>JACEFZ010003730.1:515000-690738 GCA_014155875.1 Cepaea nemoralis | reverse complement strand
CTCTTCTCTCTCCCTCCACGCCTTTTTTTCGTCCACCCGGCAGGTTACCTCCAGAGTCGCGCTCCCCCCAGCTCGAAAAATGTCGATGGGCAACCCTTGCTCATTACGCAGAAAAAAACGTCGATCTAGTAATGCATCGACCTCGCAGTGTGTAGTGTCTTTGTGTTATGAGAAGAAATAAATTAGATAACTTGGGTGACAACTGGCAAGATCGAGGGGAAAAGAAAATGGGGAAGACAGAGAAGTAAATACCTGAATGGTTTGGCCACATGGCATGGTCGAGACAGGAGCACTGAGCTGGATCCACGACTCTGGAGATCGAGTGAGATGGCGAAAACATGACCGCCCACGCTTATTGGCATGAACACATGATGATGATGGGAGGTCAGCCTGGCAGACTGGATAAGAGCGGTGGTTTGTAAAAATCTGGTGAGCTTATGCTGAGGTGGCGGTTTCAACCAATACACCATACTAAAATTTTGACTTCTCGTCCTTGACATGGGGACGTGAATACAAGTACCTCTGAAGTCGGAGTGGATTCGGCTGATGGCGAGGGACACTGGCAATGGGGAAAGCTAATCACATGCATATTCAATTCAGTGCACTATATAAGTTATGTGTTGTTTATCCATCAAGAAAGATGATAACCATTCATTTCATCCAGTCGGTTGAAGGTATTTAGCCGTGGTTCTAAGATGGCTGGTAAGGCTATTTGGCTTGAAATGTTCTTTGACAATGTGGACAAAAAATGCTTGACGTTTCAGGAGGGTGTTCTCGTAAGTGGTTTCTGTCCAACCTCTTTTAACAGCTCCTGCAATCCTGTTTGTTCACAAGTAACTGCACCCTAACGTAATGATACACACCACGAACTACTGTCTTTGGCAGCGGTCTCCCAAGTGTCTGATGACTTCCAAAAGCTTTTAGTGAGATCTTCAGAGTGTCTTGAAAGCGTTTACCAACGCAGCTTCTTCTTCTTCTTCTCTTCTTCTTCTTCTTCTATTCTTCTTCTTCTTCTTCTTCTTCTTTCTTCTTCTTCTTCTTCTTCTTCTTCTTCTTCTTCTTCTTCTTCTTCTTCTTCTTCTTCTTCTTTCTTCTTCTTCTTCTTCTTCAGCGTTCCGAGCCATTGAGGTTCTTTGCTTCAGATACAACCTGTCTCCATTCGTCTCTCTGGTTGACCTTCTCTTGCCAGTCGTTGATTCCAAGTGCTTGTAGGTCTGTATATATATTATCTCTCCACCGTCTGCTTGGTCTACCTCGGGTCTACGGTCATTTATTTCCTGAGTGTAAGCGAGTTGTGTTTCCCTATTATCTTCCATTCTTTCTATATGCCCCAGCCATTGTAGTCTATTAGCCTTCATGATACCAGTGATTAGCGGGGACTTAAACAGATCATAAATGTCTTTGTTACTTCTTCTTTTCCACTCTCCACTTTGTGTATCCCTAATGGGTCCAAAGATGCGTCTTAAAAATTTGTTCTCAAAGGTTTGTAGCAAGGCTTCGTCTCCTTTCGTTGTACTCCAGGTTTCAGAGCCATACATCACAACTACAACAACAGCTCACCGTTAAAAAAATTCAATTTGGGAGCCTGTGATGTTGGCATGCGAGTCAAGTGACCTTCTGGACCAGTTGTTCCCAAGCTTTCAAACAGAGGGCCATATCTACAATTTTTCGGTAGTTAAGCGGGCCACAACGTTATACAATTATAAAAGTCGTGCAATATCATTCTTACCTTTCTTAACTTTGGCAACACAATTCTTAAACTTTAAAGGCAGTCAGTGTCAGAACTACACTGAGGTCATTTTTTGGTTTACAATCAAAATTCCATTTAACAATACATTTTTAATCAGTTTCGAAAATCGCTATTAATGTAATTAATTTACGTACAATTGTAACTGTTCTTCATAACCAGTTACTTAAGTTCAGATACCAGTCTATAAATGTCTGGGCACAAAACTGTCGAGCCCGTCAATAGCGCAGCTAGGTTACTGTCGGTGAGTCTGAAAAGTTAACGGTCTGTGGAGAAAATGACTGCTCGCACCTGTAAGTCGAACCAAAACGACAAATGTACCTCCGTGCGAATGAACACTATTGTTCAAATTGTTCGACAGGCAATAGTCGCCAGAATGAAATCATATGATCAGCTGAAGGTGAAGCAGGCAGTTCCGGAAATTTACATCTCAGTGAAGAATTTCATTTCAAATCAATTACTTCGTGCTGACGGTTTTGCTGTAATTGACAGAGCTTGGCAATAGGAAATACGAACGGATTTATGAAGAGGGAAACACCATCCTCCTTTATTTTGAACTCCTGAAATCTCGACTGAAAGATATCCAGAAGACTTTCAACTTTTACTTTGTACTGTAACAAGTCAAATTTCTTTTACACCACAAGTTGCAAACACCTCTAAAGTCCATTCAGTCAGCTGTCCGATAAACAGTCGTAGTCTCATTTTAAATGAAGAAATGTTATCGCACACATTTGTGGATAGTTATTTTCCCCCTGGATCCTCGCATTTAAAGAGTTTAAATGAGACTTGATGTTCACCAAAAATGCCAGGTCATTAAGCCAGTCATCGTTAGTCAGACATTCCCGTTCTGTAGGCAATGCCTTTTGCATTGTTTTTTCCAGACATAAACAGACAGACACTATTTTTTAGTACCCAGAAACGTGACAGAACTTTCCCTTTAGATAGCCATCTGACATCATAGTGTAACAGTAACTCATCGTATTCCTCGTTCAGGTCTGATAGAAACTATCTGATCAAATGCCTGTTCAGCGCCTTATTTCGAAGTTTGTTCACACATCTCAGAACAACACCCATGACATGTTTCAGATTTAAATTCGTTCCACACAGAGCTTCTTGGTGAACGATACAATGATATTTCAATATCGTGCTGCCAAGAAATGTTCCAATATTGCTAGACATCAACCCTTTTCTCCGTCAATTCCGAAGCACCGTCGGTGCATGCACTGTCCATTTTGGTCCATTCAACCTTGTTTTTCTCTACACACAACTTTAGAGTTTCAAATAGATCAGTCCCTTTGGTAGTTGCATGCATTGATTCAAGTCCTAGAAGTTCTTCAGTGACTTTAAAATTATCGTTTATTGCTCGAACAAAAACTGCAATCTGAGCTGTGTCAGAAATATCAGTGGATTCATCCACTGCCACTGAAAGAAAAAATTTACAAATGTTTGATATGTGCTGCTCCTTGACGATGAAAATCGTTGGCTAATTCTTCAACTCGCCTGGCCATAGTATTATCTGATCAAATTTTGTTTCACTTTTTATTGCCAAGCATTCTAGCAGCAATTTTAAGGGATGGCTTGATTATTTCTTCTGCATCGGTGAGCAGCTTGTTGTTGTTGTTGTTGTTGTTTTTTTTTTGAGAGCCAACAGAAGAGCGACTTCGTCCTGTTCGTTAGCCTTGGTGAAAAATGACTGCTACCTGGTCAGAGAACTTTCTCTATGAAATCTTTTCTTAACTCGAAGTGATCGGATATTGAGCATTTATTTCTGAATGTGTGGTCGCGAAGTGTCGTTCCAAATAATTTTTTTTTTTTTTTGGGGTGGGGGGAGGGGGGGGGGGGGGGGGGGGGTAACAGAAAAAAAACAGCCGCAGATTAAGCAAACTGGTTTACCACTACGGCTAGACATAAACATAAATTTCTCCCTCCAATCTTCGTTGAATTCACGACAACCAAAATTTTCACATTTTCGCTTTTTACCATTGTTTGATTTTGGATTTTCCACACTCATGTTTATAGGCTTTAACGGTAAATTTTTATGTGAAAAAAATCTGATTTCGACACTACTACCGACTCTGTTAAACAGTTGTAACAGACGATAATATGGTGCCTTGCGCACTCTGATTGGTCGACAAGGCTGGGATATGGGAACTTCACTACGTTTCGTTGTGAACTGAAAAGGTGCATTCGATAAAATATAAGCATCCACTTCTTCTTCTTCTTGTTCTTCTTCTTTTTCTTCTTCTTGTTCTTCTTCTTGTTCTTGTTGTTGTTGTTATTGTTGTTGTTATTGTTGTTGTTGTTGTTGTTCTTCTTCTTCTTGTTCTTCTTCTTGTTCTTGTTCTTGTTCTTGTTCTTGTTCTTGTTCTTCTTCTTCTTCTTCTTCTTCTTCTTCTTCAGCGTTCCGAGCCATTGAGGTTCTTTGCTGCAGATACAATCCGTCTCCATTCGTCTCTCTGGTTGACCATCTCTTGCCAGCCGTTGATTCCAAGTGCTTGTAGGTCTGTATATATATATAATCTCTCCACCGTCTTCTTGGTCTACTTCGGGGTCTACGGTCATTTATTTTCTGAGTGTAAGCGAGTTTTGTTTCCTTATTATCTTCCATTCTTTCTATATGCCCCAGCCATTGTAGTCTATTAGCCTTCATGATACCAGTGATTAGCGGGGACTTAAACAGATCATAAATGTCTTTGTTACTTCTTCTTTTCCACTCTCCACTTTGTGTATCCCTGATGTGTCCAAAGATGCGTCTTAAAATTATGTTCTCAAAGGTTTGTAACAAGGCTTCGTCTCCTTTCGTTGTACTCCAGGTTTCAGAGCCATACAGCACAGCTGGTCTGATCAGTGTTTTGTATATTGTGATTTTGGTGTTACGAGATAGCGCCTTTGATTTTAATAGATATTGTAGTGCATAGTACATCTTATTTCCAGAATTGATTCTAGTTTGTATTTCTTCCCTTATGATGTTGGAGCAGTTGAAGATTGTACCCAGGTATTTGTATGTTTCCGTTCTTTTAATGGTCATATTATCTATTTGTATGTGGCCAGAGTTTTTAGCCATTCCTTCTCTTGAAATTACCATATATTCTGTCTTATCTTGGTTGATAACCAGCCCAATCTGTTGGGCTTTTTCCTTTAAGTGAGTCAATATTTCCAATGTCTTTTGTTCATTTTCCTCTATAATATCTATATCATCTGTATAACCAAGCAGCTTGGATGTTCCTCCAATATCACATTCCTCCTTTACCCTCCTTACAACTTTCTCTAGAGCCAGATTGAAGAGTAGTGGCGAGCAACCACGAGCAGAGTAAATTATCTCACGCTGACGGGGAGCCCCGACTGCATTTAAAAAAAAAACTTATTAAAACATATTATAATAAACAACCAGGCCTCGCGTGCCACTTTCTTACAGCTGGCGGGCCACAAGTGGCCCGCGGGCCGTGGTTTGGGAACCTCTGATCTGGACTATAAACAGTAGTACGTTCTAGACCACGCTTGAGATCAAAGCGAGCGAACTCAGATAAAACATGTGAGCTGTATATTTCAGCTTGAAGGATTTATATTATTTAACTTAATGTTGTTTGATTCATGCAGTCAGTATATGACCAGATTCAGCGAAATATGCTAGGCAATAAATCCTGCAATCTATTGTTCGTGGCTTCGTTATTAAAATATATTTATTATCTTTCGGAATTCGAAAATCTTTTGACTCGTGCCTACGTTTGATTATCTCCCTATACTCAGCTGATTCTTGTCTCCCTTGCAATCTCTTAATGATGATGCTGATGACGACAATAAAGATAATGGAAGTGTGCTGTTTACCACGACTTGCTGTATCTGTTGGTAACTGAGTAAAATAATACTAACACCTCTGTATATTTTAGTTTTCAATACTATATTTGGTATATTTTCGCTTTTAATACTATACTGTGTATATTGTCGTATATAATACTGCAGTTTGTATATTTTCGTTTTTAATACTTCATTGGCACCTTTCCGTCTTGACAGACGATAGTTTGGTACATTGTGCTTCAAAAAGGCTTAATAACTACGACCCATGGCGGTGGCGAGTGTGGCTGGTAAGGCCAATTCTTGCTGCAAATGTTTGCCCACAGTAGATGCATGTGAAAACATGGTCATTTCCACCATTTTGCACCATCTTACGTCTCTCACGCTCTGTGTGTGCTTTATCTGCAATCATGTTCTCCTTTGTCTTTATTCCATTTCTGATAGTTGCCCTCCATGCAACACGTTCAGCAGCGACTTGCTCCCAATGTGCATTATCAATGCCTGTATCAATCATGTCCCGCTTACACACATCTTTGTATCGTAGTAGAGGCCGACCCTGAGATCATCTACCCGTCTGCAATTCACCAAAAAAGATGTCCTTTGGTATTCTACCATCATCCATCCTCCTAACATGTCCTATCCATCTAAGTCTACGAAGACTGAGCATGGAATACACCGTCACACAACCTGATCTTTCCAATACTTCAGTATTTGTGATTTTGTCTTGCCACTTAATACCAAGTATTCTTCGCAGACACCGCATATGAAAGCTGTTTAAACGTTTCTCTTGGCGTGAGTAAGTTGTCCAGGTTTCACTGCCATAAAGAAGAGTACTAAGGACACAGGCTTGGTAGACGAGGACTTTTGTTTTGGCAGTAAGCTTCCTGTTCTCCCAGACTCTTTTTGCTAACATGTTCATTGTTGATGCTGCCTTGCCAATCCTGATGTTGATTTCCTGATCGAGGGATAATTTGCTATTTACCTCTGTTCCTAGATATGTAAAATGGTCTACTATCTCCAGTTCGGCGTCGTCAATAAAGATTGATGGTACACCATGTGCACCTTGTGACATAATCTGTGTCTTCTTTTTGTTAATTGTTAAACCAAATTCAGAACAAGCATTGGAGAATGCAGATAGTAGATGTTGTAATTCTTCCTCAGAGTGGGTCGTAATAGCAGCATCATCCGCAAAAAGCAAATCTCTGATTAGTACCCTCCTAATTTTGGTCTTGGCCTTCAATCTCTGAGCATTATAGAGGCCACCATCTGAGCGTGAGTGAATGTATATACCGTCATCCTGATTACGAAAGGCATATTTCAGTAGAAGTGAAAAGTATATCCCAAAGAGGGTGGAGGATAGTACGCAACCTTGCTTAACTCCACTCTTGATTTCAAACTCTTCTGAAGGTGAGCCATCAAACTTGATTATACCTTTCATGCCTGTGTGGAACGATTCCACAATGGACAGAAGAGTTGGTGGGCAGCCAATCTTCTTTAGTGCTTGAACAGACCCTCACGACTGACCAAATCGAATGCCTTTGTGAGGTCGATGAAGGCAATAAACAGTGGCTTGATTTTGTTCCCGGCATTTTACTTGCATCTGTCGCAATGAGAATATCATATCAATGGTAGACCGGTTCTGACGGAAGCCGCACTGTGATTCGGGGTAGACTTGATCTCCCAGGACTTGAAGTCTGCGCAGAACAATTCTGGCAAATACTTTCCCAACAATACACAGAAGTGAGATACCCCTATAGTTGTTACAGTCGCTTCGATCGTCCTTGTTCTTGTACAGCGTTATGATGTTTGAATCTTTGAAATCCTGTGGGACTTGTCCTTCTCGCCAGCATAGCTCTATTAGCTGGTGGATCTGTAGAGTGAGTGTGTCTTGCCCACTCCTGATTACCTCTATTGGAATCCCATCCTTACCTGGAGCCTTGCCAGATGCAAGCTTCATTTATAGCACACTTAACTTCTGTTATGGTGGGAAGTGTGTCCAGGTGGTCAAGAGTTGGCAGGGCCTCTATGGCGTTGAGGGCATCATCCGCTAGCTTGGTCTCACTTGAGTAAAGCTCTAAATAGTGCTCGACCCATCTATCCATCTGCTGTTTCTTATTAGTGATGATTTCTCCAGTCAAGGTTTCAGTGGTGCACTTCTTTTGATCATTAGGACCACAGGCTTTCTTTATCCCTTCATACATGCTTCTGATGTTTCCCTTATCACTTGCGATTTGAATAGACTCACATAACTTGATCCAATAGTCATTCGCACACTGCCTGGCAGCCTTTTGCACACCCTTCCTTGCTTGCTTCAGCTCACTCAGAGTGTTACACGTTGGTCTTTCCTTGTTTCTTAAGAGAGCTATCTTCTTTTTATCAATCAAGGGCTGCAGTATCTGGCTGTTTGCCGCAAACCAGTCCTGCCTCTTATGATCCACAGTGCCGTAAGCCCCTACCGATGTTTTATAAATAGTTTCCTTAAGTTTACTCCATTTATCATTTACTATACAATTTTCTGATGTATCATTGAAAGCGTCTTCAAGTTGCTGTTGAGATTCAAAGCACTTTCCAGGATCGTGAGTGTTAATAATATTAATCCTGGGGCTAGATTTGTGTTTAGCTGTGTAGATTCTCTTTGGTCTCAGTCTAACCCTTGCAACAACCAAAGAATGATCTGTATCACAGTCAGCACTGTGGTAACTTCGAGTTAATGATGTATGGTTCAGATGTTGTCTCCGTGTGATAATGAAGTCCAGCTGATGCCAATGACCGGATCTTGGATGTTTCCATGTGACCCTATGCAACTCTTTTGTTTTAAAAAAGGAGTTTGTAATAAATAGGTCATTTCTAGTGCAATGCTCCAGCAGCCTTTGCCCATTTTCATTCATGCGACCGATGTTGTATTTTCCAAGGCACACTGGCCATGAACTCGAGTCCTTGCCCACACGAGCATTGAATCACCGAGGCATATAAATGTAGTCGGAGTTTGGAACTGCTTTGATCACAGAGTCTAGCTGCTTATAGAACGTATCCTTCACATCATCAGAGGAAGCGAGTGTCGGTGCATATGCAGTGATAATGGTGGCAAATCCACAAGAAGTTGCCAAGCACAGGGATAATAATCTTTCATTACCTCCAGCTGGGATATCAATCATCCATATTTTCGTATTTAATATTAAGTTTCGAATACTTTCGTTTTTGTTTTAAATACAGATTTTTGCATATTTTCAATTTTTAAATGCAAAGTTTTGTGTATTTTCGTTTGTTAATTCTAAGTTAGTGGACAGCCCCTGGCCCTGTAGTCAGTAGGGTTAGGATCGGTTAAGCTTGTATTCTAATACGTTAGGCGTAGGGTTGTGGGGAGCCTAAGCTTGTGAGCCTTGGTTGTGTCAACGGTGTTCTGACATAAATTTTCATTACAAACCATGCATGCACGCTTTGTATACCTGCAATTAACCTGAACGAAATCGAGGCTTTTTAATTTGAACATTACAGACACAATCTTAGAATACCGTGGATTATGTCGAAAACGTATCGAAATTCTACACCACTGGTTCTCACCGATGGGGAATTCCCCCTATAGGGGAATTTTAGGGTTTACCATGGGGAAAAAGGGGGGGGGGGTAAATTACTTCAAATCGCGTTAATACAAGAACCGATTACTTGATATTGTTTTTCACTCCATACTTTACGGTTCTCTACTTCTCTCCCTTCTGAAATTCGTATTATAACTTAAGCAGACCCGCGAATCACGTTTTATGTTGACGTCTAGACTTGTCTAGTATGTGTTATTAAATTTAGCTTCCATATTTACGTTTACTGTATAGGGGCAGGGGGAGGTGGATTTATAGTGAGAAAATACGAAAGGGGGTTGGGGGGAATGACATTCTGAACATATAGTGAAGTGGTGCATTGGCCAAAAAAAGGTGAGAACCACTGTTCTACACAATCTTAGAACCGAAGAAAACTGGCACACAAACAGTAACGCGAATCAGAATCATCATCATGTGTCCTGCCTACTGGCGCAAGTGTTCATGTCTGTCCACAGATCTCGATTCTTTGTGTTCTGGATCAACTCTGCTGATGCCCTTCTTCCATGCCACTGTTTCAATCCTTCCAGCATTCTTTTTCCTCGGTATGCCTCTGCCTCTTTTGTCACTGATATTTCCAAGAGATCGGCATCTCGACCCAGAACTTGAATTATTTTGGCCACACTAAACGTCACAGTGTCTTGAAAAGACATTAATGAAATATATGGTTCCAGAGAGTCGAGCCATGAGCCGACTAGTATGAGGGTGGACATAGGACATGGCAACTTACAGGTAGAGATTTCAATATTTTGGGCAGCCATGTTCAATGTTCGTAACAGGAGAACTCCAAGTGAATCATTGTGTCCTGGTCCTGAATTGTACATATCCCATTTGCATGTTACATTTAGAACCAATTTTAACATTTGGCTGCGAATTCTGGACAGCTAGTAAAAGACGTGGGTGGTTCTATAGAATGCTGAAAATTAATTGGACAGCCAAAATGAGCAATCTAGACATTTTGAGGGAAGCTGAGCCGCAAAGACAGCTTATCACAAATATCAGAAAGAAGCAGTCATCATTTTTGGCCATGTTATGAGAAGACGCAAACTGGAACATGTTGTGACAACTTGAACATTTTGCAGAAAGAGAGACAGCGGAAGACAGCATGAGAAGATTCTTGACAGTCTTGTGTCATGGCATGGAAGGGAGTCAACACACGAATTAATCCATGACGTTGGAGATCGCCATTTATGGACGAGGCATGATCACCCACGCCAGCCAGCAAAGAACTGTATGATGACTTCCCATCTATTTATAGTTATAATTCCAATATGGGAAGCCGCAGTAGCACCGTCACTACATCTCTTGTCTGAAGGCCTGTTGTTTATATGTTCGAATCCACACTGAGGCGGGGATATGTGCTATTGGTTATATGTTAATGATCTGGGTTCAGAGGTCGACCCAGCCTAAAATAGATAACGGGGAATGTTGTGGGAAGTAAAGGCTGATGGCGTGATATTGCGGCATCACCCACATGTGTTATTGAGGTCCACAAGGAAGCAACGATTAATGCCAAAGTAACCTACCATGCAAGGTGAATAAGGCAAGTCGTCTTATAGAAAACTGTACCTGCAAAATCTGTACAGCCATGAACATATCCAACATAGTGCTAGAGTTGAGCTGGTAGAGCACCTGCGCTTCATTGGTATATGAAAGTAGGAAGAAGAATGGAAGAAGAAAAAAAAGGAGGAAGAGGAGAGTGGAGGGAAGAGAAGGACTTAGAAGAAGTAGAAGTAGGAGGGGGAGGAGGGCGGAGAAGGAGGAGGTGGGGGGGGGGGGGAGAAGGACTAGGAGCTGAATTAGAAGAAATATAAGAAAAAGAAGGGGGAGGAGATAGAGGATGACTAGGAGAAGAAATAGAAGAAAAGGGGGGAGGAGGGGGGAGGACTCGTAGAAGAAGAAGAAGAAGAAGAAGAAGAAGAAGAAGAAGAAGAAGAAGAAGAAGAAGAAGAAGAAGAAGAAGAAGAAGAAGAAAAATTGATGAAGAAGTAGACCAGGAATAAGCTGTAGCAGTCGAGGAAGGAGGGGAGGGGGGAGGACTAAGAGAAGAAGAAGAAGAAAAAAGGAAGAATAAGAAGCAGAATAATAATAATAATAATAATAATAATAATAATAATAATAATAATAAGAAGAAGAAGAAGAAGAAGAAGAAGAAGAAGAAGAAGAAGAAGAAGAAGAAGAAGAAGAAGAAGAAGAAGAAGAAGAAGATAAGGGGGAAGGAGAGGGTGGGGGACTAGGTGAAGAAGACGACGACGAAGAAAAAGAACAAGAAAGGGGAGGAGGAGTGAAGAACTTGGAGGAGAAGAAGAAGAAGGAGAAGAAGATGAACAACAACACCAACGGCAACACCAACAATAAATATTTAAGGAGAAAGAAGAATTAGTAGGTAGTAGTAGGAGTAGTTGCAGTAGCAGCAAAAATTGATTACCTAATAGCAGCAGCATTATTAGTAGTAGCAGTAGTAGAAATAATAGTAGTAATAGTATAATAGTAGCAGAAAAAGCAGAAACAGCAGCATCAGTAACATTAATATTAATAGTAGTAGTACTAGTAGTAAAAGAAGTAGTAGTAATAGTAATATTATAGTAGCAGCAGCTGCAGAAGCAGTAGTAATAGTAGTAGTAGCAGTAGTAGTATTAATTAGAGGAATCAACAGTAGCAACAATAGCAGTCTTGTAAGTTAATTACATGTTTCCTCCTGATTATTATAAACAATTATGAAGAAAAGATCAAAAACATTACTGTAGCCGCATAAATAGTAGTGCAAACCTGAATCTTTTCCAATTAGTGTATGTTGTTAAAATCAATATATTGGTTAATAAGTGTATGCAACTTTCATGTAATTTTAACTTTTGTCAAAGGGTACAGTGTGATGTAATTAAAAACAGTATTTAATTCAGTTAACTAATTTGTAAATTTTCGCTAGAATAATGGGAGACTCAAATTAGCAGTCGAATCCATGAATATGTTTCCTCAGTGCCGCTCTTATATAAAGTTCAAATGAAATGTCGATTTTAAAAGAAGCTTGTTTGATGTAGATTCGAATTCATAGTTCCCACATCGAATCATCTTTCATTAATGCCGTTATGTCTATAATCTCCTAATTACTTAGACAATTATAAATTGAATTACATGGAGGCAGGAGTTGGTATATGTTTTGTCTTTCTCTCACCAATTTATCCATATTTCATATATGTAAATAATAACACTTAGGTTATTGTTATTTTGTTGTAGATTCAAAGTTATAGTTCTAATATCAAACCATCTGTCATATCTGCCTTTACCACTTACGCTTGGCGTGAAAAAAAGGCTAATTTGCTTTACTTACCTTTGTAATACCAAGATAGGTTTCAGTATGGTGCTAAACTAACAGAAAATCTTTAGCACTGAACTAATAGTCAGTGAGAAAAATTCTTCATAAAAGCATCCCGTTCTTTAAGAAGTAGAGACACACTGGCCATGGAAATGCCCGAGGCAGAGGAAGTGCTGAAGGATCTATTCTGTAATGAGAGCGGCGTTCTGCAAAGGGCTTGCTACATGGTGCCGAGAATTAACTATTAGTTGGCCACCTTTGCCAACAGCTGAATTCAGGCGCGTTGTGTTCTGTTTAATGATCTTGCATGCACCTTTACGCTAAAGAGAATAAATACGTGCAATAGACCAATTGTTATGGATGTTGAAATCATCATACTGTAGAGGGAGTAGGTAACAAATATTATCCTTTATTTCATAATATATATATTCCCGGGAGTAATTATTTCCTAATAAAATCACTGCTATTAATCAATAACATTTGTTGTCACAACTCGAATGAAGGTATGAATTGATTATGTGGTTGTTTCGGGATTTGAAATTTAAATATTGAGCACAACCCACTACTGGCAACGCCGATCGCATTCTGGTATGAACCTAAGGCCTATCCACGTCAATATGATGTGAAGGTTTGAATGTCAACAAACGTAATCTGAAAACCAATGTTAGCCTGTTATGTAATTAGAAGTTACACGGACAAATGTAAGCAAGCAAATTTTTGAAATGGTAAGCGGGAGAAAATTGACATTGTATTTAATTTTGAATCAATAATAATAAACGATAATATAACGCCAGCAGTTAGCACTCATTCTAGTGTCCACGAAGGATTCTGAAACACTCTAATGAACTTATAGTTTACAATCAAATAAAATGGTTAAGTAATCGTTACGTCTTGAAGGAGAAAATATTTCTCTCGACATTTGAATGGTCTCTTCATGATAGTATAGACTTTTATCAAATGATATCGATGAGCTTGGAACAATGAAAGAGATCCTGTATGGTAACACAAAAATATTTCCCTTTTGTGAGAAACTGACATCAATTATAAAGACCTATTTGCAAAACAAACACAATGTACAGTAAGGTAATATCATCATGATAAGACAGTCTAAATTATTTGGGTACTTCAGGAGATGTGGAAAACTGCATTCTATTTTTAATTTCGCGTTCTCTCGCTTTGAACCTGAGCGGCGTCCATACACGTGACACTACTCCCAGTGCACTGGGCTGATTTTGCGTGTGGATCTGCTTTCCATACTACTAGTATGCCTCGCTATCAGAAGAACCCACTCCGACTTCTCAGGTACTTGTAATTTATACCCCAAAGTCAGGGACTAGAAGTTAACATTTTAGTCAAACTGACCGGTGAAGGGGTTGATCCCACGACTTCGGCATTAGCACAACGGAAATTTAAGAGCGAGCGCTCTGATCCATTCGGTCATGCTGACTTTCACCAACAGAGATGATGCTGGGCAGTGTGACGTCATGGCATGGAGGAGCGTCGGTATCGGGCATGATTGGCAGCACAAGAGACATACTGCTTTGGGCAGATATGAGCACCAATGCCACACGACATGGACTATACGAAGAAGCAAACAAATATAATGTCAATTAACATAGACAACAAAGCAGTCCTTTTGGTCATAAATTAAAGTTAAAGCCTACTCCGTGGCGAAGGGCTTATGGGCGCAGCTCGTAATCCTGTATATTCGCGTTTGAAACATATCTGCGGGCGATTTGACAGCAGACCACCTTGAGTTGTTTTTTTTTTCTTCACGAAATGACATGGGTGCTTGTCGTTCAGAAAGCAATGGCAAAATGGTGAACGTAAACTTTTAAGAGATCACGATAGGATAAAATGCTGGTGTTGACTGCGACGTCCTGTAAAGGATATGCATCTAACATAACATTACAATTTTAAAATGCCCTCAAATAACGTGCAGAAAGGGAGATAATCTTCTCTAACCAAGCACCACCGTTTTCTGCCACAACAGTCTACAGAAATGTTTGTAGAGACAACTGCTCCACCAGTATCATTTCCTCCATCCCTTCATAGATCGCATCAAATTCACTCAGCCGACCCACTGAATGAAATAAGTGTGTAAGAGGGAGGCTAACTGAGCAAACGTTTCTCCATGTGAACGTTTGGCGATTCTGAACTTTAACTGGTAGGCCGCTGACGTCAACTCATACCGTTTGTTTCAACTCTTTGTCCTTATCCAGGTTAGGTTGTTTCAACTGTTGGTCCAGTTAAGCTTATTTCACCTGCTGGTTCAGTTCTGCTTGCTTCAACTGCATGTTCTCCTTGGATTCGATTTCCGCCATCTGGATCTTTAGTCGGATTCTTTCTTCCCATTCTTTTCTCTCTCTCTCTCTCTCTCTCTCTCTCTCTCTCTCTCTCTCTCTCTCTCTCTCTCTCTCTCTCTCTCTCTCTCTCTTTCTCTCTCTCTCTCCTTAATTATGTCTCTTTGCTCGTTCCTCCATTCTCTGTAAGCCTTTTCGATATACTTTCTCAATTTCTGACCCTCATATCCCATCAATATCCCTATCTCATTCAATTCATGTAGTAGGTTGCTTGTCGAAGGACATGGTACTTGGGCACTAAGAAGATATACGCTGATCTACCTGACAATCTGATATAAAATCACTTGCTACCAACTTACTTAACTACACTTAAATAGAACTGTCCTATTTATAATCAGCAATAATTATCATACACAACTACAATTTAATTATATGACAATACACACAAATAGACTTACCCGTCTGGCGCACCCTACTTTGTTAAATTTTTAGTTCTAACATTTAAGTGCTATTATATTCTTAACTTTTTATTATAATATTTTTCCACTGATATTTTATTTGTGTATGTTTAGTGTGTATATTTTATTATTATTGATTTTCATATGCTATTTTATTATAAATATCAATTATCATAAATCATTTACTTTGGGTATTAAATTGTATTAAATTATGCTTTTGAATAGTTTACTTACTAATATATTTCATACCAATCATCATCAGCATCATCTTTCACTTCTGCCGTCAAGCGTCGTGGGGAGGAATAATTTGCGTTCTAGTGCCCGGTGGGCGGCACTGGATAGTGTGTCATAATATAAGTAATAACAATACGTGATAATAAATATTAGAGATTTGTCCTTACTAATATGTTGATCTAGTGATAGGTGAATATAAGTAATATGTTGATCTAGTGATAGGTGAATATAAGTAATATGTTGATCTAGTGATAGGTGAATATAAGTAATATGTTGATCTAGTGATAGGTGAATATAAGTAATATGTTGATCTAGTGATAGGTGAATATAAGTAATATGTTGATCTAGTGATAGGTGAATATAAGTAATATGTTGATCTAGTGATAGGTGAATATAAGTAATATGTTGATCTAGTGATAGGTGAATATAAGTAATATGTTGATCTAGTGATAGGTGAATATAAGTAATATGTTGATCTAGTGATAGGTGAATATAAGTAATATGTTGATCTAGTGATAGGTGAATATAAGTAATATGTTGATCTAGTGATAGGTGAATATAAGTAATATGTTGATCTAGTGATAGGTGAATATAAGTAATATGTTGATATAGTGATAGGTGAATATAAGTAATATGTTGATCTAGTGATAGGTGAATATAAGTAATATGTTGATCTAGTGATAGGTGAATATAAGTAATATGTTGATCTAGTGATAGGTGAACTGAAAGTTGTACAGAAGAATCCACACAGTTGGATCTGTAGGGCTGGGTTGAGTTCTATATCGGAGGCATCCCTCAATCTGTGGCGTGGCCACTGACTAATGATAGATTTCTCACATAAAAGAAAGGACAATACATCAAATACAGTGTCACACTTGTACAACTGGGAAGTAAGATTCTGGTGCTTTTGCCTTGGCCACAAGTAGTTTACCTATGGAAGTCATTGCTGTGAGTAAAGCAATAGCATGGCTCGATACACAGACTTTCACTCGGGCATGTTTCCTTTGTAACTCAATAAGTATGCTCAAGAAGATAACGAAAGAGTGGGCTCGAAAACAGTACTTGTTGTCTCTGGAGCAGTCAAAGACTGAAATATCAAGGCAGGAGGTATGCCTCAAGATAGAAGACCACCGGGAAGAGTGGTCAACCTCAAGTAGACTAGAGGTAATACAGTGCCCCGATATAAGGGCAGGGTAGATGATAGAATGGGGGACTATTAACTAGTTCTCTCATGAGACACGGAGGCAACGACCAGATAGTTAGTACTCTGGTCACGACAGAATCACGCCTACGTGATAGTCACGGAGAAGAGTGCCACTCAATAGGAGAACGGCTGCTACCAGCGTGCTGAATGTAACGGCACGCAAAAAGCCGAAGGACGCATCAAGGTCCTTCCGCGTGCTGTGTAGTCACGCGTGTAGGAAAAGTCAGACTGGGGACTGACTTCGTAGAGAGCAGATCGTTTAGTGTCGATAGGAGTTTTTGTAGCCAATTAGATAGAGATTAGCAATAGGGTTAGGAAACTAGAGATAGGCAATTCTGTGGCTTTGTGTGTGATTTGATAGCGACTGTTTTGTAATTGTAAAGAGCCTACGGCAATAAAATGTACCATGTATTTCCTCTCACACGACTTGCAAGTTTCTTGTGTGGTGTGGGAGAAGTAATCCGATGATGCCTGACACATCAGTTGTTGACAAGCAAGGATTAATGTGGTGTCAGAAGTGTGGCTTGGACAAACGTTCAAGCTAATACACCGACCCACGGCTCTTGACTAAGGTTGCTAGTAGGTTTAATTAGGTTTAATTTGTGTCAGTGACTGATGACGTGTGCAGACTAGAACGAGTTGCGAGCTAAACTGTGCCTATCGTGACAAAATAATGCTTATTTGTGCTTATTATAATATTATTTAATTAAATCATGTGTTCTTCGAAGTTGTAAGTATTGATATTATTAATTTCTTTCATTGATTTATGTAATTATTTGGTTGTTTATGAATAATTATCAAAGATGATTCATGGCGGAGCGATACATAGCCAGCAACAATATCGATTTTTGCAAGCTAAAAATAGCGCTGCGCCTCTGACGTAATACGATTTACGAGCAGTTGTTCTACGCCATTCGCAATCAGCATTTGAGTGTTTACAAATCGCCAAGCGGCTGCCCGCCTGAATCTGTGCTTTATATTACTTATTATTTGTTTATTTAAGTTAGTGAATGAATATATTTATTTATTTAAACAATATTATTATATTTTTATTTATTTAAAAGCATTTATTGAATGTTTTTCGTACTTTTTTCTATTTGTTTACCGTCACGATGGCACTACTTTCGGCTATGCAAATTAGACTTGGTCTGCACAAAACTTCCATAGATTAAACTAGGTTAGGGACGAAAGGCATAACACGTTAGAACGAAGACAGGACATTGACATTTAACATTAATTAAACTGTATTCTGTTTGTACGTGGGCATGTCTTTGTCATTGTACCAAATTGTCAAAAATAACGTGTCGTTTACAATTTGTTAATTGTTGCTGCTCTGTGAACCAGGGTGAACAACAGCTGATTAGAACACTCGTGTGTATGCCGAAGTGCCAAACGAGGTGACCTGTGTTACCGGAGTGGTGTTCCTGATTCTCGGGAACATTAAGTTGAGTATACTCAATATATTTGGCATGCAATGTGATTAATAGTGCATCTCTTTTTCAGCTTGTGATGCATTAGCATATTTTTGTGCTCTGTTTTTCAGGATAAAATTTTTCAGGTTATAAACTAAGAGTCCAATTTGCAATACTCAGATATTAAGAAACAGAACATATCAAAGATAAATAAGTGATTAAAGACTTCAGTGCGGGTCATTGCTTGCTAATTACCCAACAACATGGCTACTTTAGCTGATTTTGTAAAAGCAGGCAAAGAATTACAATACACAGGAAAGGAGCTAGAACAAGTATGCTGATCAAAAATTTAAAGAAGCAAAAGATGCTGAGAGAGCTGAACGGATACGAAAAGAAGATGCGGAGAGAGATGAACGCGCACGAGAAAGAGAACAAGAAAGACAGCATCAAAAACAGATGGCAGAACTAGCTGAGATAACAAAACAAAAACAGCTAGAAGATGATAAACAGATTAAGCAACAACAGTTAGAACATGATAAGGAAATTAAACAAAAAGAATTAGAAATAAAACAAAAGCAATTAGATCAGGAGAAAGAATTAAAACAAAAAGAATTAGATCTAAAGCAAAAAGAGATAGATGAAATGGCAAGAGTGAAGGAAAAACAAATACAAGTGGAATCAGAAACACAATTGAAGATGAAAGGTATGGATGTAGACTCACACGCAGAGATCTCTGCCACTAAACTAAAAAGTCAACAAAAAAAAAATAAGTTCAATAAATACAAAAATATTATCAAACCATATTGTAAAGAGGATTCCATATCAGCCTGGACAGAAAATGTCGAGTATCAGTTTAAATACCACCAAGTTCCAATAGAGATGTGGGCTATGATTTATATGAAGAACCTGAGTGGTGAGCCCCTTAAAGTGATAGAATCTATACCAACTGATCTTAGATCTAACTATCAGTACATCCATGATAGGATAATGCAACACTTTTTACTTGATGCCCTGGGTATCAGGTTCAGTTCTCAAATTTAAAACCAAAACCTAGTGAGACTTTCATTGATTACGTCTCAAATGTGCAAAGTGTACTAAATAGGTGGCTTAAAGCAGCTAACATAGGTAAAGATTTTGACAGACTTAAAAATCTAATAGCCATGGATAAAGTCATATCCACTATACCATCTCCTTTTGCTAAATTCCTGCAGCAGTCAGACATTGAGAACATAGAACAATTCGAAAAGAAAGGCTCTGCATATTTTTCTTCAAATAGAGATATTTTTAAGACTTCAAATGACTCTGAAATAGTTTCCTTTGCAAAGGACCAACCTAAAAACTATCAAAGTAATAGAAAACCATTTCATAAAGTTGATAAGAAAGATAGGAAAGTGTCAAAATGTATCTACTGTCAACTTTTGCATGACACTTATTCTATGTGTGATAAATCGCCAAACTATCCGGCGCATCTTGAAAATGTTATTAAGAAGCAACAAAACAAGCGATCTGCATACAGGCGTGCAATCAAATGCTTCTTTTGTTCCAGCTACGGCCATTATTCAAATAAGTGCCTGGGCCGCCAACGTATGAAAGCCAACAATGCTATTTTGATTGATACATCTTCTGATAGTGGTAGTGAGACTGAGTGTGAAGTTGAAAATGAATTACCTGTTAACCAAGCTGAAGATGTGTGTTGTGTAAACGATATGTTAAGCTTTGACAGTTGTGAACGATGTCACCAATTTCATGCAGACGGAAAATTAGAATGTGGACATACAGTACCATTCTCATCTGAGAGTGTAAATGCAGCATTAGCCTCCAGAGGCAATTTAGTGTTCCACAATGCAATGGTCAACGACAGACCATGCCAATGTTTGCTGGACAGCGGCAGCACCCTTATTGGTCTTAGGAAGGAACTGGTGAGTCCAGATGATTATACAGGTGACTCTGTCAAATGCCGAACCTTTTCGGGTAACATTGAAATTTACCCTTTGGCCAAAGCCCGTATTAACACTCCTTCCTTTCTGGTACCTTTACTTGTGCAATACTTGACAACCCTTGTACTGACTTAATTTTGGGTTGCTTACCCCAATTGAAACAATGTACTAGCGATGAAATAGCTGCATGGGAAAGATTAAATGCAGCTAATGCAACAACCAGAGCAGACTCTATAAAACATCAAGACACACTACAAGATGAGAGACTACTGTTGCTATCACCAACTAGCACGGATGATACCACCAGACAAAAATTTATAGAACAGCAGAAAGCTGATCCTAGTGTGTCTCCATATTTAAAATTATTGAAAGAAAGAGCCAAAGTGACCAAAAACGCATCATGGTTCTTTAGACTTAATAATGGCATTCTTACTAGGTATTATACAACTGGTAACCATGAGATTCAGCAAACGGTGTTACCTGTACAACACCGCCTAACTGTGCTAAAGATTGCACATGAGTCACCGTTTGCTGGTCACCTTGCATACGACAAAACCAGGGCCAGAATTCAGGCTCATTTTTATTGGCCTAGGTTTTTGCAATGATATAAAATTATTTTGTCGTTCCTGTAATGTCTGTCAACAATTAGTACTGCAAGGGTAAACATCCTACAGCTGAAGTACAACCTTCTACACTGGCTTCTAGGCCATTTGAGAGTGTGGCGGTAGATATTGTTGGACCCCTGAATCAGGTGTCCAGCAAAGGAAATCGCTTCATATTAACGATGGTCGACCTATGTTCAAGGTGGGTTGAGGCAGTAGCTTTGAAATACATCACCTCCAAAGATGTTGCCAATGTATTTCTACATCTGTTCTCACGATTCGGATTTCCACGTACCATCTTATCCGATCGTGGAACTCAATTCATATCGGCTGCAACGCAAGCCCTTACAAAAATGTTAGGGATTAAACAGCATTTTACAACAGCGTACCATCCAGCCAGCAATGGTATAGTAGAAAAAATTAACGGAGATCTTAAGCATATGCTGGCTAAGGTAACAGCAGAAGACCCAGCTGATTGGGATACACTGTTACCAACAGTGCTGTTCGCCTATCGGGAGATCCCCCATTCAAGCACGGGTTTCTCACCGTTTGAATTAGTTTATGGGGCTAACCCACGTAAACCCCTAACCATTTACCATCAGGTAATAACTAATTCCATTGAAATTCCCACCCCAAAAACACCTTATGAAATGGTGACAGAAACACGAGAGAAAATCATGAAATCGTGTATCATAGCAAAGGCAGCTTTGGAGAGGAAGGGTCAAATCTATCGCCAATACGCAAACAAAGGTGCGAGAACAATTGATCTTGAACCAGATCAAGACATACTTTTGTTACTTCCAGACAAACGAAATTTATTATTGACTTCATGGCAAGGGCCATTCAAGGTGGTACGTAAAATTTCAGATGTTGACTATGAAATATCGATAAACGGACACTTAAAGATATTCCATGTCAACATGTTGAAACCTTACTTTTCATGACAAGAGACAGAAGTAGAGACAGACGAACATACTGCACCCACACCTAGTGATCAGACGACAGACATACACAACGCAACTACACTAGTTAGCGAGACTGGCAATTCCGACGTTATCCATACATCTAGTGAGAATACAGAATACGCACTAAGCAGCACCACCGTACTGAATCAGGTAGACGACGACGGAATGGAACTACCTGTTCCTATTGTAGACAAGACTACGACATTGGATAGCATACGGATAGAACAGGAACTAACAGGCGGTCAACTACGACAATTAATAGAATTAGTGACAGAGTATAAAGACATATTTTCTGACATTCCAGGTAGGACGGACAGAATCGAGCACTCCATTCTTCTTTCGGACTCTAAGCCTATTAAATGCAGGCCGTACTCAATCCCACTCAGCTATAGGGAAAATCTAAATAAGGAAATACTTAATTTAGAAGCTAGTGGGATCATCCAGAAGTCTACATCTGAGTACTCCTTTCCAATCGTCCTAGTTAAGAAAAAAGACTCCACAATTCGTCTGTGTGTGGACTATCGAAAACTCAACAACGTCACCAAGATCGACGCAGAACCAATTCCTTCCTGCGAAGATCTTATTCTTGACATGTCCACCTCCAAAATCTTTTCTAAATTAGATCTTACTAAGGGATATTGGCAGGTCCCCATGCAGACTCAATCCATTCATCTTACTGCTTTTTCAACACCTTTAGGACTTTACGAGTGGCGTTTTCTTCCGTTCGGACTTCGAAACGCTCCTGCCACTTTCGTACGCTTAACTAGAGATCTATTGCATGGAGTGACGAATACAGTGACGTATATTTATGATATATGTGTCCATACTGATGACTGGACAACACGCCTACTGAAACTAAGACATGTCTTTGATAGGTTGCGACTCTTCGGTCTCACTGTCAAACCGAGCAAAGTCGAATTGGGCCTAAAAGAAATTGATTTTTTGGGTCATGTCATTTCACAAGGTCAACTAAAGACTGACTATAGAATCATTACCAAAATTATGAACCTGACCATGCCTACCACAAAGAAGCAGGTCAGAAGCCTATTGGGGTTAGTAAATTACTATAGCAAATTCATACCAAACTTAGCGGAAATTACAAGTGTATTTTCCAATGTTTTAAAAGCATCTGTAAAATTAGATGTCAAAGATGCATTATTAATTTCTGCATTGTCAAAATTGAAAATCCTGTTTAGTAATGTACCAATCCTCCGCTTGCCTAATCCTAGGCTCGTTTATTATCTTAGGACAGATGCCAGCAGAATCTCCATCGCTGCAGTGCTAGGCCAATTTTATGAGGGCATCTTCCATCCGATTTGCTACGTGAGCCGTAAGATCACACCTGCTGAGTCCAGATATTCCATATCAGAGTTGGAAGCCCTAAGCGTCATCTATGCGGTGAGGAAGCTCCATCGATTTCTAGCGGGTGTTCACTTCGTTGTCCAGACTGACAACTCCCCAATCACGGTCATACAAAGTGGTGTGCATCGGAATGACCGTATATACAGGTGGTCGCTAATTCTACAAAACTATACGTTTAGTATAGAGCATATTAAGGGTAAGGACAACATTCTGGCTGATACCCTTAGTCGACCATCTGAGGTAGAAATACCGGAGATTCCACATAAGAGTGTAGAGCAATAGATTATTAGTACATTAGAATAGTCTATGTGAAATGTTTATACTAATACATAGATATTACGTGCTGAACTATGTACTAAGAACAGCGAACTACCATGTGTCCGTAGACATTAAAAGAAGAACTGTGCTCCGAGAACAAATGTATCACCGTATGAACTGGAACAACTCATTACTTACTAAGCTCCATAGGTAGTTCCGGTGAATCATTTGTGTTAAGCAGAGAAAAACAGTGTCAGAACATTACATAAATACAGACACGAAAATACTGGTCTACGACACAATCGAACTCTACAGGTGCAATACCCATAGGACACAAGTATGACTGTGTAATGTGTTTAATATACCCAGGACAAGTGTGAATATATAGTATGCCAATGAAAGCAATTTCTGAACATTAGGGCAACGACTAACCTGAGGTATTTAAATACTATGTATATATAAACTTATTGTGATATGTATTATAACATTTTAATATAGTGATAAATTATAGGTAGATTAGGTCACTTTAATTTACATTTAGATTTAGACAATATAATAGTTTTCATTTTTTTAAAGTAGTTTAGATAGGATTAATTAGATAGATCATTAATTTACCCACTTACTTACCTTAAAAGTAGAATAGGATACTCATTTAAACGTAATAACAGCTAACTATAAACTAGAATAAAAAGTTTAGATAGTTTTAGTACCATTTAAGTTTATTACATTTCACTTTGTTTCATTTCATTTGAGTTCATCCCATCTTAATGAACCAGTCCATTTAACAAACGTGATCATGTAGTATTAGGATTAATGTACATCATTATCATAGGATAAAAAGATTATACAATTAAACATACATCATTTACACCATTTAGAGTAAAAATATCAATCATATATTTTTCCATTTAAAAACATTAGTTATAATTATATTTCACATTACCCATGTTAGAAAGGTACATAATTCATTACATTTCACATTACCCAGTTCACAAAGGTACATAACTCATCTCACATCAATTTCATCTTAATTAGTTAGATTACATCCCTTAGATTAGATAAACATTAGGATTAATGTGGCAAATTAAATTAAAATAGGTAACACATTAAATACATATTTATAGAACTAGTATTAGTATGTCAGTATTTAGAGTATTATTTCAGTAGAATATAGTAGTTAGTAATACCAGGGTACAAACCATCAACCCTTTTTCTTACATGTAAATATGTGTAAATACATGACTCGTGCAGCAATTTACGCACAGTCATTGAGCTCAACTTTGTCAAACTGAGCCAAACTTGTACAGTGTCACTCCAAGGTTTTTAAATAATTGTGAGGGTAAAAGATGTGTGACAGAAGTGAGGGTAAAAGATGTGTGATAGAAATGTGAAAGTGAGAGCGAATGTAAATTATACAGGAGAGGGTGAGATCAGTCAGCGGATTTTTTCTGCCGCTCAACGCGACTTTTTATTTTTTGTCTGCGTCAGGTGTTTGTTTTCGATGTTGAAAATGTGTTGTCATGAATGTGTTGTGTGCAGTTTAGTATAGATCTTAGAGAAAGTATTTTAAGTCTCATAAGACGGAAACGTAGTCACGAATTAGTGTTATACACTTGTTTGTGGCCACATTTAACCGAATTATGGCACTTGAAAACTAACTTACATACACATGATAGATAGATACACATGTTAGAAGTTAGATTATACTATTAGTTAGATGCAAACACGCAAACAACCAGAAAAACAAACATATAAATTGCATACATTTTTTGTAGATCAAAGGGAGATAACTCCGGGTCAGGGGACATAATAGACAACGAAACACTAACTTAACAGTGAAAGATAACTTTACACGCGGAAGCGAAATAGGTAAAGCCTGTCGCACACAGCTTGTGTAATGGTTGTTTAATATTATATGGGGGACATGAAGCAATTCATGTGTTGACCCTAAGAAAGTCAACTTTGTATGGGTAGTGAGTTAATTTACTATTTGAGGGCAGGTCTTATAAGACAACGGTCCGGTTCAGACATACCTCTAATTAATATAATATTGCGATTGAGAAGAGGGCTCACGCCAACCAGACAAGTTTGTGGCGATTGCCAGTAGCCAAGTAAAGTGATACTACATTGTGACAATAGTCAGTAGAAGTCTATTGAGTTACCCAAAGCCAGGTTATCAGCAGTCTTTGACAAAAATTAGATACACTAATTTTTTAGAAACCTCTTGCGTCACAACCAATGAGTCAAAGTTGATGACGCAACACAGGAGGGGAGGGTGTGTGTCAAAGACTGAAATATAAAGGCAGGAGGTATGCCTCAAGATAGAAGACCACCGGGAAGAGTGGTCAACCTCAAGTAGATTAGAGGTAATACAGTGCCCCGATATAAGGGCAGGGTAGATGATAGAATGGGGGACTATTAACTAGTTCTCTCATGAGACACGGAGGCAACGACCAGATAGTTAGTACTCTGGTCACGACAGAATCACGCCTACGTGATAGCCACGGAGAAGAGTGCCACTCAATAAGAGAACGGCTGCTACAAGCGTGCTAAATGTAACGGCACGCAAAAAGCCGAAGGACGCATCAAGGTCCTTCCGCGTGCTGTGTAGTCACGCGTGTAGGAAAAGTCAGACTGGGGACTGACTTCGTAGAGAGCAGATCGTTTAGTGTCGATAGGAGTTTTTTGTAGCCAATTAGATAGAGATTAGCAATAGGGTTAGGAAACTAGTGATAGGCAATTCTGTGGCTTTGTGTGTGATTTGATAGCGACTGTTTTGTAATTGTAAAGAGCCTACGGCAATAAAATGTACCATGTATTTCCTCTCACACGACTTGCAAGTTTCTTGTGTGGTGTGGGAGAAGTAATCCGATGATGCCTGACACATCAGTTGTTGACAGCTGGCAAACATTGGTTTCATTTTCGTGTCAAGGCATGCGGTTGTCCAATGAAATGAGCAGGCTGACAGGCTGACAGGCTTGCAGGTAAGGCTACTGTGTAGGACGGGACGAGCCATGGACCAGGTTAAATACTGAATTCTCCACGAGAAGTAAGTCGTTTGCGAGAACCAAGTGTTGACTGTGAATCTACATCTATGGTCAGACTGTGAGAACAGCGAGTTAAAAGAGGTGTGGCCAAACAAGAACACTATGCAGGAAGCCAAAGAATATTAATAAAGCAACACACAGAACTGGTGTCGTGAGCCGCTACACGCTGCGGGATGTACTGGGGAGGGGATCTGAACATTTATGGACTGAATGGTTCGATGTGCAATGAGGATGATCTGTCGACTAACTAACTAACTTGTACAAAACAGCAAATACAGTGTCAAAGATGTACAATATAACAAATACACTGCCCCAGTTGTACAATATAACAATACACTGTCCCAGTTGTACAATATAACAATACACTGTCACGGTTGTATGTTATAGCAAAGACAGTGTACGGGAGGAGAGTGGAACACTTATTGAGATATCTTTGTGCAATGATAATGTTTCTTTACCAACAAACAAGTGTAAATAAGTATTATCTATTGTAAAACATTTTGTTAACAACAGTGTATCATATTGAATAAAGTAAGAAACAGCCTAGAGTTTCACTGATGTTTTGTTTATGTCCAATCAAAGTGGGTGATATTTTATCAGGAATAGCAAACAAGAGGAGGCCTAAATTCTCAGACCAGTTTATTGATTCAACCACAAACAACATTGTAAATACTGCAACTGACCAACCACAAAAACTAGATACAGATACATTACTTACAAAACAAATTGAACAGCGCATAAATGCCTCTTAATATAAATGTTATAGACGAGTTCTAAGAATATCTTGGGTAAAGACAAAAATAAATGCATCCATACTTCAGGAGCTGAATATTGAAGACCGTCGGCTATTAAAGACGATAAAACAAAGAAATTTTTAATATTTTGGTCACTTGAAACGTCACGAAAGTTTGGAGAGAATAATAATAAAGGGGTATATGCCTGGGAAGAGAGGAAGAGGAAGGCCAAAGAGAAGATGGGTGCAGAATGTGGCGGATGATCTTCAGATGGGTGTATGAGACGCGAGACATCTTGCTTATGATCGAGAGGTTTTCCGGAAGCTTGTTATGGAAGAGAGGTTCTGCAAAGGACATGCTACTGAATGAATGAATGAATGAAATAGCTCATCTGGAAACACATTCCTTTCATAAGATTATTGAATAGACAAAGTAATGTGTGAAATATTAAAAACAATGGAAATATTTGGGACAATTAATTCATACTAGAGAGTGCTCTTGAGCAAACGGCTGTAAATGTTTGAATTGCATAAACAAGCTGTCTGAAATATGGCAATATTGGACACCTGGATATCAAGTGAGCTTTCAAGAGAAGAATACAATTGCTCATTTATTTATTAGTAGATGTCCTCGTTGCTTAATGTGTGTGCGCTTAAACTTCACATGAGGTAGGGGGTTTAATCCCTAAACCCGCCAGTTGCACGTCAACGTTGTCTTCTCATTTGAAAAGCAGTGGCAAACTACTGAACATGAAACATGACCAGAAAATCAAAATGGGGATGATCGAAACATTCTGCAACGGTCATGCAACATTTACCCAACAAATCTGAGTGTTTCAGGCTCACGTTGATGACACTGGTACTCGCAAGCCAGACCACATTTTAAATATTCTGAGTGTTTACAGCATTCAACCAACACCAGACGACATTGTCAATATTTTGAATTTTTATAGGAATAAACCAACACCAGACCATATTGTCAACATTCTGAGAGTTTATAGTTCATAGGTGATAGGGAGAGAAAGAAGGGGAGTAAGGAAGAGAGAGAGCGGGAAGCTGGGTGAGAGAAGGCATGAGGGAGAGGGAGAGAGAGGGGAAGAGAAATAGGGAGGAAGCGAGCGGTGGTAAGAGGGAGGGAGTGAGAGGGAGGAAGGAAGGAAGAGATAGGAGGAAGTGAGAGAGAAGGGAATGTGAAAGAGGGGCGGAGAGAGAGGAAAGAGAGAGAGAGAGAGAGAAGGAGAGAGAGAGGAGGGAGGAGAGAGAGAAGGAGAGAGGCAGAGAGTATTTATGTATGAGTGGATGTTTGTAAGTGTGTGTGTGATTGTGAATGTGTGTGAGGAAGTGTGTGTTTGTATATTATAGAGTGGGTGTATAACTGTAAGTGTTTGTGTACAAGGTGTATAAATATGTACATGTAGGTTTATGTTTGTGTTTATGCATGTGTGAGTGTCTGTGGTTTGTTATGTCTGTCTGTCTGTCTGTCTGTCTATCTGTCTGTCTGTCTGTCTGCCTGCCTGCCTGCCTGCCTGCCTGCCTGCCTGTCTGTCTGTCTGTCTGTCTGTCTGTCTGTCTGTCTGTCTGTCTGTCTGTCTGTCTGTCTCATAACATGGTATATGCACCGTTTATGTTCATTTGACAATTTTCATCCCATGGGAATGTAACGTAGGCAGCAGATAACTGATGTGACAAATACTGAGTGGTTGGAAGGGCCGAATGTAATACGAGCCTGTGTGCCCAGTTTATGCCCGTTTGAAAATAAAGTTTGTTCATTCTTTCGTTCTTCGTTCCATCCCACCCGAGAGCTGCAAGCCGTCTTCAGGTCTTAGACGATGCCATGAACGATAAATGATAAAGTCATGGTCTTATACGTCATGTACGAGATCACAACTTAGATGAGACTGCTTACGAAGAGAATGGTGAGCTCACTGAGCGTTTGTCCTGCCATATACACATCTTCACTGCGCGGTCTCACTTCTGTGCCACTGCATTTCTGTCGGGTAATGTGTGATCTTATCACTGTTACCATCTCTATTATTATATTTGGTTATGGTTAAGCTCTTCCACTCTGTACAGAACACAACACTGGCGGCATTTTTAATATTCTATTGTCCGCACAATTCACCATGTCATCTATACAAACACACTTATCAATCATACACAATACATTGAGTCTCAACAATTCCTATTACTCTAACTGTTAATATAGCGGCTCAATTTGTGACTATCGTTACTTGGAAAGGGGAACCAGGTTCTCACTTGACCTGGCTCAAGCCCAACTGATCTTGAAGGTGACTCTTCGTTCTTTCCTGGAGCGTTCAGAGCGCTTTTCACGCTTTTGTGACCATCGTTCGAGGCGGGTCACTTTGCACGGTCTCATCGTATAGACCACCATGATCTATAATACAATAAACCCGATCATGACATTTACCGGTTAACGAATGGAATAATATATATGGGCCCAGACCAGTTTGTTTTTCTATTTTATCTCTTATTTGGTGTAACATATAATATTCTGTTATTCTAACCTAACTTATTAAACTTTATCAAATTATAATAACTATTTAAATCAAGATTATAATAACTAACTAATCTTGCTTTGTCTGTTATCTGGTACTATAACTTGAAATCTGAAAAGACAAAAATATATAATTGTCTTGTTTCAAGTAATAAATGCATGTGTATTATCTTAATAATAATACACAATAATCTATATTTCTATTTACTTTATTCAATTTAACTTTAAATATGATGTATGAATTCTATATCATGCATTTTATGAACATCTTATGTTAAATCTATAATCTTAGTATATTTAAACATACATACATCACCAATAATCTTGTAAGTGAATTACATCTGAAAAATGCAACATGTTCGTAATAGGCATTGAATGACTCTACTATTTTAAGGATACTCATTCATATGCACTGCAGTGACCAGTAAAACGTGGATACTCCAAAAGCCATCACAAAAGAATATATATATAGTAGTAGTTGTAGTAGGCCTCTTTCAGTTCTGAAGGACTATAGAGTTGTGCCGCTTGGGAGGTGCCTGGCAGCACCGCTGGTGACTGTATAGTCCAATTCTAGAATGTCAATCCCTGTCACAGTTTCCGCATCTGTAAGACGAGGCAAGTCCCGCAGTAAGTGACTGCTCTTTGAGCCTGTCCCGTCTCTCCTCAGTTTTTTGGATCTGATTGCGCTCAAAGAGCAACAGTCCGTTTCGTACATCTCTTCTCCAGGAGCATCTGTCTGCTGCAACTCTCTCCCACTTGTCTGGATCTATTCCAATGGTTTTCATATCTTGTTTACACACATCCCTATATCGCATTTGGGGTCTTCCGGTTGGCCTCTTTCCTGTGGCTAGTTCTCAGTAAAGGAGATCTTTGGGAATACGTTCGTCCTCTATTCGAGATACGTGGCCCAACCACCGGAGGCGTCTCTGCTTGAGGAGGGTGTGCACTGTGGTAATATCTGCTCTTTCAAGCACCTGTTTGTTTGTTATGTGGTCTTTCCATGTTATGCCCAGGATACGTCTCAGACATCTCATGTGGAAGGAATTCAACTTCCTTTCCTGTCTTGAGTACAGGGTCCAGGATTCAGACCCGTAGAGTAGTGTGCTAACAACACAAGCTTTATATACTTGAGCTTTTGTACGCTCTGTTAGTCTATTATTCTCCCAAACTCTTTTAGCTAGCCTGGAAAATGTTGTGGCTGCCTTTCCAATGCGTCTGTCGATGCATGTCTCTAATGAAAGATTATCTGATATTGTCGATCCCAAATACACAAAATCGTGGACGACCTTCAATTCATAATTAGAGATTTTGATTGACGGAGGCGCATCAGCATCTTGTTCCATCACCTGTGTTTTATTTAGGCTAATGGTGAGCCCAAAGTCTTTGCAGGCGGCTGTAAAACGATCTATGAGCCTTTGGAGATCTTCTGCTGTATGAGTAGTCAGTGCTGCACCATCTGCAAAAAGTAGTTCTCTTACGCATCTTGATCTTATTTTGGTCTTTGCCTTGAGTCTTGATGGGTTAAAAAGTTTGCCATCAGATCTTGTGTGGAGGTAAATGCCTTCAGTGGCAGTCCCAAATGCTTGCCTTAAGAGAACAGCGAAGAAGATACCAAAGAGTGTAGGAGCAAGCACGCAGCCCTGCTTTACTCCGCTGCTGATGCTGAATGACTGGGATGTTGAGCCGTCAAATAAAATGGTCCCCTGCATGTTTTCGTGGAATGATTTCACGAGACTAAGAAGGGTGGGTGGACATCCAACCTTTTCAAGGACCTTAAAAAGGCCGCTTCTGCGCACGAGGTCAAATGCCTTTGTGAGGTCGATGAAGGCAATATATAATGGCTTCCTCTGTTCTCTGCACTTTTCTTGGAGCTGCCGGAGTGAGAAAATCATATCGATGGTGGACTTGTTGGGTCTAAATCCGCACTGCGATTCGGGGTAGATTCTTTCAGCAAGAATGTGTAATCTTTTAAGGATTACTCTGGCAAAACTCTTGCCTGTAATGCTGAGAAGGGAAATGCCGCGATAGTTGTTGCAGTCGCTTCTGTCGCCTTTGTTGTTATAAAGGGTAGCGATGTATATATAAGAGATGTTTATGTGTGTCTTTGTGTGTCCTTTATACGTTCGCAACGATCCATTTGATTGAAATCAAATTTTCTACAGATTATTTTCTCATTCCCGTCAAGCCAACTGACATAATTTGTTAGTTTAAAAACAGTTATTTACGTATTAAATTGAATTTATTTAAAATATTTCAAGGGGACTTAAGTTACGAAAGTTATATCCAGGGACATTACTTTTAGTAACATTGCTATATTATGTAATTTAAATAATTGTTGCATGTTTCTTAAAGTTGCTTAGGTAGGCGGCGAATGCCGTCCTAAAAAAGGATTGTGTTTGCTCACTGAACCAAGTGTTTACCGCGTTCATTACGTTTGCATCTGTGTGAAATCGTTGCCCCTTTTGCCGAGGACTTTTTAAGAGGTCCGAACAAATGAAAATCACATGGTGAAAAATAAGGACTATAGGCTGGATGTTGCAGAATTTCCCACTTCTTGCTTGCTAATGCTTCCTGTTCAATCTTTGCGACATGCAGACGAGAATTATCGTGCAACAAAATCACACCTCGAGAAATCATGCCGGGTCGTTTATTCTTGATGGATTTTTTGCAGCTTGTCTAGTGTTTGCAAGTAGTGGGTAGAGTTGATGTTGACACCAGGTTCTTTAAAGTCCCCCAACAATAATCCTTCATCGTCAAAAAATGCGCTTAGCATAACCTTTCCAGCGGAAACCTGTAACTTGAACGTTTTGACTTTTGGTGATCCAGCATGCTTCCATTGCATGCTCTCTCTTTTACTGCTTGTCTCAAAGTGGTGACGCCATGATTCATCGTCTGCCACTATGCGGAAGAGAAGTGCAGCACCCTCCATTCTGTAACGCAGCACGTGGTTCAAACACCATCCCATGCCATCCTCTTTTTGGTGGTCGGTCAACATCCGTGGTACCCACTGTGAACACACCTTCCGATATTGCAGTTTCTTACTAACGACCTTTTGAATTGTCCCAATTAACACATCAAATTCTTTCGCTAGCGAAAGTATGCTTCGACAACGTTTCATCTGTACCGCTGCAGCAATTTTGGCGATGGTTTTTCTCTGTTGCAACAATATGCGCTTGACCCGGCCGTGGAAGATCTGTCGTAAACTGACGTCCTTTCCGAAACATTCGTGCCCAGTCAGTCACTGTTGCCTTCGACACACATTTGTTACCGTACGCTGCCTGCATTCTTCGATGAATGTTCACTGGTCGACATCCTTCATATGAAAGAAACTGAATCACAGCTCTTTGAGCTTCTGTGGACGGATTTTGGATCAACCTGGCCATTTTCTCAACGGTCAGAAACAGAACCTATGCATCATGGGACGATAAGCACGTGCTCATTTATTCATTGGTCAGTACTTAATACATGACTATGACATGATCATGTTCAACCTACGCAATTACGCGATTTCAAATGAACGCTCCTAGGAGGTTGTACTGCTCTGGGTGCACGTCCAGCTCAGGAAGCAGTGCTCTAAGCAACGCCACAAGAAACACATGCAAATTGTAAGCAAAGAATATAGCGGCTAACATTATGATGACCTTCGTACGTTTTATGTCTTTACTTGCCGTCATATTACTTGTTCTAAGGATATCAGTTGGTATTGTTGCCGAAACCAATACAACATTGAAAGAAGTTTGTTTTTGTCTCTCACTAACGGACATTTGATTTTAAAACTTTGCTGACTTGATGATTTCCCGAATCACGAAGGATGCACCTGCGGTGATAAGTGCCATGTAGCAAGTCAGGATGAATGACGTAATGGATAAGTCACAAAAAATCTGAGAAGTAATCTCGAACCAACAGATAGAAAAAGTAACCAGGTGACGTGAGATGGTAGAAAACGTCACAACGATATAGCTTAGCAACAACAGATAGAGCTTGGGCTGGCGCCACGGAAGTCGGCATGAGTTTGTTCAAAGAGAGATATTATCAACAAACCTTCAGGAGATGGCAGTGATAGCTAGGAACTACTTGGTAGAAGAGCTAAATCATTAAAACATTATTCTTCTCAGTCAGGACCAACTATAGGCCATGAATGTATAAATTAGGACTCGACGAGAATGGCCAAGGTGACAGAACGGTCAACCGATAAGAAGCAGTGAGACTGACGTTTGGCGGTGAGACATTGTCCTAAGATTTGAATACTAGGTTCAGCTGTGTGATTATGTTTATTGCTACGATACCGGCCCTCCCGGCTGTACAGGAACGATATTCTGATGATTATTCGTATTATTATCTTATTATTCATATTGAGCACAAGGTTTTCACCGGGAATAAATATTGCTAGAATGGGCACGTCAGCCGGCTTCGAGTTCTTAATGCTGTTAGCATATTGCTTTCGGAATTTGTCAAATGGTTTCCTCTGGACGACGAGTTGTTTTGCTGATGTTTATTGTTATATCATGATTTACCGTTTGGCAATAAGTACCTGAGCCAATACAGGTATTACAATACCGGTAAATGTTTCAACAAACAAGTGAAAGACGTTGAGGATATCGTGGATAGTGAAGGATGTTAAAATATTGTAGATAATGATGAATGTTGAGAATATCGTCGATAGATAGTATAGAATGTTGAGAATATCGGTGATAGTGAAGGATGTTGAGAATATCATGGATAGTGAAGGATGTTAAGAATATGTTGGATAGTGAAGAATGTTGAGAATATCATGGATAGTGAAGAATGTTGAAAATGTAGTGGATAGTGAAGGATGTTGAGAATATCATGGATATTGAAGACATATCAACATAGTATCAACATAACAATTAGTATAATGAGTCATGGATAGTATACCATGTGGAGAGTATTATGGATAGTGAAGAATGTTGAGAATATCATGGATTGTGAAGGATGTTGAAAATATCGTGGAAAGTGAAGGGTGTTGACAATATCATGGATAGTGAAGACATATCAACATAGTATCAATATAGAACAATTAGTATAATGAGTCACATCACAAAGATTTTGCTAAGAATTATCATGCAAAGAGTGAGGAAGAAGATACAATCTGAAATAGGGGAAGAACAATGTGGGTTTGTAGAAGGAAAGGGTACAGTAAATGCTGTGTATATGCTGCGAACATTATTGAACGTGCTATAGAAGTAAACAAGGATATACATCTTTGCTTTATTGACTATACAAAGGCTTTTGATAGAGGTAGACATGTCAACATGGTGGATATGCTTGCAGATCTACAAATTGATGGGAAAGACATTAGACTTATAAAAAACATATATTGGAAACAACAAGCTGCAATAAGGATTGATATGAAGTGGGACAGTATCAGCCAATTAAGAGAGTTGTTAGGCAGGGATGTGTGATGTCTCCAGATCTTTTTTCCCTATACAGTGAAAATATTTTCAGAAATGTAGAGGATATAAATGGAATCAGCATTGGAGGACGAAACATCAGTAACATTAGATATGCAGATGATACAGTATTAATTGCAGACAATGCGCAGGACCTGCAACAATTAGTAGATGCGGTTGTTGTGCAGTGAGCAACTGGGGTTAGAATTAAATTGTAAAAAGACTCAGGTTATGGTCGTCACTAGGAAGGAAGAAGTGTCACAATGTAATATACAAGTAAATGGAAATATTCTTCAACAAGTGAATCGGTACAATTATCTTGGAACAGTAATAACATCTGGTGGGAGATGCCTTGAAGAGATTAGAACAAGAATCGCCATGGCGAAAGTAGCCTTTAGCAAGATTTAAAAACAAAAGACCAATAAAAAGATGTCAATTGAAACGAGAAAAAGAGTGTTGAGGGGATACATAGAGCCTGTTCTTTTGTATGGATGTAAAACTTGGACAATGAGCAGTCAAGCTGAAAAGCATCTGATGGCTGCAGAAATGTGGTTTCTGAGGAAAATGCAAAGAATACCATGGACAGACAGAAAAACCAATGACCAAGTACTACAGGAGACAAATGAACATCGTAAACTGATTAGAGAAATTAGACGTAGACAGTCAAAATCTTTTGGACATGTTATGAGAAGAAATGGATTGGAGAACTTAGTGACAACTGGCAAGATCGAAGGGAACAGACCAAGAGGAAGACCGAGAGGAAAATACCTGGAAGGCTTGGCCACATGGCATGGACGAGACAGGAACACTGAGCTGATCTACGACACTGGTGATCGAGTGAAATGGCGAGTCATGACCGCCCACGCTTTCCGGCATGGCACATGATTGATTGATTGATTGAGTGAAGACTTGAAAATATCGTGGATAGTGAAGGAAATTGAATATATAATGGATAGTGAAAAATGTTCAAAATATCGTGGATAGTGAAGAGTGTTGAAAATATCATGGATAGTGAAGAATGTTGAAAATATCGTGGATAGTGAAGAGTGTTGAAAATATCATGAATAGTGAAGACTGTTGAAAATATCATGGATAGTGAAGGAAATTGAGAATACCATGGATAATGAAGGATGTTGAAACTATTGTGGATTGTGAAGAAATTTGAGAATATCATGGATAGTGATGACTGTTGAAAATATCATGGATAGTGAAGACTGTTGAAAATATCATGGATAGTGAAGGAAATTGAGAATATCATGGATAGTGAAGAATGTTGAAAATATCGTGGATAGTGAAGAGTGTTGAAAATATCATGGATAGTGGAGACTGTTGAAAATATCATGGATAGTGAAGACTGTTGAAAATATCGTGGATAGTGAAGAAATTTGAGAATATCGTGGATAGTAAAGAATATTGAGAATGTCGTGGATAGTGAAGAATTTTGAGAATATCATGGATAGTGAAGACTGGTGAGAATCTCGTGGATAGAGGAGAACGTTGAGAATATCGTGGAACAGAGATTAAAACAGCATACGAGGTATTAATAACTACATGTATCACAAGATAACTCATCAAACCACATAACGAAAACATACATTATATATTTATCTATAATCATTTTATAACAAACATACTCGTCGTCTTGTTCAGGTGGTTGGTCTAGAACAGGCATTTACGATCATGATCCCCAATCATCTCTCTCACATTTGGATGGAGTTGATATTGCTTATGTTAGTGTTTTTCGCCCAGGAATTTTAGGCTTTTCACATATTTAATATTGGATGAGCAAATTTCTTTACTTCTTAATTTATCTGTAAAGGACATTACATCACATCACGTTAATCATCTCTCTAAAACAGGGGGCAGCGTGTTAATTTCATCTACGTTTCCTGATTACACGTCAGCATATTTAGTTCACTTATATTAGTATCCATTTGTCTGTATGAAAACGTCTACTGATTTATGTTAGATTGTGATCCTCACAACATGTTTATGTCTACTTTATGTTTTCATTGTATTTGCTGCATTATAACAACTTGATCACAAGTTTTGTTTCTGATTTTTGAGAATCGAATTCATGTCACTGCCTGACTACATGTATGGTGTCTTCATATTGAGATTCAATATCACTGCCTGAGCACAATTATAGTTTCTTAGTCTTAAGAATCGATATCACTGCCTAATCATAAGTTGGGTTTCTTGGTTTTGAGAGCCGATGTGACTGTGAAATCACAAGTATGGCTTCAAGATTTTTAGAATCTCTTTCAGTGTTACATCACAAATATGGTTTCATGACTTTGAGAATCGGTGTCACAACCTGACCACAAGCCATCCAGTATTCGTTTTATAATTCGACTTCACTGCCTGACCACAAGTATGGTTTCTTGGTTTTGAGAATAAAACCTTTATCACTGCCTGACCACAATTATGATTTTTTGATTTGAAGAATTGACCTCATCGGCGGACCACAAGTATGGTGTCTCGGTTTTAAAAGTAGACAACATTTTGACCACAATTGTCCCTTCTCCCACAACGAATACCGTTAGGTATAAATGATGTTGGTTCCAGTAACACACTGTTTGAAATATAGTCGAATGTGTCTCGCTCGCCATACATCTCTGCCTGATGAACTCTTGCTTCAGTTCAACTACAGACACTTCGGTAAATATATTATACTGACAATTGCACTTCATGTTTCTGATCTGCAATCAAAGGTATCAACCACCTTCTGACGGATTATGTTCGAATTCTTCTTTTACCACTTCTCTTACACTTTCAGAAGAGAGTGTTAGTAAATTAATAAAAGGCATCGGTCAATACGATCTTGTTGTCTTAAAGATTGTCCTCAGATGGAGCGGGTGTAAGTAAGCTGCCAGATATTTGGCGATTGGGTTGCGAATGCAGTTTGTAATCCCGCATACCGAGTTCAAAACACAGCTGCGGGCGATTTGGAATCAGCCCGCCTTGCGTTGGTTTCTATAAAATAGAATGATTGCCGGTTGTTCAGAAAGCAGTGACAGACTACGGAACGTAAACTTGCCAAGGAATCACAAACAGACAAATCTGATGGAATTGACTGCTGCGTCCTGCAAACGTTATGCAGTTAATTTTTCTGTTTTGGGCATACTAGTTTTCATTGCATATGTTGAACACGATTGCCACAAATGTTTATCTGCGATTGTACCCGTTTAACAACTAAATTCATGAGTGTCTCATATATTTAGTTGATTAAACATGTGCTATTTCAGTCTGTTTAGAATGTTTATTGCTTTTTCATCATGACTCTAACAATTCCTAGAAGACGTAAACACTCGAGCCTGTATCGTGTACTTACATTGTAATAAACAAATATATTTACCGAAGAGTTGATAATGCCAAAGAAGTATACGATTATATAGAGGACTGCGTAGAGGTTTTGTTGTGGTTTACTTATATCCACCTCTGGAAATAACCATCTAAAAACAGCAACAACAACTACTGGCAAATTGCAAGTAAAAAACATAATTGTTAATAACACTACAACTTTGGTTATTCGGATGTCTTTGCTTGCCATCAATTTAGCCTTCTTATGCGCATGTGATGTACTTGATATCGATATAGGTTCATTACTAGAGCTAAATATTAATTGGGTTTCTACATTAACAGTCTTATTTCTGAACTTAGCCGATTTTTTAACACCATGAATCATAAACACAGCACTCATAGTGACAAGCAGCTGAGTCAGAAAGGGGAGTACCATGCCAATAAACGTAGCAACGAACCGGTCGATTTCACGCCTGTTGTATGAAAGCCATAACGTCAAGCGAGTGCGATTGTTCCTTGGATTGACCACCCATTGTACCCCTTGGGTGGCCCAAGCGGGACAGTAACAAGCCAGACCAAACATGACAATAATCACGTTGATGAGAACTACACGACGGGCAGTAAATATGGATTTGACTTTGAAAGGAAGCATAATGCAAACTGATCTTTCGAGTGAGAGATAAACGGTAGCCAGTGTTGACAGGACGTACATAAACCCTCTTGTGTAGCCAAAATACACGTACTGATTGAAACAGCGTTGACATCGGGTATAGGGAAGTAGATTTCTATGATATAGCTGCCCGCAGTCAAACCGGTCATAAGGCAGATGTTCATGTCCCACATGGACAAAGCGATGAACGTGATGTTGACACTTTCGCTGATCCCTTGCTTCCAGTACACGGCCACGTTCACGATGTTTGATACCACTCCCATGGAAGAGATCAGGATACTCACGAGAATGTTGAAGTAGGATCGAAAGTAAACGAGCATGTCGTCGGAGATGAATTTGACAGCTGGCTGGACTTTCACGTCAGTGTTAACAAATGATAGATTGATTTCGTGTCTAACTGATTCCATTGCTTCTTTTGCCCGACAGACTGTACTGCGATCTGCTGCAACGAATGAACAAGTATTTCGTGAATAAACACAATATCTTAGTACAACAAAATATAAACCTGTTCCGGAGCAGGAATCGGCTATGGGACTATGGTGGGAGCAATAAGATGCCCTAAATATCGGTGGTCATGAAATACCAGAGATTTGATAAGCTGATGATATAGTATTACTATCCATATCACAGAATGGTACAGAAAACTTAATAGCCTCAACCCAAAGAAATAGTTAACATCACAACTTACATCTTAACATAGCAAAATCAAAGATAATGCGTACAGATAAACCTACTATGGAGAAAGAAATGTACGTTAATGAGGAAAGATTGGAGGTGGTGGAAAATTTTGAATATCTTGGGTCATTGATTACCAACAATGGTGACATAATGAAAGAAATTAAACGACGACTATCAATTGCTCTTCAGAGACTAAAACAACTGAATAATTTATGGAGAACTACAAAAATTAGATTTTTAAGAGCATGCATCTTTCCCATTGCAACATACGCCTGTGAGACCTGGACACTCACTAGACAAGCAGAACAGCGCATAAATGCCTTTGAATACAAATGTTATAGACGGATTCTAAGAATATCTTGGGTAAAGAAAAGAACAAATGAACCCATACCTCAAGAGCTAAATGTTAAAGATGGTTGGCTATAAAAGACGATAAAACAGAAAAAATTGAAATATGTTGGTCATTTGAAACGTCATGAATGTCTAGAGAGAACGAACGAACGAACGAACGAACGAACTTTATTTTAAAAGGGTAACAAATTGGGCACGCAGGCCCGTCTTACATTCGGACCTTTCGATCACTCATCTTTCATTCACCAAATGTGCATGTTACATTTATATAGGGGGAACAAACATTGTCAAATGGATTTTGTAAGCATAAACAATGCATATTACGCATAGTACATTCACATGAAAAAAAAAAGTGTCAAATGAAAGTTGTAAACATAAACAGTGCATACTGCAATGTTGTGAGACACATCCCCCATCCACACTCACATCCCGCAGCCACCCACACATCCCTCAGACACCCACACATCGCCCACCCACCACACCCCCACCCACCCACACATACCTCCACGCACTCACACAGACACAGGCAAACATATATGCCGCCACAGACCCACTGATCCCCCACCGACTCATATTTCCCAACCCACACATACATCCCCCACCCATCCCATAACCGACACGCACACACCCACCCACATATTATGCACCACCCACCCGCAATCACCCAGCAAAACATACATCACAATACCACACACACATACCCCCGTCAACCCACACATCCCGCACCTATCCACACATACATCCCGCACCCTCACATTGTCCTCACCCACCCCACAACACACATCAGCCAACCTACACCCACTAAGCCACCCAATTATCCGCCACCTCTCAACTACACATCCCCCACCTATACAACCCATCCCCACCCTTAACCACATCTCCCCACCTTCCCACACATATCCCCCACCCATAAACACCCAAAAAACACACACCTCCCGCCAACATCATACCCCACCACCCACATATACCCCACCCACCTACATCCGCCGCTCACGCACATCTTCCCACAAACACACACACATCCCCCAACCATACACTCATCTCTCACACACATCCACCCACTCACGTAATCATCCATCAACCACTCACACCCACACATCACCCACCCGCCCATCAACACATGCATCTCTCATCTACCCTCCCACCCATACACACCCCAGCCACCCAGCCAAACACACATCTCCCACCCTCACATAATCCGTCATCCACCCGCACATCTCACACCTCCCCCACCTCTCACACATCTTCCCTCCCGAGCAAAACTCCACCCATAAACACATTCCCCTCACACACATCCCTCACCCACACACACATCTCCCCACCTAACCACACGTCCCAAAGCTACAAACATCCTCACCACCCACACATACATCCTCCACCCACTCACATTTACCCCATCCACACTCACACAATCCCACCCACACATACATATCCCATTCTCAGACAACCCCCCCCCCCCCCGGCCACCAACACTCATCCCCCACACCCATCCCCCAACCCACACAATCTCCTACACACCTATTCACCCACCCAAATACACATTCCCTACCCATACCCCCAACCCACCAACACCCACATACTTCCAATAATCCTCCAAAATACCCCCCCCCCCCATACACAGACACATCCCTCACAGAAACATACAACCCCCACCGACTACACATCCCTTCACCCATCCACACATCACCCATCAACCCATACACATCCCCCACATACAACACCTCCACACATACAATCCCCACACCCCCACAAACACCCCTCACATACACACCCACACAAACATCCTCACATCTACACACAAACATGATCAATGAAACTAATAAATACAAACTCCCACACTTTACACACATTTGAGACACTGATGATTGTCGTGAGCATTCTCGCAAAAATTGTACATATACATTGTGTAGCGTAAAATATTAGTGAGAGAATTCAACACCAGTATCCAGAGGGGTCAGGTCAAAGAAGAATGGCTACACAGCTACTTGCTGCCGCTACCAAAACCGAACAAAGACCATTCCAAGATAAGCGGCTACAGAATCATTACGATGCAGAATACCGCTGGCAAGCTACTGGAGAAAATTGTAGCACACAGACTTGCTTGGGACTTGGAACAGCTCGGCTGCTTCCCGCCCACACTTGGAGGATACAGACGCAACAAAGAGTCAAGGCTGAATGCAGCGGTCATTGCTCAAGATGTTTACGAAGGATTTCAGGTCAGAGAAGAGACATGTGCGGCCGCCATAGACTTAGAGGACGCATATAACAGAGTATCGTTCGAGCACTTGATGCAAACCCTCCTCAGACTGAAAGTGCACACTCACCTTGTACGATGGATAGCTGCAGTTCTGCTCCAAAGGAAGGTGGTGCTAAGATGCGGGAGTTGGTCTTCTGAGCCGATAACGATATGTCCAGGATTGCCGCAGGGTTCACCACTGTCACCAGTACTATTCAACGTGTATACGGTGCCGATCACTGAACAACAGTTGGACGGGAGGGGTAGGACTCTGTCATTCGTTGACGACATCCTCGTGTATCGACAGGGTCGAGATAGACAGGCGGTTGCCAATGATATGCAGGGCGAACTAGATCGAATTTCCTCATGGTGTGCTGATGCCGATGCCCTTGTCAACCCTGCAAAGGCAACGGTTACATGGTTCTCACTAAACAACCATATTGTGAAAACAGACCTGCCGGCAGTAAGAATGGATGGGAGCAGTTTGAGTAGAACCCAGTCAATGACATATCTTGGCGTGAGGCTTGATCGTAGCCTGTCCTTCAGAGATCATGTCGATTATGTCATAACGAAGGCTCGAAAAGGTTTGTCAGCAATGAGAGTCATGGCGACTGCCAATATCGAGCAAAGACTGCTAATACTTCTGTTCCAAGGACTTGTGCTTTCACGCATCGAGTATGCCCTGGCCATCCTCACTGTCAGCCCTACACAGATTGGAAGACTTGAAAAGGTACAAAACGAAGCCATGCGCATCATTTTGGGCTGCACGAGAGACACCAGCTGTGTAGCAATGAGATACCTCCTTGACTTCCCGACAATGGAACACAGGATTAAGATCTGGAGAACTCGTGCATACTTAAAAATAAGTGCAGATGAGCAGCACCATCTGCATGACGCTATATTCAGAGAAAATGGTGACAGGCTAAAGAGGGGCAAATCATGGATGGGTCGGGCGGAAGATGTCGTCAGACAGGTCTGCAGTCTTACCAGTATCAACCCCGGCAAGGAATGGGTGCCGGTGCCTCCAGCTTTTAAGTGCACTTTCTCCTGCATTATCACACTCGACAGACGGTGCAGAGAGCAGAACCCTGCCGCTGTCAATGCAGAGGTTAACGCGCTCATCTATGAACACTCAGATAGCCCCGAAGTGCTCATCTATACAGATGGATCTGTTGTAAAGCAGCAGAGAAGTGCGTGGGCATTTACAGCCCGTTCAGCGGGCCGAACCGTTCAAGAATCCAGTGGTGCCCACTCTATGACCACGAGCAGCATGACGATGGAGGTGATGGCAGTTACACAGGCTTTCATATGGCTGGAGTCACAGCATTATACCAACGTGTGTGTACTAAGTGATTCAATGAGCATGATTCAGAAGGTCGAAGCTGGATCTGTACGTAGACAGTGGACTGAATCGCTGCGGAAGTCTGTTGTCCGTAAAGTCACCTTCATCTTCGTCCCGGGACATGCGGGAGTCGAGGGAAATGAACGAGCTGACAAACTGGCTGGCTCTGCACCCCCTGTAGATGGCCAGCCCATGGATCGTGCCGATGTTATTAACGTCCTTAAAGATATGGCGAGAACAGAGGACTTTGACGTCAATGATTCCACATCGCTGTCCAGGATGAAAGACCTGGGAGTAAGAATCGGCACAGCCAGACGCGAGAGGTACATCGGGAAAACAAAGCGCCTCGTCAACCAACACAGAACTGGCACTATTAGCCACCGGACGCTGATGCATATGCTGGGGGGAGGATCTGAGCACCTATGGACATGTCCGGAGTGCAACGAAGATACCCCAACTGATAACTGATAACGGAACCGGACCGGAAAATATTAGTGATGCAATTCAACTCTCTCTCTCTCTCTCTCTCTCTCTCTCTCTCTCTCTCTCTCTCTCTCTCTCCTCACTCATTAACTCTCTCACTCACATCACAGTAATGTCATATTATACATGATAAAATCAAGTGGCATACAAAATGATAATATGAAAGATGAGAATACAGAGAAAAAAATATGGAATGGCATGTTACAGGACAATCAAGTGGCATACAAAATGATACCTCGTAATATGAAAGATGAGAATGCATAAAAAATATGGAATAGTATGTTACATGACATGCGTGCGCTCAACTCTCCTCTCTCTCTCTCTCTCTCTCTCTCTCTCTCTCTCTCTCTCTCTCTCTCTCTCTCTCTCTCTCTCTCTCTTTTACATACACACTCATTCACTCTCTCTCTCTCTCTCTCACTCACTCACTCACTCACTCACACTCATTAACTCTCTCACTAACTCTACAGTAATTTACATGTGTTAATTTTATGCATGTTAAAATAGAGTGGCATTCAAAGTGATAATATGAAAATGAGAATACACAAAAAATATGGAACAGCATGTTAGATGGCATGCGTGCGCTCAACTCTCTCTCTCTCTCTGTCTCTCTGTCTCTCTCTCTCTCTCTCTCTCTCTCTATATATATATATAATATATATATATATATATATCCCCGCCCCCCCCCCCTCTCTCTCTCTCTCTCTCTCTCTCAGAACATTAATTAACCTCTTCTTTTAATTAAGAGAGAACAATAATGGAGGGGTATATGCCTGGGAAGAGAGGAGGAGATAGCTCAAAGAGAAGATGGGTGCAGGATGTGGGGGATGATCTCCAGATAGGTGTATCGGACACGGGACATCTTGCTTATGATCGACAAGTTTTCCGGAAGGTTGTTATGGGAGCGAGGTTATGCAAAGGACATGCTGCTGAATGAATGAATGAATGAATGAATGTAGGAACGTTAAGAGAGTCCTTCTACGGCATCATAGCGCATACGATTCATAGAAAGTAACAATAAAACTAAAGATGATCGCTACATACGAGACATACAAGGACAATGTGTTCTATCTGTTCTCATGTATGGATACGAAGTTTACAGTGAGTAATGAAATAGTTATGAACCCGGGGGAACTTAGGGTGTGTATTTCTGAGAGAAATGCTAAGAATTTAGTGGAGAGAAGAGAAAATCAACCCTGAAGTAAAGAGATCTGCATGTGTTACAAGATTCTCATCAAAACCTTTATGGTAAAAACATATGAAATGTATGGTGCATATGAATATAATATGTTAAATAGAGGCGTTAGCTTATGTGGGGACTATTATTAGACTAGAGAGGCAGAGGAAGAAAACATTACCATGTGAACAATTGAAGGAGCCTTGAAAAATAAACAAAAAAACATTAAAATAAGCGACACCAACTTCATCAAAATATTAGATGGCAAACAAAAAAGAAGTGACATGATCGCGGGCGTCTGCTCCGGACACATGACTAAGAAGAGGTTACTTTATATTTTAGGCTAGAGTCCGGCAGCGAAGTGGTTACGCCGACTACCTCGCGCTCCGAAGGTTGTGGGTTCTATTCCGGGCTACGTCCTTATGGTCGTGAGGGCAATATTCTCGGAGACTCCTGGGTGTCGTCGCTGGAATTACATAATTCATGCTTTGTGCGACAATTTGGGAAGGCCGCCCTGCTGTAAGAGACCGAATCATAAGGGATAAACCAGATGCAACGAGGTCGGGCCTCTTGATTTGACTTTAGAGGTTAGAAATCTAACATAATTAAATTATTTAACATTCTTGCCATGAGTCTGGTTAAGTAAAGTTTGGTTGAGTAAATTACTGTAGAACAACGGTAGGATGAATTGTCATGGGGTGTCAGAGGAAAGAAATACACCGGGAAACAGTTATTCGTAAGAGCCAATCGAATCGCGAGCTCGGGACACGTGATGTGTTGGGCGAGCGATCAGTGGGTAGTTGGGAGTTTAGTCTGCGGGGAAATACAGTGAAGTACAAACAGGAAAACAACAGGTCAACAATATAAGATGAAAATGTGGACAGTGATTCAACTGTAAACATGAAACCTACGATTCGAACGGCAAGCGATGGAGTTGAAGAGTTGCGGAGTTTGGTTGTGTAGCAAAACAGATGCCCATTACACCAGGCTGGTAAACACACGGCAGTGCAGAAAACTAGGTGAGCCGTGTCGCTCGCTGGATTGAGGGCCCGGTAATGACACATTACGAACTGTAAGTTGGTGAATTGTTCTAGTGAGTAATTATATAATGGTGCTATGAATAGAGTCATTTATTCGTTCGGTCGGCTTTTGGAACTGCTATTCTTTGTGCTATTGGACGTGTTCACTCTTAAGTTGTCAGTGTGCCTACAACATAACCCCTACCAGCACACTGGCAATTATGGGGGACGTCACGGAGACTGAATCTAGGGAACGGAGGACGATACAAAAGTGAACGATTCTCACGGAAAATGTAATCAGCTTGGAAAGTTCTAGTGATGGATCGAAGTTAAGAACAAATATTAGAACACGACTAGTGGAAAGCCGGCAACAGTATGAAGCTACAAAGATACCATTGTATTAATTGTGAACTATAATATGATTTGTGATAGCAAAGATCGGTGTGGAATAGGGAATGGGTGCAACAATGAGCGATACTCAACAAGGCCGTACAAAGAGTTATGAGGAAAAGTCAGAGTAGAAACTTATGAGTTATAGACCAGTAGTGAACATTATTGGAAGTGAGTTTGAACAATAAGACTATCACAACGATATGAGGGTGCTCGAGAAGGTGGTGTGTAACAGCAGGAGTGAGAACATTGTGTGAATACTGCATACGGTATCTGTCCTCTGTAACAACGTGTTGCAGCGAAAGAAGACACGATTCCCCATCAGATCTGATTGAATTCATGTATGTTAACAGAAGATGGCACTAAGTTGTGGTCCATAGTCTGAGGGCAGTACCCGAAAATTAAGAACATTGCCTACAGCGAAAATAGACATTAATGGTGAAAGTGGGTTGTCATCATAACATGATATACTAATATAGCAGTCAGCTGCCGATTCTTCAAAAGTTGATAAGAAAAGGAGGGCTGGGCATTAGCCTGTAAGCAGTCAATGCAATCTACAGAACTGCGTCTGAAAATGGAAATAATATTTACAAAGACTAGTAGCAGCAATACAAACAACGGAACCCACGTCGCTACTCAACGCTATTATTTCGGATTAACTTTGCGTTGTGCCTAAGTGACAACACCGTAAAGATCAAAAAGTCTAAATAAAATAAATACAGAAACATTATGGCATCCTGCCACAAGAATAACTGTAGAGCCGTCTTCAGGGGGCTGCACGCATGATAGTGCCCTTATAAACTAATCAACGTGTCAATATTGAGTATTCGTTCCAGATTTGGTTCACATGGTTTGGCAGTAGTATTATACCAGTGTGCTGGTAGGGGTTATGTTGTAGGCACACTGACAACATAAGAATGAACACGTCCAATAGCACAAAGCAGCTCCAAAAGCCGACCGAACGAATAAATGACATTATTCATAGCACCATTATATTATTACTCACTAGATCAATTCACCAACTTACAGTTCGTAATGCGTCATTACCGGGCCTTCAATCCAGCTAGCGACACGGCTCACCTAGTTATCTGTACTGCCGTGTGTTTACCAGCCTGGTGTATACTGGGCATTTCTTTTGCTACACAACTGAACTCCGCAACTCTTCAACTCCATCCCTAGCCGTTCGAATCGTAGGTTTCATGTTTACAGTTGAATCACAGTCCATATTTTCATCTTAGATTGTTGACCTGTCGTTTTCCTACGATCTGTACTTCTCTGTATTTCCTCACAGACTAAACTCCCAACTACCCACTGATCGGTTGCCCAACACATCACGTGTCCCGAGCTCGCGATTCGATTGGCTCTTACGAATAACTGTTTCCCGGTGTATTTCTTTCCTCTGACACACCATGACAATTCATCCTACCGTTGTTCTACAGTAATCTACTCAACCAAACTTTACTTAACCAGACTTATGGCAATTCTCATGAGAATCATTATTACATCTATACGTTCTGAGTCAACAAAACTGCATTTCTCTTTACAACACTTTAGTTAGTTAGTCGACAGATCATCCTCATTGCACATCGAACCATTCAGTCCATAAGTGCTCGGATCCCCTCCTCAGCAAATCCCGCAAGGTGTAGCGGCTAACGACGCCAGTTCTGTGTTGGTTTATTAATCTTCTTTGGCTTCCTGCGTAGTGTTCTTGTTTGGCCACCCCTCTTTTAATTTGCTGCTCTCGCAGTCTGGCCATTGTTGTAGATTCACAGTCATCACTTGGTTCTCGAAGTCTTACTTCTCTTAGAGCATTCAGAATGTCGGCCTGGTCCATGGCGCGTCCGCCCTCCACAGTAGCCTCACCTGCGAGCTTGTCAGCCCGCTCATTTCCTTGTACTCCCGCATGCCCTGGCACGAAGATGAAACTAATCTTTGTCAGTCGAGACCGCTCCAGAGGCAGCAACCATTCTCTTCGGATCGACCCCTCCTCTATCCTCTTGATCATGTTCATTGAGTCGCTAAGGAAACAAGCCCTAGTGAATGTCTGTGTCTCGAGCCATGTTATTGCTTTACTTACTGCCATGACTTTCATGGTCAGGCTACTTGTGGTTTCAGTGAAAGCACCAGAGTCCTTTACAACACTTTAGAAATACATTAGCCATTACAACTAAACTGTATTTCTCTTTACAACATTTTATAAAATATATTAGCCACCACAACTAAACTTTATTTCAATTTACAATACTTTATAAATACCTTATTCACCAAAAAATACAACACGAAATAGGAGAAGAACAATGTGGATTTGTAGAAGGCAAGGGTACAGTAAATGCTGTGTACATGCTGAGAACAGTAATTAAACGTTCTATAGAAGTATATAAAGATATATATCATTGCTTTATTGACTACACTAATGCTTTCAATAGAGTAGGGCATATCAACATGATAGAGATGCTTGCAGATCTACAAATTGATGGGAAAAACCTTAGACTTGTAAAAAACATACACTGGAAACAACAATCTGCCATCAGAAATTGATAATGAAGTAGGTAAATATCAGCATATTACGAGAAATGTGAGACAGGGACGTGTAATGTCTCCAGATCTGTTTTCCCTGTATAGTGAAAATATTTTCAGACATGTACAAGATATGAAAGTAATCATCATTGGAGGAAGAATCATCAATAACATTAGATATGCAGATGCTACAGTATTGATTTGCAGACAATGAGCAGGATTTGCAACATTTAGTAGATGCGGCTGTTGCACACAGTGAACGACTGGGGTTAGAATTACATTGTAACAAGTCACAGATTAAGGTCGTCACTAGGAAGAACAAAATACCACAATGTAATATACAAGTATATGGGAATATTCTTAAACAAATGAATCGGTACAATTATCTCGGAACAGTCATAACATCTGATGGCAGATGCCTTGAAGAGATTATACCAAGAATCGCCATGGCGAATGTAGCCGTTTGCAAGATGAAAAACATTCTGACCAATAAAATGATGTCAATTACTACGAGAAAAAGAGTGTTGAGGTTCTACATAGAGCCTGTACTTTTGTATGGATGCGACGCGTGGACAATGAGCAGTCAAGCTGAGAAATATCTGATAGCTGTGGAAATGTGATTTCTGAGGAGAATGCAAAGAATACCATGGACAGACAGAAAAACCAATTATCAAGTTCTGCAAGAAACAAATAAATCTCGCAATAAATAAACATCGCAAAATAATTAGGGAAATTAGACGCAGACAGTCCAACATTTTTTTGGACATGTTATGAGAAGAAATAAATTAGAGAACTTGGTGACAACTGGCAAGATTGAGGGGAAAAGAACACGGGGAAGACAGAGAAGTAAATAACTCAATGGCTTGGCCACATGGCATGGTCGAGACAGGAACACTGAGCTGATCCACGACTCTGGTGATCGAGTGAGATGGCGAAACATGACCTCAAACGCTTATTGGCATGGCACATGATGATGATGGGAGGTCAGCCTGGCAGAATGGATAAGAGCGTTGGTTTGTAAACATCTGGTGGGCTTATGCTGTGGTGGCGGTTTCAACCAATACACCAGACTAAAATTTTGACTTCTCGTCCTTGACATGAGGACGTGAATTACAAGTACCTCTGAAGTCGGAGTGGATTCGCCTGATGGCGAGGTACACTGGCAATGGGGAAAGCTAATCCACATGCATAATTGAATTCAGTGCACTATATGTGTTATGTGTTGTTTGTCCATCAAGACAGATGATAACCATTCATTTCATCCAGTCGGGTTGAAGGTATTTAGCCGTGAGTTCTAAGATAAGGCCTATTTTGGCTTGAAATGTTCTTTGACAATGTGGGCAAAGAATGCTTGACGTTTCAGGAGGGTGTTCTCCGTAAGTGGTTTTTCTGTCCACCCTCTTTTAATAGCTCCTGCAGTCCTGTTTGCTTCACAAGTGACTGCACCCTAACGTAATGATATACACCACGAACTACGGTCTTTGGCAGCGGTCTCCCAAGTGTCTTGATGACTTCCAAAAGCTTTTAGTGAGATCTTCAGAGTGTCTTTAAAGCGTTTCCTCTGAACGCCTTGAAAGCGTTTACCACAACGCAGCTCTTCTTCTTCTTCTTCTTCTTCTTCTTCTTCTTCTTCTTCTTCTTCTTCTTCTTCTTCTTCTTCTTCTTCTTCTTCTTCTTCTTCTTCTTCTTCTTCTTCTTCTTCTTCTTCTTCTTCTTCTTCTTCTTCTTCTTCTTCTTCTTCTTCTTCTTCTTCTTCTTCTTCTTCTTCTTCTTCTTCTTCTTCTTCTTCTTCTTCTTCTTCTTCTTCTTCTTCTTCTTCTTCTTCTTCTTCTTCTTCTTCTTCTTCTTCTTCTTCTTCTTCTTCTTCTTCTTCTTCTTCTTCAGCGTTCCGAGCCATTGAGGTTCTTTGCTGCAGATACAATCCGTCTCCATTCCTACTCTGGTTGACCTTCTCTTGCCAGTCGTTGATTCCAAGTGCTTGTAGGTCTGTATATATATTATCTCTCCATCGTCTTCTTGGTCTACCTCGGAGGTCTACGGTCATTTATTTCCTGAGTGTAAGCGAGTTTTGTTTCCCTATTATCTTCCATTCTTTCTATATGCCCCAGCCATTGTAGTCTATTAGCCTTCATGATACCATTGATTAGCGGGGACTTAAACAGATCATAAATGTCTTTGTTACTTCTTCTTTTCCACTCTCCACTTTGTGTATCCCTAATGGGTCCAAAGATGCCTCTTAAAAATTTTTTCTCAAAGGTTTGTAACAAGGCTTCGTCTCCTTTCGTTGTACTCCAGGTTTCAGAGCCATACAGCACAACTACAACACAGCTCACCGTAAAAAATTCAATTTGGGAGCCTGTGATGTGGCATGCGAGTCAAGTGACCTTCTGGACCAGTTGTTCCCAAGCTTTTCAAGCAGAGGGCCATATCTACAATTTTCGGTAGTTAAGCGGGCCACAACGTTATAAAATTATAAAAGTCGTGCAATATCATTCTTACCTTTCTTAACTTTGGCCAACAAAATTCTTAAACTTTAAAGGCAGTCGGTGTCAGAACTACACTGAGGTCATTTTTTGGTTTACAATCAAAATTCCATTTAACAATACATTTTTAATCAGTTTCGAAAATCGCTATTAATGTAATTAATTTACGTACAATTGTAACTGTTCTTCATAACCAGTTACTTAAGTTCAGATACCAGTTTATAAATGTCTGGGCACAAAACTGTCGAGCCCGTCAATAGCGCAGCTAGGTTACTGTCGGTGAGTCTGAAAAGTTAACGGTCTGTGGAGAAAATGACTGCTCGCACCTGTAAGTCGAACCAAAACGACAAATGTACCTCCGTGCGAATGAACACTATTGTTCAAATTGTTCGACAAGCAATAGTCGCCAGAATGAAATCATATGATCAGCTGAAGGTGAACCAGGCAGTTCCGGAAATTTACATCTCAGTGAAGAATTTCATTTCAAATCAATTACTTCGTGCTGACGGTTTTGCTGTAATTGACAGAGCTTGGCAATAGGAAATACGAACGGATTTATGAAGAGGGAAACACCATCCTCCTTTATTTTGAACTCCTGAAATCTCGACTGAAAGATATCCAGAAGACTTTCAACTTTTACTTTGTACTTTAACAAGTCAAATTTCTTTTACACCACAAGTTGCAAACACCTCTAAAGTCCATTCAGTCAGCTGTCCGATAAACAGTCGTAGTCTCATTTTAAATGAAGAAATGTTATCGCACACATTTGTGGATAGTTTTTTTCCCCCTGGATCCTCGCATTTAAAGAGTTTAAATGAGACTTGATGTTCACCAAAAATGCCAGGTCATTAAGCCAGTCATCGTTAGTCAGACATTCCTCTTCTGTAGGCAATGCCTTTTGCATTGTTTTTTCCAGACATAAACAGATAGACACTATTTTTCAGTACCCAGAAACGTGACAGAACTTTCCCTTTAGATAGCCATCTGACATCATAGTGTAACAGTAACTCATCGTATTCCTCGTTCAGGTCTGATAGAAACTATCTGATCAAATGCCTGTTCAGCGCCTTATTTCGAAGTTTGTTCACACATCTCAGAACAACACCCATGACATGTTTCAGATTTAAAGTCGTTCCACACAGAGCTTCTTGGTGAATGATACAATGATATTTCAATATCGTGCTGCCAAGAAACTGTTCCAATATTGCTAGACATCAACCCTTTTCTCCGTCAAATCCGAAGCACCGTCGGTGCATGCACTGTCCATTTTGGTCCATTCAACCTTGTTTTTCTCTACACACAACTTTAGAGTTTCAAATAGATCAGTCCCTTTGGTAGTTGCATGCATTGATTCAAGTCCTAGAAGTTCTTCAGTGACTTTAAAATTATCGTTTATTGCTCGAACAAAAACTGCAATCTGAGCTGTGTCAGAAATATCAGTGGATTCATCCACTGCCACTGAAAGAAAAATTTACAAATGTTTGATATGTGCTGCTCCTTGACGATGCAAATCGTTGGCTAATTCTTCAACTCGCCTGGCCATAGTATTATCTGATTAAATTTTGTTTCACTTTTTATTGCCAAGCATTCTAGCAGCAATTTTAAGGGAAGGCTTGATTATTTCTTCGGCATCGGCGAGCAGCTTGTTGTTGTTGTTGTTGTTGTTGTTTTTTTTTTTGAGAGCCAACAGAAGAGCGACTTCGTCCTGTTCGTTAGCCTTGGTGAAAAATGACTGCTACCTGGTCAGAGAACTTTCTCTATGAAATCTTTTCTTAACTCCGAACGTGATCGGATATTGAGCATTTATTTCTTGAATGTTTGTGCTTTTTTTTTGTCGCGAAGTGTCGTTCCAAATAATTTTTTTTTTTTTTTTTGGGGGGGGGGGGGGGGGGGGAGGGTAAGCAGAAATTAAAACAGCCTCCTCACGCCGATTTTTTTTAAGCAAATGGTTTCCCACTACGGCTAGGACATAAACATAAATTTCTCCCTCCAATCTTCGTTGAATTCACATCTTCGTTGAATTTTCACCATTTTCGCTTTTACCAGTTGTTTGATTTTGGATTTTCCACACTCATGTTTATAGGCTTTAACGGTAAATTTTTATGTGAAAAAAATCTGATTTCGACACAATACTACCGACTCTGTTAAACAGTTGTAACAGACGATAATATGGTGCCTTGCGCACTCTGATTGGTCGACAAGGCTGGGGTATGGGAACTTCATTACGTTTCGTTGTGAACTGAAAAGGTGCATTCGATAAAATATAAGCATCCACTTCTTCTTCTTCTTGCTTCTATCCTTCTTGTTGTTGTGTTGTTGTTGTTGTTGTTGTTGTTGTTGTTGTTGTGTTGTTGTTCTTCTTCTTCTTCTTCTTCTTCTCTTTCTTCTTCTCTTATTCTTCTTCTCTTATTCTTCTTCTTCTTCTTCTCTCTTCTTCTTCTTCTTCTTCTTCTTCTTCTTCTTGTTCTTGTTCTTGTCTCTTGTTCTTCTTCTCTCTTCTTCTTCTCTTCTTCTTCTTCTCTCTTCTTCTTCTTCTTCTTCTTCTTCTTCTTCTTCTTCTTCTTCTTTCTTATTCTTCTTCTTCTTCTTCTTCTTCTTCTTCTTCTTTTTTCTTCTTCTCTTCTTCTTCTTCTTCTTCTTCTTCTTCTTCTTCTCTTTCTTTACTTCTTCTTCTTCTTCCTTCTTCTTCTTCTTCTTCTTCTTCTTCTCTTCTTCTTCTTCTTCTTCTTCTTCTCTCTTCTTCTTCTTATCTTCTTCTTCTTCTTCTTCTTCTTCTTCTTCTTCTTCCTTCTTCTTCTTCTTCTTCTCTTCTTCTTCTTCTTTCTTCTTCTTCTTCTTCTTACTTCTTCTTTTCTTCTTCTTCTTCTTCTCTTCTTCTTCTTCTTCTTCTTCTTCTTCAGCGTTCCGAGCCATTGAGGTTCTTTGCTGCAGATACAATCCGTCTCCATTTCGTCTCTCTGGTTGACATTCTCTTGCCAGCCGTTGATTCCAAGTGCTTGTAGGTCTGTATATATATATAATCTCTCCACCGTCTTCTTGGTCTACTTCAGGGTCTACGGTCATTTATTTCCTGAGTGTAAGCGAGTTTTGTTTCCCTATTATCTTCCATTCTTTCTATATGCCCCAGCCATTGTAGTCTATTAGCCTTCATGATACCAGTGATTAGCGGGGACTTAAACAGATCATAAATGTCTTTGTTACTTCTTCTTTTCCACTCTCCACTTTGTGTATCCCTGAATGTGTCCAAAGATGCGTCTTAAAATTATGTTCTCAAAGGTTTGTAACAAGGCTTCGTCTCCTTTCGTTGTACTCCAGGTTTCAGAGCCATACAGCACAGCTGGTCTGATCAGTGTTTTGTATATTGTGATTTTGGTGTTACGAGATAGCGCCTTTGATTTTAGTAGATATTGTAGTGCATAGTATATCTTATTCCAGAATTGATTCTAGTTTGTATTTCTTCCCTTATGATGTTGGAGCAGTTGAAGATTGTACCCAGGTATTTGTATGTTTCCGTTCTTTTAATGGTCATATTATCTATTTGTATGTGGCCAGAGTTTTTAGCCATTCCTTCTCTTGAAATTACCATATATTCTGTCTTATCTTGGTTGATAACCAGCCCAATCTGTTGGGCTTTTTCCTTTAAGTGAGTCAATATTTCCAATGTCTTTTGTTCATTTTCCTCTATAATATCTATATCATCTGTATAACCAAGCAGCTTGGATGTTCCTCCAATATCACATTCCTCCTTTACCCTCCTTACAACTTTCTCTAGAGCCAGATTGAAGAGTAGTGGCGAGCAACCACGAGCAGAGTAAATTATCTCACGCTGACGGGAGCCCCGGACTGCATTTTAAAAAAAAACTTATTAAAACATATTATAATAAACAACCAGGCCTCGCGTGCCACTTTCTTACAGCTGGCGGGCCACAAGTGGCCCGCGGGCCGTGGTTTGGGAACCTCTGATCTGGACTATAAACAGTAGTACGTTCTAGACCACGCTTGAGATCAAAGCGAGCTTACTCAGATAAAACATGTGTGTTGTATATTTCAGTTTGAAGGATTTATCTTATTTAACTTAATGTTGTTTGATTCATGCAGTCAGTATATGACCAGATTCAGCGAAATATGCTAGGCAATAAATCGTGCAATCTATTGTTTGTGGCTTCGTTATTAAAATATATTTATTATCTTTCGGAATTCGAAAATCTTTTGACTCGTGCCTACGTTTGATTATCTCCCTATACTCAGCTGATTCTTGTCTCCCTTGCAATCTCTTAATGATGATGCTGATGACGACAATAAAGATAATGGAAGTGTGCTGTTTACCACGACTTGCTGTATCTGTTGGTAACTGAGTAAAATAATACTAACACCTCTGTATATTTTAGTTTTCAATACTATATTTGGTATATTTTGGCTTTTAATACTATACTGTGTATATTGTCGTATATAATACTGCAGTTTGTATATTTTCGTTTTTAATACTTCATTGGCACCTTTCCGTCTTGACAGACGATAGTTTGGTACATTGTGCTTCAAAAAGGCTTAATAACTACGACCCATGGCGGTGGCGAGTGTGGCTGGTAAGGCCAATTCTTGCTGCAAATGTTTGCCCACAGTAGATGCATGTGAAAACATGGTCATTTCCACCATTTTGCACCATCTTACGTCTCTCACGCTCTGTGTGTGCTTTATCTGCAATCATGTTCTCCTTTGTCTTTATTCCATTTCTGATAGTTGCCCTCCATGCAACACGTTCAGCAGCGACTTGCGCCTAATGTGCATTATCAATGCCTGTATCAATCATGTCCCGCTTACACACATCTTTGTATCGTATTAGAGGCCTACCCTGAGATCTCCTACCCGTCTGTAATTCACCAAAAAAGATGTCCTTTGGTACTCTACCATCATCCATCCTCCTAACATGTCCTATCCATCTAAGTCTACGAAGACTGAGCATGGAATACACCGTCACACAACCTGATCTGTCCAATACTTCAGTATTTGTGATTTTGTCTTGCCACTTAATACCAAGTATTCTTCGCAGACACCGCATATGAAAGCTGTTTAAACGTTTCTTTTGGCGTGAGTATGTTGTCCAGGTTTCACTGCCATAAAGAAGAGTACTAAGGACACAGGCTTGGTAGACGAAGACTTTTGTTTTGGCAGTAAGCTTCCTGTTCTCCCAGACTCTTTTTGCTAACATGTTCATTGTTGTTGCTGCCTTGCCAATCCTGATGTTGATTTCCTGATCGAGGGATAATTTGCTATTTACCTCTGTTCCTAGATATGTAAAATGGTCTACTATCTCCAGTTCGGCGTCGTCAATAAAGATTGATGGTACACCACGTGCACCTTGTGACATAATCTGTGTCTTCTTTTTGTTAATTGTTAAACCAAATTCAGAACAAGCATTGGAGAATGCAGATAGTAGATGTTGTAATTCTTCCTCAGAGTGGGTCGTAATAGCAGCATCATCCGCAAAAAGCAAATCTCTGATTAGTACCCTCCTAATTTTGGTCTTGGCCTTCAATCTCTGAGCATTATAGAGGCCACCATCTGAGCGTGAGTGAATGTATATACCGTCTTCCTGATCAGGAAAGGCATATTTCAGTACAAGTGAAAAGTATATCCCAAAGAGGGTGGGGGATAGTACGCAACCTTGCTTAACTCCACTCTTGATTTCAAACTCTTCTGAAGTTGAGCCATCAAACTTGATTATACCTTTCATGCCTGTGTGGAACGATTCCACAATGGACAGAAGAGTTGGTGGGCAGCCAATCTTCTTTATTGCCTTGAACAGACCCTCACGACTGACCAAATCGAATGCCTTTGTGAGGTCGATGAAGGCAATAAAAAGTGGCTGATTTTGTTCCCGGCATTTTTACTTGCATCTGTCGCAATGAGAATATCATATCAATGGTAGACCGGTTCTGACGGAAGCCGCACTGTGATTCGGGGTAGACTTGATCTCCCAGGACTTGAAGTCTGCGCAGAACAATTCTGGCAAATACTTTCCCAACTATACACAGAAGTGAGATACCCCTATAGTTGTTACAGTCGCTTCGATCGTCCTTGTTCTTGTACAGCGTTATGATGTTTGAATCTTTGAAATCCTGTGGGACTTGTCCTTCTCGCCAGCATAGCTCTATTAGCTGGTGGATCTGTAGAGTGAGTGTGTTTTGCCCACTCCTGATTACCTCTATTGGAATCCCATCCTTACCTGGAGCCTTGCCAGACGCAAGTTCATTTATAGCACACTTAACTTCTGTTATGGTGGGAAGTGTGTCCAGGTGGTCAAGAGTTGGCATGGCCTCTATGACGTTGAGGGCATCATCCGCTAGGTTGGTCTCACTTGAGTAAAGCTCTAAATAGTGCTCGACCCATCTATCCATCTGCTGTTTCTTATTAGTGATGATTTCTCCAGTCAAGGTTTCCAGTGGTGCACTTCTTTTGATCATAGGACCACAGGCTTTCTTTATCCCTTCATACATGCTTCTGATGTTTCCCTTATCACTTGCGATTTGAATAGACTCACATAACTTGATCCAATAGTCATTCGCACACTGCCTGGCAGCCTTTTGCACACCCTTCCTTGCTTGCTTCAGCTCACTCAGAGTGTTACACGTTGGTCTTTCCTTGTTTCTTAAGAGAGCTATCTTCTTTTTATCAATCAAGGGCTGCAGTATCTGGCTGTTTGCCGCAAACCAGTCCTGCCTCTTATGATCCACAGTGCCGTAAGCCCCTACCGCTGTTTTATAAATAGTTTCCTTAAGTTTACTCCATTTATCATTTACTATACAATTTTCTGATGTATCATTGAAAGCGTCTTCAAGTTGCTGTTGAAATTCAAAGCACTTTCCAGGATCGTGAATGTTAATAATATTAATCCTGGGGCTAAATTTGTGTTTAGCTGTGTAGATTCTCTTTGGTCTCAGTCTAACCCTTGCAACAACCAAAGAATGATCTGTATCACAGTCAGCACTGTGGTAACTTCGAGTTAATGATGTATGGTTCAGATGTTGTCTCCGTGTGATAATGAAGTCCAGCTGATGCCAATGGCCGGTTCTTGGATGTTTCCATGTGACCCTATGCAACTCTTTTGTTTTAAAAAAGGAGTTTGTAATACATAGGTCATTTCTAGTGCAATGCTCCAGCAGCCTTTGCCCATTTTCATTCATGCGACCGATGTTGTATTTTCCAAGGCACACTGGCCATGAACTCGAGTCCTTGCCCACACGAGCATTGAAATCACCGAGCATATAAATGTAGTCGGAGTTTGGAACTGCTTTGATCACATAGTCTAGCTGCTTATAGAACGTATCCTTCACATCATCAGAGGAAGCGAGTGTCGGTGCATATGCAGTGATAATGGTGGCAAATCCACAAGAAGTTGCCAAGCACAGGGATAATAATCTTTCATTACCTCCAGCTGGGATATCAATCATCCATATTTTCGTATTTAATATTAAGTTTCGTATACTTTCGTATTTGTTTTAAATACAGATTTTGCATATTTTCAATTTTTAAATGCAAAGTTTTGTGTATTTTCGTTTGTTAATTCTAAGTTAGTGGACATCACCTGGCCCTGTATTCAGTAGGGTTAGGATCGGTTAAGCGTGTATTCTAATACGTTAGGCGTAGGGTTGTGGGGAGCCTAAGCTTGTGAGCCTTGGTTGTGTCAACAGTGTTCTGACATAAATTTTCATTACAAACCATGCATGCACGCTTTGTATACCTGCAATTAACCTGAACGAAATCGAGGCTTTTTAATTTGAACATTACAGACACAATCTTAGAATACCGTGGATTATGTCGAAAACGTATCGAAAATTCTACACCACTGGTTCTCAACCGATGGGGAATTCCCCCTATAGGGGAATTTTAGGGTTTCCATGGGGAGGGGGGGGGGGGGGTAAATTACTTCAAAATCGCGTTAATACAAGAACCGATTACTTGATATTGTTTTTCACTCCATACTTTACAGGTTCTCTACTTCTCTCCCTTCTGAAATTCGTATTATAACTTAAGCAGACCCGCGAATCACGTTTTATGTTGACGTCTAGACTTGTCTAGTATGTGTTATTAAATTTAGCTTCCATATTTACGTTTACTGTATAGGGGCAGGGGGGAGGTGGATTTATAGTGAGAAAATACGAAAGGGGGTTGGGGGGAATGACATTCTGAACATATAGTGAAGTGGTGCATTGGCCAAAAAAAGGTGAGAACCACTGTTCTACACGATCTTAGAACCGAAGAAAACTGGCACACAAACAGTAACGCGAATCAGAATCATCATCATGTGTCCTGCCTACTGGCGCAAGTGTTCATGTCTGTCCACAGATCTCGATTCTTTGTGTTCTGGATCAACTCTGCTGATGCCCTTCTTCCATGCCACTGTTTCAATCCTTCCAGCATTCTTTTTCCTCGGTATGCCTCTGCCTCTTTTGTCACTGATATTTCCAAGAGATCGGCATCTCGACCCAGAACTTGAAATATTTTGGCCACACTAAACGTCACAGTGTCTTGAAAAGAACATTAATGAAATATATGGTTCCAGAGAGTCGAGCCATGGGCCGACTAGTATGAGGGTGGACATAGGACATGGCAACTTACAGGTAGAGATTTCAATATTTTGGGCAGCCATGTTCAATTGTTCGTAACAGGAGAACTCCAAGTGAATCATTGTGTCCTGGTCCTGAATTGTACATATCCCATTTGCATGTTACATTTAGAACCAATTTTAACATTTGGCTGCGAATTCTGGACAGTTAGTAAAAGACGTGGGTGGTTCTATAGAATGCTGAAAATTAATTGGACAGCCAAAATGAGCAATCTAGACATTTTGAGGGAAGCTGAGCCGCAAAGACAGCTTATCACAAATATCAGAAAGAAGCAGTCATCATTTTTGGCCATGTTATGAGAAGACGCAAACTGGAACATGTTGTGACAACTTGAACGTTTTGCAGAAAGAGAGACAACGGAAGACAGCATGAGAAGATTCTTGACAGTCTTGTGTCATGGCATGGAAGGGAGTCAACACACGAATTAATCCATGACGTTGGAGATCGCCATTTATGGACGAGGCATGATCACCCACGCCAGCCAGCAAAGAACTGTATGATGACTTCCCATCTATTTATAATTATAATTCCAATATGGGAAGCCGCAGTAGCACCGTCACTACATCTCTTGTCTGAAGGCCTGTTGTTTATATGTTCGAATCCACACTGAGGCGGGGATATGTGCTATTGGTTATATGTTAATGATCTGGGTTCAGAGGTCGACCCAGCCTAAAATAGATAACGGGGAATGTTGTGGGAAGTAAAGGCTGATGGCGTGATATTGCGGCATCACCCACATGTGTTATTGAGGTCCACAAGGAAGCAGCGATTAATGCCAAAGTAACCTACCATGCAAGGTGAATAAGGCAAGTCGTCTTATAGAAAACTGTACCTGCAAAATCTGTACAGCCATGAACATATCCAACATAGTGCTAGAGGTGAGCTGGTAGAGCACCTACGCTTCATTGGTATATGAAAGTAGGAAGAAGAATGGAAGAAGAAAAAAAAAGGAGGAAGAGGAGAGTGGAGGGAAGAGAAGGACTTAGAAGAAGTAGAAGTAGGAGGGGGAGGAGGGCGGAGAAGGAAGAGTGTGGGGGGGGGGGGAGAAGGACTAGGAGCTGAATTAGAAGAAATATAAGAAAAAGAAGGGGAGGAGATAGAGGATGACTAGGAGAAGAATAGAAGAAAAGGGGGGAGGGGGGGGAGGACTCGTAGAAGAAGAGAAGAAGAAGGAAAGAAGAAGAAGAAGAAGAAGAAGACGAAGAAGAGAAGAAGAAGAAGAAGAAGAAGAAGAAGAAGACAAATTGATGAAGAAGTAGACCAGGAATAAGCTGTAGCAGTCGAGTAAGGAGGGGGAGGAGGACTAAGAGAAGAAGAAGAATAAAAAAGGAAGAATAAGAAGCAGAATAATAATAATAATAATAATAATAATAATAATAATAAGAAGAAGAGAAGAAGAAGAAGAAGAAGAAGAAGAAGAAGAAGAAGAAGAAGAAGAAGAAGAAGAAGAAGAAGAAGAAGAAGAAGAAGAAGAAGAAGAAGAAGAAGAAGAAGAAGAAGAAGAAGAAGAAGAAGAAGAAGAAGAAGAAGAAGAAGAAGAAGAAGAAGAAGAAGAAGAAGAAGAAGAAGAAGAAGAAGAAGAAAAAGAAGAAGAAGATAAGGGGGAAGGAGAGGGTGGGGGACTAGGTGAAGAAGACGACGACTAAGAAAAAGAACAAGAAAGGGGAGGAGGAGTGAAGAACTTGGAGGAGAAGAAGAAGAAGGAGAAGAAGATGAACAACAACAACAACGGCAACACCAACAATAAATATTTAAGGAGAAAGAAGAATTAGTAGGTAGTAGTAGGAGTAGTTGCAGTAGCAGCAAAAATTGATTACCTAATAGCAGCAGCATTATTAGTAGTAGCAGTAGTAGAAATAATAGTAGTAATAGTATAATAGTAGCAGAAGAAGCAGAAACAGCAGCATCAGTAATATTAATATTAATAGTAGTAGTACTAGTAGTAAAAGAAGTAGTAGTAATAGTAATATTATAGTAGCAGCAGCTGCAGAAGCAGTAGTAATAGTAGTAGTAGCAGTAGCAGTAGTAGTATTAATTAGAGGAATCAACAGTAGCAACAATAGCAGTCTTGTAAGTTAATTACATGTTTCCTCCTGATTATTATAAACAATTATGAAGAAAAGATCAAAAACATTACTGTAGCCGCATAAATAGTAGTGCAAACCTGAATCTTTTCCAATTAGTGTATGTTGTTAAAATCAATATATTGGTTAATAAGTGTATGCAACTTTCATGTAATTTTAACTTTTGTCAAAGGGTACAGTGTGATGTAATTAAAAACAGTATTTAATTCAGTTAACTAATTTGTAAATTTTCGCTAGAATAATGGGAGACTCAAATTAGCAGTCGAATCCATGAATATGTTTCCTCAGTGCCGCTCTTATATAAAGTTCAAATCAAATGTCGATTTTAAAAGAAGCTTGTTTGTTGTAGATTCGAATTCATAGTTCCAACATCGAATCATCTTTCATTAATGCCGTTATGTCTATAATCTCCTAATTACTTAGACAATTATAAATTGAATTACATGGAGGCAGGAGTTGGTATATGTTTTGTCTTTCTCTCACCAATTTATCCATATTTCATATATGTAAATAATAACACTTAGGTTATTGTTATTTTGTTGTAGATTCAAAGTTATAGTTCTAATATCAAACCATCTGTCATATCTGCCTTTACCACTTACGCTTGGCGTGAAAAAAAGGCTAATTTGCTTTACTTACCTTTGTAATACCAAGATAGGTTTCAGTATGGTGCTAAACTAACAGAGAATCTTTAGCACTGAACTAATAGTCAGTGAGAAAAATTCTTCATAAAAGCATCCCGTTCTTTAAGAAGTAGAGACACACTGGACATGGAAATGCCCGAGGCAGAGGAAGTGCTGAAGGATCTATTCTGTAATGAGAGCGGCGTTCTGCAAAGGGCTTGCTACATGGTGCCGAGAATTAACTATTAGTTGGCCACCTTTGCCAACAGCTGAATTCAGGCGCGTTGTGTTCTGTTTAATGATCTTGCATGCACCTTTACGCTAAAGAGAATAAATACGTGCAATAGACCAATTGTTATGGATGTTGAAATCATCATACTGTAGAGGGAGTAGGTAACAAATATTATCCTTTATTTCATAATATATATTCCCGGGAGTAATTATTTCCTAATAAAATCACTGCTATTAATCAATAACATTTGTTGTCACAACACGAATGAAGGTATGAATTGATTATGTGGTTGTTTCGGGATTTGAAATTTAAATATTGAGCACAACCCACTACTGGCGACGCCGATCGCATTCTGGTATGAACCTAAGGCCTATCCACGTCAATATGATATGAAGGTATGAATGTCAACAAACGTAATCTGAAAACCAATGTTAGCCTGTTATGTAATTAGAAGTTACATGGACAAATGTAAGCAAGCAAATTTTTGAAATGGTAAGCGGGAGAAAATTGACATTGTATTTAATTTTGAATCAATAATAATAAACGATAATATAACGCCAGCAGTTAGCACTCATTCTAGTGTCCACGAAGGATTCTGAAACACTCTAATGAACTTATAGTTTACAATCAAATAAAATGGTTAAGTAATCGTTACGTCTTGAAGGAGAAAATATTTCTCTCGACATTTGAATGGTCTCTTCATGATAGTATAGACTTTTATCAAATGATATCGATGAGCTTGGAACAATGAAAGAGATCCTGTATGGTAACACAAAAATATTTCCCTTTTGTTGAGAAACTGACATCAATTATAAAGACCTATTTGCAAAACAAACACAATGTACAGTAAGGTAATATCATCATGATAAGACAGTCTAAATTATTTGGGTACTTCAGGAGATGTGGAAAACTGGATTCTATTTTTAATTTCGCGTTCTCTCGCTTTGAACTCGAGCGGCGTCCATACACGTGACACTACTCCCAGTGCACTGGGCTGATTTTGCGTGTGGATCTGCTTTCCATACTACTAGTGTGCCTCGCTATCAGAAGAACCCACTCCGACTTCTCAGGTACTTGTAATTTATACCCCAAAGTCAGGGACTAGAAGTTAACATTTTAGTCAAACTGACCGGTGAAGGGGTTGATCCCACGACTTCGGCATTACCACAACGGAAATTTAAGAGCGAGCGCTCTGATCCATTCGGTCATGCTGACTTTCACCAACAGAGATGATGCTGGGCAGTGTGACGTCATGGCATGGAGGAGCGTCGGTATCGGGCATGATTGGCAGCACAAGAGACATAGGGCTTTGGGCAGATATGAGCACCAACGCCACACGACATGGACTATACGAAGAAGACGCAGACAAATATAATGTGAATTAGCATAGACAACAAAGCAGTCCTTTTGGTCATATATTAAAGTTAAAGCCTACTCCGTGGCGAAGGGCTTATGGGCGCAGCTCGTAATCCTGTATATTCGCGTTTGAAACATATCTGCGGGCGATTTGACAGCAGACCACCTTGAGTTGTTTTTTTTTCCTTCACGAAATGACATGGGTGCTTGTCGTTCAGAAAGCAATGGCAAAATGGTGAACGTAAACTTTTAAGAGATCACGATAGGATAAAATGCTGGTGTTGACTGCGACGTCCTGTAAAGGATATGCATCTGACATAACATTACAATTTTAAAATGCCCTCAAATAACCTGCAGAAAGGGAGATAATCTTCTCTAACCAAGCACCACAGTTTTCTGCCACAACAGTCTACAGAAATGTTTGTAGAGACAACTGCTCCACCAGTATCATTTCCTCCATCCCTTCATAGATCGCATCAAATTCACTCAGCCGACCCACTGAATGAAATAAGTGTGTAAGAGGGAGGCTAACTGAGCAAACGTTTTTCCATGTGAACGTTTGGCGATTCTGAACTTTAATTGGTAGGCCGCTGACGTCAACTCATACCGTTTGTTTCAACTCTTTGTTCTTATCCAGGTTAGCTTGTTTCAACTCTTTGTCCTTATCCAGGTTAGGTTGTTTCAACTGTTGGTCCAGTTAAGCTTATTTCACCTGCTGGTTCAGTTCTGCTTGCTTCAACTGCATGTTCTCCTTGGATTCGATTTCCACCATCTGGATCTTTAGTCGGATTCTTTCTTCCCATTCTTTTCTCTCTCTCTCTCTCTCTCTCTCTCTCTCTCTCTCTCTCTCTCTCTCTCTCTCTCTCTCTCTCTTTCTCTCTCTCTCTCTCCTTAATTATGTCTCTTTGCTCGTTCCTCCATTCTCTGTAAGCCTTTTCGATATACTTTCTCAATTTCTGACCCTCATATCCCATCAATATCCCTATCTCATTCAATTCTGTGTAGTAGGTTGCTTGTGGAAAGACATGGTACTTGGGCACTAAGAAGATATACGCTGATCTACCTGACAATCTGATATACAATCAATTGCTACCAATTTACTTAACTACTCTTATAAAGAACTGTCCTATTTATAATCAGCAATAATTATCATACACTACTACAATTTAATTATATGACAATACACGCAAATAGACTTACCCGTCTGGCGCACCCTACTTTGTTAAATTTTTAGTCCTAACATTTAAGTGCTATTATATTCTTAACTTTTTATTATGTTATTTTTCCACTGATATTTTATTTGTGTATGTTTAGTGTGTATATTATATTATTATTGATTTTCATGTGCTATTTTATTATAAATATCAATTATCATATATCATTTACTTTGGGTATTAAATTGTATTAAATTATGCTTTTGAATAGTTTACTTACTAATATTTTTCATACCAATCATCATCATCATCAGCATCATCTTTCACTTCTGCCGTCAAGCGTCGTGGGGAGGAATAATTTGCGTTCCAGTGCCCGGGGGACGGCACTGGATAGTGTGTCATAATATAAGTAATAACAATACGTGATAATAAATATTAGAGATTTGTCCTTACTAATATGTTGATATAGTGATAGGTGAATATAAGTAATATGTTGATATAGTGATAGGTGAATATAAGTAATATGTTGATATAGTGATAGGTGAATATAAGTAATATGTTGATATAGTGATAGGTGAATATAAGTAATATGTTGATATAGTGATAGGTGAATATAAGTAATATGTTGATATAGTGATAGGTGAATATAAGTAATATGCTGATATAGTGATAGGTGAATATAAGTAATATGCTGATATAGTGATAGGTGAATATAAGTAATATGTTGATATAGTGATAGGTGAATATAAGTAATATGTTGATATAGTGATAGGTGAATATAAGTAATATGTTGATATAGTGATAGGTGAATATAAGTAATATGTTGATATAGTGATAGGTGAATATAAGTAATATGTTGATATAGTGATAGGTGAATATAAGTAATATGTTGATATAGTGATAGGTGAATATAAGTAATATGTTGATATAGTGATAGGTGAATATAAGTAATATGCTGATATAGTGATAGGTGAATATAAGTAATATGTTGATATAGTGATAGGTGAATATAAGTAATATGTTGATATAGTGATAGGTGAATATAAGTAATATGTTGATATAGTGATAGGTGAATATAAGTAATATGTTGATATAGTGATAGGTGAATATAAGTAATATGTTGATATAGTGATAGGTGAATATAAGTAATATGTTGATATAGTGATAGGTGAATATAAGTAATATGTTGATATAGTGATAGGTGAATATAAGTAATATGTTGATATAGTGATAGGTGAATATAAGTAATATGTTGATATAGTGATAGGTGAATATAAGTAATATGCTGATATAGTGATAGGTGAATATAAGTAATATGTTGATATAGTGATAGGTGAATATAAGTAATATGTTGATCTAGTGATAGGTGAATATAAGTAATATGTTGATATAGTGATAGGTGAATATAAGTAATATGTTGATATAGTGATAGGTGAATATAAGTAATATGCTGATATAGTGATAGGTGAATATAAGTAATATGTTGATATAGTGATAGGTGAATATAAGTAATATGCTGATATAGTGATCGGTGAACTGAAAGTTGTACAGCAGAATCTACAAAGTTGCATCTGTAGGACTGGGTTGAGTTCTATACCGGAGGCATCCCTCAATCTGTGGCGTGGCCACTGACTAATGATAGATGTCTCACATAAAAGAAAGGACAATATATCAAATACAGTGTCAGACTTGTACAATTGGGAAGTCAGATTCTGGTGCTTTTACCTTGGCCACAAGTAGTCTAAAAATGGAAGTCATGGCAGTAAGTAAAGCAATAACATGGCTCGAGACACAGACATTCACTAGGGCATGTTTACTTAGTGACTCAATGAGTATGCTCAAGAATATAGCGATGGAGTGGGCTTAAGGACAGTGGTTGGTGTCTCTGGAGCGGGCACAGCTGGCAAACATTAGTTTCATTTTCGTGTCAAGGCTTGCGGTTGTCCAAAGAAACGAGCAGGCTGACAGGCTTGCAGGTAAGGCTACTGTGTAGGACGGGACGAGCCATGGACCAGGTTAAATACTGAATTCTCCACGAGAAGTAAGTCGTTTGCGAGAACCAAGTGTTGACTGTGAATCTACATCTATGGTCAGACTGTGAGAACAGCGAGTTAAAAGAGGTGTGGCTAAACAAGAACACTATGCAGGAAGCCAAAGAATATTAATAAAGCAACACAGAACTGGTGTCGTGAGCCGCTACACGCTGCGGGATGTACTGGGGAGGGGATCTGAACATTTATGGACTGAATGGTTCGATGTGCAATGAGGATGATCTGTCGACTAACTAACTAACTTGTACAAAACAGCAAATACAGTGTCAAAGTTGTACAATATAACAAATACACTGTCCCAGTTGTACAATATAACAATACACTGTCACGGCTGTATGTTATAGCAAAGACAGTGTACGGGAGGAGAGTGGAACACTTATTGAGATATCTTTGTGCAATGAAAATGTTTCTTTACCAACAAACAAGTGTAGATAAGTCTTATCTATTGTAAAACATTTTGTTAACAACAGTGTATCATATTGAATAAAGTAAGAAACAGCCTAGAGTTTCACTGATGTTTTGTTTATGTCCAATCAAAGTGGGTGATATTTTATCAGGAATAGCAAACAAGAGGAGGCCTAAATTCTCAGACCAGTTTATTGATTCAACCACAAACAACATTGTAAATACTGCAACTGACCAACCACAAAAACTAGATACAGATACATTACTTACAAAAGAAATTGAACAGCGCATAAATGCCTTTTAATATAAATGTTATAGACGAGTTCTAAGAATATCTTGGGTAAAGACAAAAATAAATGCATCCATACTTCAGGAGCTGAATATTGAAGACCGTCGGCTATTAAAGACGATAAAACAAAGAAATTTTTAATATTTGGGTCACTTGAAACGTCACGAAAGTTTGGAGAGAATAATAATAAAGGGGTATTTGCCTGGGAAGAGAGGAAGAGGAAGGCCAAAGAGAAGATGGGTGCAGGATGTGGCGGATGATCTTCAGATGGGTGTATGAGACGCGAGACATCTTGCTTATGATCGAGAGGTTTTCCGGAAGGTTGTTATGGGAGCGAGGTTCTGCAAAGGACATGCTACTGAATGAATGAATGAATGAAATAGCTCATCTGGAAACACATTCCTTTCATAAGATTATTGAATAGACAAAGTAATGTGTGAAATATTAAAGACAATGGAAATATTTGGGACAATTAATTCATACTAGAGAGTGCTCTTGAGCAAACGGCTGTAAATGTTTGAATTGCATAAACAAGCTGTCTGAAATATGGCAATATTGGACACCTGGATATCAAGTGAGCTTTCAGGAGAAGAATACAATTGCTCATTTATTTATTAGTAGATGTCCTCGTTGCTTAATGTGTGTGCGCTTAAACTTCACATGAGGTAGGGGGTTTAATCCCTAAACCCGCCAGTTGCACGTCAACGTTGTCTTCTCATTTGAAAAGCAGTGGCAAACTACTGAACATGAAACATAAACCAGAAAATCAAAATGGGGATGATCGAAACATTCTGCAACGGTCATGCAACATTTACCCAACAAATCTGAGTGTTTCAGGCTCACGTTGATGACACTGGTACTCGCAAGCCAGACCACATTGTAAATATTCTGAGTGTTTACAGCATTCAACCAACACCAGACGACATTGTCAATATTTTGAATTTTTATAGGAATAAACCAACACCAGACCATATTGTCAACATTCTGAGAGTTTATAGTTCATAGGTGATAGGGAGAGAAAGAGGGGGAGTAAGGAAGAGAGAGAGCGGGAAGCTGGGTGAGAGAAGGCATGAGGGAGAGGGAGAGAGAGGGGAAGAGAAATAGGGAGGAAGCGAGCGGTGGTAAGAGGGAAGGAGTGAGAGGGAGGAAGGAAGGAAGAGATAGGAGGAAGTGAGAGAGAAGGGAATGTGAAAGAGGGGCGGAGAGAGAGGAAAGAGAGAGAGAGAGAGAGAGAAGGAGAGAGAGAGGAGGGAGGAGAGAGAGAAGGAGAGAGGCAGAGAGTATTTATGTATGAGTGGATGTTTGTAAGTGTGTGTGTGATTGTGAATGTGTGTGAGGAAGTGTGTGTTTGTATATTATAAAGTGGGTGTATAACTGTAAGCGTTTGTGTACAAGGTGTATAAATATGTACATGTAGGTTTATGTTTGTGTTTATGCATGTGTGAGTGTCTGTGGTTTGTTATGTCTGTCTGTCTGTCTGTCTGTCTGTCTGCCTGCCTGCCTGCCTGCCTGCCTGCCTGCCTACCTGTCTGTCTGTCTGTCTGTCTGTTTGTCTGTCTGTCTGTCTGTCTGTCTGTCTCATAACATGGTATATGCACCGTTTATGTTCATTTGACAATTTTCATCCCATGGGAATGTAACGTGTGCAGCAGATAACTGAAGTGACAAATACTGAGTGGTTGGAAGGGCCGAATGTAATACGAGCCTGTGTGCCCAGTTTATGCCCGTTTGAAAATAAAGTTTGTTCATTCTTTCGTTCTTCGTTCCATCCCACCCGAGAGCTGCAAGCCGTCTTCAGGTCTTAGACGATGCCATGAACGATAAATGATAAAGTCATGGTCTTATACGTCATGTACGAGATCACAACTTAGATGAGACTGCTTACGAAGAGAATGGTGAGCTCACTGAGCGTTTGTCCTGCCATATACACATCTTCACTGCGCGGTCTCACTTCTGTGCCACTGCATTTCTGTCTGGTGATGTGTGATCTTATCAAAGTTACCATCTCTATTATTATATTTGGTTATGGTTAAGCTCTTCCACTCTATACAGTTCATAACAACTAATAATTTAGAACACAACTCGATATTTCCTCAAGAACACAACACTGGCGGCATTTTTAATATTCTATTGTCCGCACAATTCACCATGTCATCTATACAAACACACTTATTAATCATACACAATACATTGAGTCTCAACAATTCCTATTACTCTAACTGTTAATATAGCGGCTCAATTTGTGACTATCGTTACTTGGAAAGGGGAACCAGGGTCTCACTTGACCTGGCTCAAGCCCAACTGATCTTGAAGGTGATTCTTCGTTCTTTCCTGGAGCGTTCAGAGCGCTTTTCACGCTTTTGTGACCATCGTTCGAGGCGGGTCACTTTGCACGGTCTCATTGTATAGACCACCATGATCTATAATACAATAAACCCCATCATGACATTTACCGGTTAACGAATGGAATAATATATATGGGCCCAGACCAGTTTGTTTTTCTATTTTATCTCTTATTTGGTGTAACATATAATATTCTGTTATTCTAACCTAACTTATTAAACTTTATCAAATTATAATAACTATTTAAATCAAGATTATAATAACTAACTAATCTTGCTTTGTCTGTTATCTGGTACTATAACTTGAAATCTGAAAAGACAAAAATATATAATTGTCTTGTTTCAAGTAATAAATACATGTGTATTATCTTAATAATAATACACAATAATCTATATTTCTATTTACTTTATTCAATTTAACTTTAAATATGATGTATGAATTCTATATCATGCATTTTATGAACATCTTATGTTAAATCTATAATCTTAGTATATTTAAACATACATACATCACCAATAATCTTGTAAGTGAATTACATCTGAAAAATGCAACATGTTCGTAATAGGCATTGAATGACTCTACTATTTTAAGGATACTCATTCATATGCACTGCAGTGACCAGTAAAACGTGGATACTCCAAAAGCCATCACAAAAGAATATATATATATAGTAGTAGTTGTAGTAGGCCTCTTTCAGTTCTGAAGGACTATAGAGTTGTGCCGCTTGGGAGGTGCCTGGCAGCACCGCTGGTGACTGTATAGTCCAATTCTAGAATGACAATCCCTGTCACAGTTTCCGCATCTGTAAGACGAGGCAAGTCCCGCAGTAAGTGACTGCTCTTTGAGCCTGTGCCGTCTCTCCTCAGTTTTTTGGATCTGATTGCGCTCAAAGAGCACCAGTCCGTTTCGTACATCTCTTCTCCAGGAGCATCTGTCTGCTGCAACTCTCTCCTACTTGTCTGGATCTATTCCAATGGTTTTCATATCTTGTTTACACACATCCCTATATCGCATTTGGGGTCTTCCGGTTAGCCTCTTTCCTGTTGCTAGTTCTCCGTAAAGGAGATCTTTGGGAATACGTTCATCCTCCATTCGAGATACGTGGCCCAACCACCGGAGGCGTCTCTGCTTGAGGAGGGTGTGCACTGTGGTAATATCTGCTCTTTCAAGCACCTGTTTGTTTGTTATGTGGTCTTTCCATGTTATGCCCAGGATACGTCTCAGACATCTCATGTGGAAGGAATTCAACTTCCTTTCCTGTCTTGAGTACAGGGTCCAGGATTCAGACCCGTAGAGTAGTGTGCTAACAACACAAGCTTTATATACTTGAGCTTTTGTACGCTCTGTTAGTCTATTATTCTCCCAAACTCTTTTAGCTAGCCTGGAAAATGTTGTGGCTGCCTTTCCAATGCGTCTGTCGATGTATGTCTCTAATGAAAGATTATCTGATATTGTCGATCCCAAATACACAAAATCGTGGACGACCTTCAATTCGTAATTAGAGATTTTGATTGACGGAGGCGCATCAGCATCTTGTTCCATCACCTGTGTTTTATTTAGGCTAATGGTGAGCCCAAATTCTTTGCAGGCGGCTGTAAAACGATCTATGAGCCTATGGAGATCTTCTGCTGTATGAGTAGTCAGTGCTGCACCATCTGCAAAAAGTAGTTCTCTTACGCATCTTGATCTTATTTTGGTCTTTGCCTTGGGTCTTGATGGGTTAAAAAGTTTGCCATCAGATCTTGTGTGGAGGTAAATGCCTTCAGTGTCAGTCCCACATGCTTGCCTTAAGAGAACGGCGAAGAAGATACCAAAGAGTGTAGGAGCAAGCACGCAGCCCTGCTTTACTCCGCTGCTGATGCTGAATGACTGGGATGTTGAGCCGTCAAATAAAATGGTCCCCTGCATGTTTTCGTGGAATGATTTCACGAGACTAAGAAGGGTGGGTGGACATCCAACCTTTTCAAGGACCTTAAAAAGGCCGCTTCTGCGCACGAGGTCAAATGCCTTTGTGAGGTCGATGAAGGCAATATATAATGGCTTCCTCTGTTCTCTGCACTTTTCTTGGAGCTGCCGGAGTGAGAAAATCATATCGATGGTGGACTTGTTGGGTCTAAATCCGCACTGCGATTCGGGGTAGATTCTTTCAGCAAGAATGTGTAATCTTTTAAGGATTACTCTGGCAAAACTCTTGCCTGTAATGCTGAGAAGGGAAATGCCGCGATAGTTGTTGCAGTCGCTTCTGTCGCCTTTGTTTTTATAAAGGGTAACGATGTATATATAAGAGATGTTTATGTGTGTCTTTGTGTGTCCTTTATACGTTCGCAACGATCTATTTGATTGAAATCAAATTTTCTACAGATTATTTTCTCATTCCCGTCAAGCCAACTGACATAATTTGTTAGTTTAAAAACAGTTATTTACGTATTAAATTGAATTTATTTAAAATATTGCAAGGGGACTTAAGTTACGAAAGTTATATCCAGGGACATTACTTTTAGTAACATTGCTATATTATGTAATTTAAATAATTGTTGCATGTTTCTTAAAGTTGCTTAGGTAGGCGGCGAATGCCGCCCTAAACAAAGGATTGTGTTTGCTCACTGAACCAAGTGTTTACCTCGTTCATTACGTTTGCATCTGTGTGAAATCGTTGCCCCTTTTGCCGAGGACTTTTTAAGAGGTCCGAACAAATGAAAATCACATGGTGAAAAATAAGGACTATAGGCTGGATGTTGCAGAATTTCCCACTTTTTGCTTGCTAATGCTTCCTGTTTAATCTTTGCGACATGCGGACGAGAATTATCGTGCAACAAAATCACACCGCGAGAAATCATGCCGGGTCGTTTATTCTTGATGGATTTTTTGCAGCTTGTCTAGTGTTTGCAAGTAGTGGGTAGAGTTGATGTTGACACCAGGTTCTTTAAAGTCCCCCAACAATAATCCTTCATCGTCAAAAAATGCGCTTAGCATAACCTTTCCAGCGGAAACCTGTAACTTGAACGTTTTGACTTTTGGTGATCCAGCATGCTTCCATTGCATGCTCTCTCTTTTACTGCTTGTCTCAAAGTGGTGACGCCATGATTCATCGTCTGCCACTATGCGGAAGAGAAGTGCAGCACCCTCCATTCTGTAACGCAGCACGTGGTTCAAACACCATCCCATGCCATCCTCTTTTTGGTGGTCGGTCAACATCCGTGGTACCCACTGTGAACACACCTTCCAATATTGCAGTTTCTTACTAACGACCTTTTGAATTGTCCCAATTAACACATCAAATTCTTTCGCTAGCGAAAGTATGCTTCGACAACGTTTCATCTGTACCGCTGCAGCAATTTTGGCGATGGTTTTTCTCTGTTGCAACAATATGCGCTTGACCCGGCCGTGGAAGATCTGTCGTAAACTGACGTCCTTTCCGAAACATTCGTGCCCAGTCAGTCACTGTTGCCTTCGACACAAATTTGTTACCGTACGCTGCCTGCATTCTTCGAGGAATGTTCACTGGTCGACATCCTTCATATGAAAGAAACTGAATCACAGCTCTTTGAGCTTCTGTGGACGGATTTTGGATCAACCTGGCCATTTTCTCAACGGTCAGAAACAGAACCTATGCATCATGGGACGATAAGCACGTGCTCATTTATTCATTGGTCAGTACTTAATACATGACTATGACATGATCATGTTCAACGTACGCAATTACGCGATTTCAAATGAACGCTCCTAGGAGGTTGTACTGCTCTGGGTGCACGTCCAGCTCAGGAAGCAGTGCTCTAAGCAACGCCACAAGAAACACATGCAAATTGTAAGCAAAGAATATAGCGGCTAACATTATGATGACCTTCGTACGTTTTATGTCTTTACTTGCCGTCATCTTACTTGTTCTAAGGATATCAGTTGGTATTGTTGCCGAAACCAATACAATATTGAAAGAAGTTTGTTTTTGTCTCTCACTAACGGACATTTGATGTTAAAACTTTGCTGACTTGATGATTTCCCGAATCACGAAGGATGCACCTACGGTGATAAGTGCCATGTAGCAAGTCAGGATGAATGACGTAATGGATAAGTCACAAAAAATCTGAGAAGTAATCTCGAACCAACAGATAGAAAAAAGTAACCAGGTGACGTGAGATGGTAGAAAACGTCACAACGATATAGCTTAGCAACAACAGATAGAGCTTGGGCTGGCGCCACGGAAGGCGGCATGAGTTTGTTCAAAGAGAGATATTATCAACAAACCTTCAGGAGATGGCAGTGATAGCTAGGAACTACTTGGTAGAAGAGCTAAATCATTAAAACATTATTCTTCTCAGTCAGGACCAACCATAGGCCATGAATGTATAAATTAGGACTCGGCGAGAATGGCCAAGGTGACAGAACGGTCAACCGATAAGAAGCAGTGAGACTGACGTTTGGCGGTGACACATTGTCCTAAGATTTTAATACTAGGTTCAGCTGTGTGATTATGTTTATTGCTACGATACCGGCCCTCCCGGCTGTACAGGAACGGTATTCTGATGATTATTCGTATTATTATCTTATTATTCATATTGAGCACAAGTTTTTCACCGGGAATAAATATTGCTAGAATGGGCACGTCAGCCGGCTTCGAGTTCTTAATGCTGTTAGCATATTGCTTTCGGAATTTGTCAAATGGTTTCCTCTGGACGACGAGTTGTTTTGCTGATGTTTATTGTTATATCATGATTTACCGTTTGGCAATAAGTACCTGAGCCAATACAGGTATTACAATACCGGTAAATGTTTCAACAAACAAGTGAAAGACGTTGAGGATATCGTGGATAGTGAAGGATGTTAAAATATTGTGGATAATGATGAATGTTGAGAATATCGTCGATAGATAGTATAGAATGTTGAGAATATCGGTGATAGTGAAGGATGTTGAGAATATCATGGATAGTGAAGGATGTTAAGAATATGTTGGATAGTGAAGAATGTTGAGAATATCATGGATAGTGAAGAATGTTGAAAATGTAGTGGATAGTGAAGGATGTTGAGAATATCATGGATATTGAAGACATATCAACATAGTATCAACATAGAACAATTAGTATAATGAGTCATGGATATTATACGATGTGGAGAGTATTATGGATAGTGAAGAATGTTGAGAATATCATGGATTGTGAAGGATGTTGAAAATATCGTGGAAAGTGATGGGTGTTGACAATATCATGGATAGTGAAGACATATCAACATAGTATCAACATAGAACAATTAGTATAATGAGTCACATCACAAAGATTTTGCTAAGAATTATCATGCAAAGAGTGAGGAAGAAGATACAATCTGAAATAGGGGAAGAACAATGTGGGTTTGTAGAAGGAAAGGGTACAGTAAATGCTGTGTATATGCTGCGAACATTATTGAACGTGCTATAGAAGTAAACAAGGATATACATCTTTGCTTTATTGACTATACAAAGGCTTTTGATAGAGTTAGACATGTCAACATGGTGGATATGCTTGCAGATCTACAAATTGATGGGAAAGACATTAGACTTATAAAAAACATATATTGGAAACAACAAGCTGCAATAAGGATTGATAATGAAGTGGGACAGTATCAGCCAATTAAGAGAGTTGTTAGGCAGGGATGTGTGATGTCTCCAGATCTTTTTTCCCTATACAGTGAAAATATTTTCAGAAATGTAGAGGATATAAATGGAATCAGCATTGGAGGACGAAACATCAGTAACATTAGATATGCAGATGATACAGTATTAATTGCAGACAATGCGCAGGACCTGCAACAATTAGTAGATGCGGTTGTTGTGCAGTGAGCAACTGGGGTTAGAATTAAATTGTAAAAAGACTCAGGTTATGGTCGTCACTAGGAAGGAAGAAGTGTCACAATGTAATATACAAGTAAATGGAAATATTCTTCAACAAGTGAATCGGTACAATTATCTTGGAACAGTAATAACATCTGGTGGGAGATGCCTTGAAGAGATTAGAACAAGAATCGCCATGGCGAAAGTAGCCTTTAGCAAGATAAAAAAAAAAAAGACCAATAAAAAGATGTCAATTGAAACGAGAAAAAGAGTGTTGAGGGGATACATAGAGCCTGTTCTTTTGTATGGATGTAAAACTTGGACAATGAGCAGTCAAGCTGAAAAGCATCTGATGGCTGCAGAAATGTGGTTTCTGAGGAAAAGGCAAAGAATACCATGGACAGACAGAAAAACCAATGACCAAGTACTACAGGAGACAAATGAACATCGTAAACTGATTAGAGAAATTAGACGTAGACAGTCAAAATTTTTTGGACATGTTATGAGAAGAAATGGATTGGAGAACTTAGTGACAACTGGCAAGATCGAAGGGAACAGACCAAGAGGAAGACCGAGAGGAAAATACCTGGAAGGCTTGGCCACATGGCATGGACAGGACAGGAACACTGAGCTGATCTACGACACTGGTGATCGAGTGAAATGGCGAGTCATGACCGCCCACGCTTTCCGGCATGGCACATGATTGATTGATTGATTGAGTGAAGACTTGAAAATATCGTGGATAGTGAAGGAAATTGAATATATCATGGATAGTGAAGAACGTTGAAAATATCGTGGATAGTGAAGAGTGTTGAAAATATCATGGATAGTGAAGAGTGTTGAAAATATCATGGATAGTGAAGGAAATTGAATATATAATGGATAGTGAAAAATGTTCAAAATATCGTGGATAGTGAAGAGTGTTGAAAATATCATGGATAGTGAAGAATGTTGAAAATATCGTGGATAGTGAAGAGTGTTGAAAATATCATGAATAGTGAAGACTGTTGAAAATATCATGGATAGTGAAGGAAATTGAGAATACCATGGATAATGAAGGATGTTGAAACTATTGTGGATTGTGAAGAAATTTGAGAATATCATGGATAGTGAAGACTGTTGAAAATATCATGGATAGTGAAGACTGTTGAAAATATCATGGATAGTGAAGGAAATTGAGAATATCATGGATAGTGAAGAATGTTGAAAATATCGTGGATAGTGAAGAGTGTTGAAAATATCATGGATAGTGGAGACTGTTGAAAATATCATGGATAGTGAAGACTGTTGAAAATATCGTGGATAGTGAAGAAATTTGAGAATATCATGGATAGTAAAGGATATTGAGAATGTCGTGGATAGTGAAGAATTTTGAGAATATCATGGATAGTGAAGACTGGTGAGAATCTCGTCGATAGAGGAGAACGTTGAGAATATCGTGGAACAGAGATTAAAACAGCATACGAGGTATTAATAACTACATGTATCACAAGATAACTCATCAAACCACATAACGAAAACATACATGATATATTTATCTATAATCATTTTATAACAAACATACTCGTCGTCTTGTTCAGGTGGTTGGTCTAGAACAGGCATTTACGAATCATGATCCCCAATCATCTCTCTCACATTTGGATGGAGTTGATATTGCTTATGTTAGTGTTTTTCGCCCAGGATTTTTAGGCTTTTCACATATTTAATATTGGATGAGCAAATTTCTTTACTTCTTAATTTATATGTAAAGGACATTACATCACATCACGTTAATCATCTCTCTAAAACAGGGGGCAGCGTGTTAATTTCATCTACGTTTCCTGATTACACGTCAGCATATTTAGTTCACATATATTAGTATCCATTTGTCTGTATGAAAACGTCTACTGATTTATGTTAGATTGTGATCCTCACAACATGTTTATGTCTACTTTATGTTTTCATTGTATTTGCTGCATTATAACAACTTGATCACAAGTTTTGTTTCTGATTTTTGAGAATCGAATTCATGTCACTGCCTGACTACATGTATGGTGTCTTCATATTGAGATTCAATATCACTGCCTGAGCACAATTATAGTTTCTTAGTCTTAAGAATCGATATCACTGCCTAATCATAAGTTGGGTTTCTTGGTTTTGAGAGCCGATGTGACTGTGAAATCACAAGTATGGCTTCAAGATTTTTAGAATCTCTTTCAGTGTTTCATCACAAATATGGTTTCATGACTTTGAGAATCGGTGTCACAACCTGACCACAAGCCATCCAGTATTCGTTTTATAATTCGACTTCACTGCCTGACCACAAGTATGGTTTCTTGGTTTTGAGAATAAAACCTTTATCACTGCCTGACCACAATTATGATTTTGTGATTTGAAGAATTGACCTCATCGGCGGACCACAAGTATGGTGTCTCGGTTTTAAAAGTAGACAACATTTTGACCACAATTGTCCCTTCTTCCACAACGAATACCGTTAGGTATAAATGATGTTGGTTCCAGTAACACACTGTTTGAAATATAGTCGAATGTGTCTCGCCATACATCTCTGCCTGATGAACTCTTGCTTCAGTTCAACTACAGACACTTCGGTAAATATATTATACTGACAATTGCACTTCATGTTTCTGATCTACAATCAAAGGTATCAACCACCTTCTGACGGATTATGTTCGAATTCTTCTTTTACCACTTCTGCTTACACTTTCAGAAGAGAGTGTTAGTAAATTAATAAAAGGCATCGGTCAATACGATCTTGTTGTCATAAAGATTGTCCTCAGATGGAGCGGGTGTAAGTAAGCTGCCAGATATTTGGCGATTGGGTTGCGAATGCAGTTTGTAATCCCGCATACCGAGTTCAAAACACAGCTGCGGGCGATTTGGAATCAGCCCGCCTTGCGTTGGTTTCTATAAAATAGAATGATTGCCGGTTGTTCAGAAAGCAGTGACAGACTACGGAACGTAAACTTGCCAAGGAATCACAAACAGACAAATCTGATGGAATTGACTGCTGCGTCTTGCAAACGTTATGCAGTTAATTTTTCTGTTTTGGGCATAATAATTTTCATTGCATATGTTGAACACGATTACCACAAATGATTATCTGCGATTGTACCCGTTTAACAACTAAATTCATGAGTGTCTCATATATTTAGTTGATTAAACATGTGCTATTTCAGTCTGTTTAGAATGTTTATTGCTTTTTCATCATGACTCTAACAATTCCTAGAAGACGTAAACACTCGAGCCTGTATCGTGTACTTACATTGTAATAAACAAATATATTTACCGAAGAGTTGATACTGCCAAAGAAGTATACGATTATATAGAGGACTGCGTAGAGGTTTTGTTGTGGTTTACTTATATCCACCTCTGGAAATAACCATCTAAAAACAGCAACAACAACTACTGGCAAATTGCAAGTAAAAAACATAATTGTTAATAACACTACAACTTTGGTTATTCGGATGTCTTTGCTTGCCATCAATTTAGCCTTCTTATGCGCATGTGATGTACTTGATATCGATATAGGTTCATTACTAGAGCTAAATATTAATTGGGTTTCTACATTAACAGTCTTATTTCTGAACTTAGCCGATTTTTTACCACCATGAATCATAAACACAGCACTCATAGTGACAAGCAGCTGAGTCAGAAAGGGGAGTACCATGCCAATAAACGTAGCAACGAACCGGTCGATTTCACGCCTGTTGTATGAAAGCCATAACGTCAAGCGAGTGCGATTGTTCCTTGGATTGACCACCCATTGTACCCCTTGGGTGGCCCAAGCGGGACAGTAACAAGCCAAACCAAACATGACAATAATCACGTTGATGAGAACTACACGACGGGCAGTAAATATGGATTTGACTTTGAAAGGAAGCATAATGCAAACTGATCTTTCGAGTGAGAGATAAACGGTAGCCAGTGTTGACAGGACGTACATAAACCCTCTTGTGTAGCCAAAATACACGTACTGAATTGAAACAGCGTTGACATCGGGTATAGGGAAGTAGATTTCTATGATATAGCTGCCCGCAGTCAAACCGGTCATAAGGCAGATGTTCATGTCCCACATGGACAAAGCGATGAACGTGATGTTGACACTTTCGCTGATCCCTTGCTTCCAGTACACGGCCACGTTCACGATGTTTGATGCCACTCCCATGGAAGAGATCAGGATACTAACGAGAATGTTGAAGTAGGATCGAAAGTAAACGAGCATGTCGTCGGAGATGAATTTGACAGCTGGCTGGACTTTCACGTCAGTGTTAACAAATGATAGATTGATTTCGTGTCTAACTGATTCCATTGCTTCTTTTGCCCGACAGACTGTACTGCGATCTGCTGCAACGAATGAACAAGTATTTCGTGAATAAACACAATATCTTAGTACAACAAAATATAAACCTGTTCCGGAGCAGGAATCGGCTATGGGACTATGGTGGGAGCAATAAGATGCCCTAAATATCGGTGGTCATGAAATACCAGAGATTTGATAAGCTGATGATATAGTATTACTATCCATATCACAGAATGGTACAGAAAACTTAATAGCCTCAACCCAAAGAAATAGTTAACATCACAACTTACATCTTAACATAGCAAAATCAAAGATAATGCGTACAGATAAACCTACTATGGAGAAAGAAATGTACGTTAATGAGGAAAGATTGGAGGTGATGGAAAATTGTGAATATCTTGGGTCATTGATTACCAACAATGGTGACATAATGAAAGAAATTAAACGACGACTATCAATTGCTCTTCAGAGACTAAAACAACTGAATAATTTATGGAGAACTACAAAAATTAGATTTTTAAGAGCATGCATCTTTCCCATTGCAACATACGCCTGTGAGACCTGGACACTCACTAGACAAGCTGAACAGCGCATAAATGCCTTTGAATACAAATGTTGTAGACGTATTCTAAGAATATCTTGGGTAAAGAAAAGAACAATTGAATCCATACCTCAAGAGCTAAATGTTAAAGATGGTTGGCTATAAAAGACGATAAAACAGAAAAAATTGAAATATGTTGGCCATTTGAAACGTCATGAATGTCTGGAGAGAACGAACGAACGAACGAACTTTATTTTAAAAGGGTAACAAATTGGGGACGCAGGCCCGTCTTACATTCGGACCTTTCGATCACTCATCTTTCATTCACCAAATGTGCATGTTACATTTATATAGGGGGAAAAAACATTGTCAAATGGATTTTGTAAGCATAAACAATGCATATTACGCATGGTACATTCACATGAAAAAAAAAAGTGTCAAATGAAAGTTGTAAACATAAACAGTGCATACTGCAATGTTGTGAGACACATCCCCCATCCACACTCACATCCGCAGCCACCCACACATCCTCAGACACCCACACATCGCCCACCCACCACACCCCCACCCACCCACACATACCTCCACGCACTCACACAGACACAGGCAAACATATATGCCGCCACAGACCCACTGATCCCCCACCGACTCATATTTCCCAACCCACACATACATCCCCCACCCATCCCATAACCGACACGCACACACCCACCCACATATTATGCACCACCCACCCGCAATCACCCAGCAAAACATACATCACAATACCACACACACATACCCCCGTCAACCCACACATCCCGCACCTATCCACACATACATCCCGCACCCTCACAATTTTCCTCACCCACCCACACACACATCAGCCAACCTACACCCACTAACCCACCCAATATCCGCCACCTCTCAACTACACATCCCCCACCTATACACCCATCCCCACCCTTAAACACATCTCCCCACCTGCCCACACATATCCCCCACCCATAAACACCCAAAAAACACACACCTCCAGCCAACACATACCCCACCACCCACATATACCCCACCCACCTACATCCGCCGCACACGCACATCTTCCCACAAACACACACACATCCCCCAACCATACACTCATCTCTTACACACATCCAACCACTCACGTAATCATCCATCAACCACTCACACCCACACATCACCCACCCACCCGCCCATCAACACATGCATCTCTCATCTACCCTCCCACCCATACACACCCCAGCCACCCAGCCAAACACACATCTCCCACCCTCACATAATCCGTCATCCACCCGCACATCTCACACCTCCCCCACCTCTCACACATCTTCCCTCCCGAGCAAAACTCCACCCATAAACACATTCCCCTCACACACATCCCTCACCCACACACACATCTCCCCACCTAACCAAACGTCCCAAAGCTACAAACATCCTCACCACCCACACATACATCCTCCACCCACTCACATTTACCCCATCCACACTCACACAATCCCACCCACACATACATATCCCATTCTCAGACAACCCCCCCCCCTCCCCCCGGCCACCAACACTCATCCCCCACACCCATCCCCCAACCCACACAATCTCCTACACACCTATTCACCCACCCAAATACACATTCCCTACCCATACCCCCAACCCACCAACACCCACATACTTCCAATAATCCTCCCAAATACCCCCCCCCCCCATACACAGACACATCCCTCACAGAAACATACAACCCCCACCGACTACACATCCCTTCACCCATCCACACATCACCCATCAACCCATACACATCCCCCACATACAACACCTCCACACATACAATCCCCACACCCCCACAAACACCCCTCACATACACACCCACACAAACATCCTCACATCTACACACAAACATGATCAATGAAACTAATAAATACAAACTCCCACACTTTACACACATTTGAGACACTGATGATTGTCGTGAGCATTCTCGCAAAAATTGTACATATACATTGTGTAGCGTAAAATATTAGTGAAAGAATTCAACACCAGTATCCAGAGGGGTCAGGTCAAAGAAGAATGGCTACACAGCTACTTGCTGCCGCTACCAAAACCGAACAAAGACCATTCCAAGATAAGCGGCTACAGAATCATTACGATGCAGAATACCGCTGGCAAGCTACTGGAGAAAACTGTAGCACACAGACTTGCTTGGGACTTGGAACAGCTCGGCTGCTTCCCGCCCACACTTGGAGGATACAGACGCAACAAAGAGTCATGGCTGAATGCAGCGGTCATTGCTCAAGATGTTTACGAAGGATTTCAGGTCAGAGAAGAGACATGTGCGGCCGCCATAGACTTAGAGGACGCATATAACAGAGTATCGTTCGAGCACTTGATGCAAACCCTCCTCAGACTGAAAGTGCACCCTCACCTTGTACGATGGATAGCTGCAGTTCTGCTCCAAAGGAAGGTGGTGCTAAGATGCGGGAGTTGGTCTTCTGAGCCGATAACGATATGTCCAGGATTGCCGCAGGGTTCACCACTGTCACCAGTACTATTCAACGTGTATACGGTGCCGATCACTGAACAACAGTTGGACGGGAGGGGTAGGACTCTGTCATTCGTTGACGACATCCTCGTGTATCGACAGGGTCGAGATAGACAGGCGGTTGCCAATGATATGCAGGGCGAACTAGATCGAATTTCCTCATGGTGTGCTGATGCCGATGCCCTTGTCAACCCTGCAAAGGCAACGGTTACATGGTTCTCACTAAACAACCATATTGTGAAAACAGACCTGCCGGCAGTAAGAATGGATGGGAGCAGTTTGAGTAGAACCCAGTCAATGACATATCTTGGCGTGAGGCTTGATCGTAGCCTGTCCTTCAGAGATCATGTCGATTATGTCATAACGAAGGCTCGAAAAGGTTTGTCAGCAATGAGAGTCATGGCGACTGCCAATATCGAGCAAAGACTGCTAATACTTCTGTTCCAAGGACTTGTGCTTTCACGCATCGAGTATGCCCTGGCCATCCTCACTGTCAGCCCTACACAGATTGGAAGACTTGAAAAGGTACAAAACGAAGCCATGCGCATCATTTTGGGCTGCACGAGAGACACCAGCTGTGTAGCAATGAGATACCTCCTTGACTTCCCGACAATGGAACACAGGATTAAGATCTGGAGAACTCGTGCATACTTAAAAATAAGTGCAGATGAGCAGCACCCTCTGCATGGCGCTATATTCAGAGAAAATGGTGACAGGCTAAAGAGGGGCAAATCATGGATGGGTCGGGCGGAAGATGTCGTCAGACAGGTCTGCAGTCTTACCAGTATCAACCCCGGCAAGGAATGGGTGCCGGTGCCTCCAGCTTTTAAGTGCACTTTCTCCTGCATTATCACACTCGACAGACGGTGCAGAGAGCAGAACCCTGCCGCTGTCAATGCAGAGGTTAACGCGCTCATCTATGAACACTCAGATAGCCCCGAAGTGCTCATCTATACAGATGGATCTGTTGTAAAGCAGCAGAGAAGTGCGTGGGCATTTACAGCCCGTTCAGCGGGCCGAACCGTTCAAGAATCCAGTGGTGCCCACTCTATGACCACGAGCAGCATGACGATGGAGGTGATGGCAGTTACACAGGCTTTCATATGGCTGGAAGTCACAGCATTATACCAACGTGTGTGTACTAAGTGATTCAATGAGCATGATTCAGAAGGTCGAAGCTGGATCTGTACGTAGACAGTGGACTGAATCGCTGCGGAAGTCTGTTGTCCGTAAAGTCACCTTCATCTTCGTCCCGGGACATGCGGGAGTCGAGGGAAATGAACGAGCTGACAAACTGGCTGGCTCTGCACCCCCTGTAGATGGCCAGCCCATGGATCGTGCCGATGTTATTAACGTCCTTAAAGATATGGCGAGAACAGAGGACTTTGACGTCAAGTGATTCCACATCGCTGTCCAGGATGAAAGACCTGGGAGTAAGAATCGGCACAGCCAGACGCGAGAGGTACATCGGGAAAACAAAGCGCCTCGTAAACCAACACAGAACTGGCACTATTAGCCACCGGACGCTGATGCATATGCTGGGGGGGGGGGGGAGGATCTGAGCACCTATGGACCTGTCCGGAGTGCAACGAAGATACCCCAACTGATAACTGATAACGGAACCGGACCGGAAAATATTAGTGATGCAATTCAACTCTCTCTCTCTCTCTCTCTCTCTCTCTCTCTCTCTCTCTCTCTCTCTCTCTCTCTCTCTCTCTCTCTCTCTCTCTCTCCTCACTCATTAACTCTCTCACTCACATCACAGTAATGTCATATTATACATGATAAAATCAAGTGGCATACAAAATGATAATATGAAAGATGAGAATACAGAGAAAAAAATATGGAATGGCATGTTACAGGACAATCAAGTGGCATACAAAATGATACCTCGTAATATGAAAGATGAGAATGCATAAAAAATATGGAATAGTATGTTACATGACATGCGTGCGCTCAACTCTCTCTCTCTCTCTCTCTCTCTCTTTTTTTTTTTTTACATACACACTCATTCACTCTCTCTCTCTCTCTCTCTCTCTCTCTCTCTCTCTCTCTCTCTCTCTCTCTCTCTCTCTCTCTCTCACTCACTCACTCACTCACACTCATTAACTCTCTCACTAACTCTACAGTAATTTACATGTGTTAATTTTATGCATGTTAAAATAGAGTGGCATTCAAAGTGATAATATGAAAATGAGAATACACAAAAAATATGGAACAGCATGTTAGATGGCATGCGTGCGCTCAACTCTCTCTCTCTCTCTCTCTCTCTCTGTCTCTCTGTCTCTGTCTCTCTCTCTCTCTCTATATATATATATATATATATATATATATACATACATATATATATATATATATATATATATATATATATATATATATATATATATATATACATATCCCCGCCCCCCCCCCTCTCTCTCTCAGAACATTAATTAACCTCTTCTTTTAATTAAGAGAGAACAATAATGGAGGGGTATATGCCTGGGAAGAGAGGAGGAGATAGCTCAAAGAGAAGATGGGTGCAGGATGTGGGGGATGATCTCCAGATGGGTGTATCGGACACGGGACATCTTGCTTATGATCGACAAGTTTTCCGGAAGGTTGTTATGGGAGCGAGGTTATGCAAAGGACATGCTGCTGAATGAATGAATGAATGAATGTAGGAACGTTAAGAGAGTCCTTCTACGGCATCATAGCGCATACGATTCATAGAAAGTAACAATAAAACTAAAGATGATCGCTACATACGAGACATACAAGGACAATGTGTTATATCTGTTCTCATGTATGGATACGAAGTTTACAGTGAGTAATGAAATAGTTATGAACCCGGGGGAACTTAGGGTGTGTATTTCTGAGAGAAATGTTAAGAATTTAGTGGAGAGAAGAGAAAATCAACCCTGAAGTAAAGAGATCTGCATGTGTTACAAGATTCTCATCAAAACCTTTATGGTAAAAACATATGAAATGTATGGTGCATATGAATATAATATGTTAAATAGAGGCGTTAGCTTATGTGGGGACTATTATTAGACTAGAGAGGCAGAGGAAGAAAACATTAACATGTGAACAATTGAAGGAGCCTTGAAAAATAAACAAAAAAACATTAAAATAAGCGAGACACCAACTTCATCAAAATATTAGATGGCAAACAAAAAAGAAGTGACATGATCGCGGGCGTCTGCTCCGGACACATGACTAAGAAGAGGTTACTTTATATTTTAGGCTGGAGTCCGGCAGCGAAGTGGTTACGCCGACTACCTCGCGCTCCGAAGGTTGTGGGTTCTATTCCGGGCTACGTCCTTATGGTCGTGAGGGCAATATTCTCGGAGACTCCTGGGTGTCGTCGCTGGAATTACATAATTCATGCTTTGTGCGACAATTTGGGAAGGCTGCCCTGCTGTAAGAGACCGAATCATAAGGGATAAACCAGATGCAACGAGGTCGGGCCTCTTGATTTGACTTTAGAGGTTAGAAATCTAACATAATTAAATTATTTAACATTCTTGCCATGAGTCTGGTTAAGTAAAGTTTGGTTGAGTAAATTACTGTAGAACAACGGTAGGATGAATTGTCATGGGGTGTCAGAGGAAAGAAATACACCGGGAAACAGTTATTCGTAAGAGCCAATCGAATCGCGAGCCCGGGACACGTGATGTGTTGGGCGAGCGATCAGTGGGTAGTTGGGAGTTTAGTCTGCGGGGAAATACAGTGAAGTACAAAGAGGAAAACAACAGGTCAACAATATAAGATGAAAATGTGGACAGTGATTCAACTGTAAACATGAAACCTACAATTCGAACGGCAAGCGATGGAGTTGAAGAGTTGCGGAGTTTGGTTGTGTAGCAAAACAGATGCCCATTACACCAGGCTGGTAAACACACGGCAGTGCAGAAAACTAGGTGAGCCGTGTCGCTCGCTGGATTGAGGGCCCGGTAATGACGCATTACGAACTGTAAGTTGGTGAATTGTTCTAGTGAGTAATTATATAATGGTGCTATGAATAAAGTCATTTATTCGTTCGGTCGGCTTTTGGAACTGCTATTCTTTGTAGCTATTGGACGTGTTCATTCTTAAGTTGTCAGTGTGCCTACAACATAACCCCTACCAGAACATTGGCAATTATGGGGGACGTCACGGAGACTGAATCTAGGGAACGGAGGACGATACAAAAGTGAGCGATCCTCACGGAAAAAGTAATCAGCTTGGAAAGTTCTAGTGATAGGATCGAAGTTAAGAACAAATATTAGAACACGACTAGTGGAAAGCCTGCAACAGTATGAAGCTACAAAGATACCAGTGTACTAATTGTGAACTATAATATGATTTGTGATAGCAAAGATCGGTGTGGAATAAGGAATGGGTGCAACAATGAGCGATACTCAACAAGGCCGTACAAAGAGTTATGAGGAAAAGTCACAGTAGTGAACATTATTGGAAGTGAGTTTGAAAAATAAGACTATCACAACGATATGAGGGTGCTCGAGAAGGTGTTTAACAGCAGGAGTGATAACATTGTGTGAATACTACATACGGTATCTGTCCTCTGTAACAACGTGTTGCAGCGAAAGAAGACACGATTCCCCATCAGATCTGATTGAATTCAATGTATGTTAACAGAAGATGGCACTAAGTTGTGGTCCATAGTCTGAGGGCAGTACCCGAAAATTAAGAACATTGCCGACAGCGAAAATAGACATTAATGGTGAAAGTGGGTTGTCATCATAACATGATATACTAATATAGCAGTCAGCTGTCGATTCTTCAAAAGTTGATAAGAAAAGGAGGGCTGGGTATAAGCGTGTAAACAGTCAAGGCAATCTACAGAACTGCGTCTGAAAATGGAAATAATATTTACAAAGACGAGTAGCAGCAATACAAACAACGGAACCCACGTCGCAACTCAACGCTACTATTTCGGATTAACTTTGCCGTTGTGCCTAAGTGACAACACCGTAAAGATCAAAAAGTCTAAATAAAATAAATACAGAAACATTATGGCATCCTGCCACAAGAATAACTGTAGAGCCGTCTTCAGGGGGCTGCACGCATGATAGTGCCCTTATAAACTAATCAACGTGTCAATATTGAGTATTCGTTCCAGATTTGGTTCACATGGTTTGGCAGTAGTATTATACCAGTGTGCTGGTAGGGGTTATGTTGTAGGCACACTGACAACATAAGAGTGAACACGTCCAATAGCACAAAGAATAGCAGCTCCAAAAGCCGACCGAACGAATAAATGACATTATTCATAGCACCATTATATAATTACTCACTAGATCAATTCACCAACTTACAGTTCGTAATGCGTCATTACCGGGCCCTCAATCCAGCTAGCGACACGGCTCACCTAGTTATCTGTACTGCCGTGTGTTTACCAGCCTGGTGTATACTGGGCATTTCTTTTGCTACACAACTGAACTCCGCAACTCTTCAACTCCATCCCTAGCCGTTCGAATCATAGGTTTCATGTTTACAGTTGAATCACAGTCCATATTTTCATCTTAGATTGTTGACCTGTCGTTTTCCTACGATCTGTACTTCTCTGTATTTCCCCACAGACTAAACTCCCAACTACCCACTGATCGCTCGCCCAACACATCACGTGTCCCGAGCTCGCGATTCGATTGGCTCTTACGAATAACTGTTTCCCGGTGTATTTCTTTCCTCTGACACACCATGACAATTCATCCTACCGTTGTTCTACAGTAATCTACTCAACCAAACTTTACTTAACCAGACTTATGGCAATTCTCATGAGAATCATTATTACATCTATACTTTCTGAGTCAACAAAACTGCATTTCTCTTTACAACACTTTAGTTAGTTAGTCGACAGATCATCCTCATTGCACATCGAACCATTCAGTCCATAAGTGCTCGGATCCCCTCCTCAGCAAATCCCGCAAGGTGTAGCGGCTAACGACGCCAGTTCTGTGTTGGTTTATTAATCTTCTTTGGCTTCCTGCGTAGTGTTCTTGTTTGGCCACCCCTCTTTTAATTTGCTGCTCTCGCAGTCTGGCCATTGTTGTAGATTCACAGTCATCACTTGGTTCTCGAAGTCTTACTTCTCGTAGAGCATTCAGAATGTCGGCCTGGTCCATGGCGCGTCCGCCCTCCACAGTAGCCTCACCTGCGAGCTTGTCAGCCCGCTCATTTCCTTGTACTCCCGCATGCCCTGGCACGAAGATGAAACTAATCTTTGCCAGTCGAGACCGCTCCAGAGGCAGCAACCATTCTCTTCGGATCGACCCCTCCTCTATCCTCTTGATCATGTTCATTGAGTCGCTAAGGAAACAAGCCCTAGTGAATGTCTGTGTCTCGAGCCATGTTATTGCTTTTATTTACTGCCATGACTTTCATGGTCAGGCTACTTGTGGTTTCAGTGAAAGCACCAGAGTCCTTTTCAACACTTTAGAAATACATTAGCCATTACAACTAAACTGTATTTCTCTTTACAACATTTTATAAAATACTTTAGCCACGACAACTAAACTTTATTTCAATTTACAATACTTTATAAATACCTTATTCACCAAAAAATACAACACGAAATAGGAGAAGAACAATGTGGATTTGTAGAAGGCAAGGGTACAGTAAATGCTGTGTACATGCTGAGAACAGTAATTAAACGTTCTATAGAAGTATATAAAGATATATATCATTGCTTTATTGACTACACTAATGCTTTCAATAGAGTAGGGCATATCAACATGATAGAGATGCTTGCAGATCTACAAATTGATGGGAAAAACCTTAGACCTGTAAAAAACATACACTGGAAACAACAATCTGCCATCAGAAATTGATAATGAAGTAGGTAAATATCAGCATATTACGAGAAATGTGAGACAGGGAAGTGTAATGTCTCCAGATCTGTTTTCCCTGTATAGTGAAAATATTTTCAGACATGTACAAGATATGAAAGTAATCATCATTGGAGGAAGAATCATCAATAACATTAGATATGCAGATGCTACAGTATTGATTGCAGACAATGAGCAGGATTTGCAACATTTAGTAGATGCGGCTGTTGCACACAGTGAACGACTGGGGTTAGAATTACATTGTAACAAGTCACAGATTACGGTCGTCACTAGGAAGAACAAAATACCACAATGTAATATACAAGTATATGGGAATATTCTTAAACAAGTGAATCGGTACAATTATCTCGGAACAGTCATAACATCTGATGGCAGATGCCTTGAAGAGATTATACCAAGAATCGCTATGGCGAATGTAGCCGTTTGCAAGATGAAAAACATTCTGACCAATAAAATGATGTCAATTACTACGAGAAAAAGAGTGTTGAGGTTCTACATAGAGCCTGTACTTTTGTATGGATGCGACGCGTGGACAATGAGCAGTCAAGCTGAGAAATATCTGATAGCTGTGGAAATGTGATTTCTGAGGAGAATGCAAAGAATACCATGGACAGACAGAAAAACCAATTATCAAGTTCTGCAAGAAACAAATAAATCTCGCAATAAATAAACATCGCAAAATAATTAGGGAAATTAGACGTAGACAGTCCAACATTTTTTTGGACATGTTATGAGAAGAAATAAATTAGAGAACTTGGTGACAACTGGCAAGATTGAGGGGAAAAGAACACGGGGAAGACAGAGAAGTAAATAACTCAATGGCTTGGCCACATGGCATGGTCGAGACAGGAACACTGAGCTGATCCACGACTCTGGTGATCGAGTGAGATGGTGAAACATGACCTCACACGCTTATTGGCATGGCACATGATGATGATGGGAGGTCAGTCTGGCAGAATGGATAAGAGCGTTGGTTTGTAAACATCTGGTGGGCTTATGCTGTGGTGGCGGTTTCAACCAATACACCAGACTAAAATTTTGACTTCTCGTCCTTGACATGAGGACGTGAATTACAAGTACCTCTGAAGTCGGAGTGGATTCGCCTGATGGCGAGGGACACTGGCAATGGGGAAAGCTAATCCACATGCATAATTCAATTCAGTGCACTATAAGTGTTATGTGTTGTTTGTCCATCAAGAAAGATGATAACCATTCATTTCATCCAGTGGGGTTGAAGGTATTTAGCCGTGAATTCTAAGATGGCTGGTAAGGCCTATTTTGGCTTGAAATGTTCTTTGACAATGTGGGCAAAGAATGCTTGACGTTTCAGGAGGGTGTTTGTCGCGAGATTGCCATGAGTTAAACAGATAAATATTCCCGACGTTTGCTTGGCGTGTATTTTCAGCACCATTATTTTACTAACAGGAAAAACACCGCGGATGTCAAAATCTCAGGACAATATTTGTAGCTGCACGTGTACATCTATAACGGATTTGGAACGGTCGGTGTTGATGGTGACAGGTCCTGGCATCGCCTTGATTAGTTTGTCTACATTTGAATGTAAATGGAAGCAGTGGGGTCAGCCCATCTACACATTTGGTGTTGAGTGAGAAGGAAGGGATACACCGAGTTGGCAGTTCATTACCAGTTAGAATCACATATATTGTCACCACGGAACAGAAGATTGACAAGTTTGTCAACATTTGAATGCAGATGGAAGCCGTGAGATCACAATGGCAGATGTAAAACGGAAGTACTTAGTAGGGAGAAAACAGTACATATGTCAATTCTTGGTTTCCGGAACATGAAGAGTTTGACGGGGTTATTTGCAACTGTTTGTTGGAAGTCGTCATAAAATTCGCTGGCTTGTTTTGAGAATCTTAACAATTACTGACAACTTTGACAGGATTTAAGCCCGGAAAAATAGATCCTTGCAAATGGTTGATATGTCCAAATAACACCTGTGTGGGGGAGAAGAGGATAAAGTCACGTGGACAACTTTGGTAGTTTGCCATATAAACTCTAGTTGGGACCAGCTAGGGAGGACTTGAAATTATGCTTTAGTCAGAGTGCCAGGGCACGGCAGCGCCTAGTGGAAATAATATCTACCGTGTGTTAATTAGTGACTTAATTTTACACGTGCCTATAATGGCAGATGTAGATATGATTGATAGGACTGCAGTGGTGCCATTTAAGGTATAACCTATTATAATATATTCGTTATAATTACTTTAGGCAGTAGCCTTGTTAAACTATAGTGTGATGATTAGCACTGTTAGTGGAAACTAGCTAGAGTAGGGAAGTGATACTTGACTCTGTTAGCTAGAATAGATTAGTGAAGTGTTGATAAGCTTTACTAGTTGAGAATTGAGTAATGAGGGATAATTGGGATTTCCCGTAGGTGTCCCTTGTGGGAGGGGTTCCACATTCTGTTTGCTGATTTTTTCTTTGTCATAACCTGATTCGACTCTAGGTGGGTAGCTAATCTGCTCTATGACTAAGTCTAGTTAGCTAACGATCATTAGGCAAGGTGATAGGCTTACACTCAGCCGAAAGAATCATGAACTAGTACTATCACCAGGTGTGTTGTTTCTATCCTAGGTTCCCTACCAGATCCAAGGAAGCTCAATAAAGTTTTGGGAAGGAAGAAAATCCCAGTCGGAAGAACACCAGTTCGGCAATCAATAAAGATTGCTTACAGACGTGATTAAAAGCTAGAGGGAGGTTGATTCACCCAACATAGTGAAGATTACAGTTGCACCATACAGCATTAAACAGTGGTAACGAACCGAGAACCGGTTAAGAGTAACTAGTGTTAGTACAGTAACAATTAACATTAGTAATTAGCACTTGCGGACTGAATGGTTCGATGTGCAACGAGGATGATCTGTCGACTAACACTTAACTTTACTAACTGTGTAAACACTAGAAAAGAACTTGTGCAGTTGGTTAGAGAACATTAGGAACGGACATTGTGTAGAGTGAATCCGGTCCATAAGTAACTGTTCATACCACCGGTGTCTATTTCTCATGTTCATGAAATGGGATTACCAGAGGTCTACAGAAGCAAAGCAGTATCCGGCAGGATGGTTCCGGCAACGGGTGAGACGTACTTGTTCTGACGTAACGTGCTGTGGTCTATCTTTGCTGTGATCAGCGGACTGATCTGATGTCTGAGAGTCAGATTCTCTACACTTTATAGAACACGTCACACATTTTCTTCGCATACACGTCTCATACACGTTACACTTTTATTTTAATAAATTAATCTTTATTAATTTCTAGAAGTAAGAGTTGTTGAGTATGTTGCGTTGGGGAAGTATGAGAAGGGGGCATAGTACGACAGTGTGAGAGTGATAGGAAAAGGTGTCCATAGGCTGATGGAGTGTGTTGGACGGAAGCTGGTGGATTCTCCAGAATATTGAGGGGAAAAAAAAATAATATTATAATGTGGGTGTCGGATCTCCTCACTCCAGGGACGACACTTTAAAGGAGGACACGACATTATTGGGGGCTCGTCCGGGATATTTGGACAGTGGGATCTCTCGTAAACGTGATCTTTGGACAGCGGGATCTATCGTAAACGTGATATTTGGACAGTGGGATCTCTCGTAAACGTGATCTTTGGACAGCGGGATCTATCGTAAACGTGATCTTTGGACAACGAGATCTCTCGTAAACGGGATCCTTGGACAGCGGGATCTCCCGTAAACGGAATCCTTGGACAGCGAGATCTCCTGCAAGCAGGAACGTTTGACAGGGGGATCTTCTGACAACGGGGTCTTTTGACACGGGATCCTTAGTTATAAGAGGGAGATATCAGTTTGGAGAATCCAGCTAGAGTGAATGTGGATAGGGGTTAGGACTAATATCTTACCTGTTCACACTTCACACGTCTGCATAGGTCTGTGGTCCTGATTCTACTCTTGTCACTGAGTGAATGTACTGTGTGTGGTAATATCTAGATTATAGTACTTGTTTATATATCGGTATAGTAATTTGCAGTTATATTGTACTAGACCTGCTAGCTTACCTCTCTGTATAATGGCCACCCCTAAACTTAGCACGTTAGAATTAAAGGCAAGGGGGGAAGAAATGGGATTGGCTGGGTCTGCTCTAACGGATTACATACAGGAAGTGGAGAGAGAGTATCGTCAAGCAGAAAGGGATGATCGAAAGGCCGAGCTGGAATTGAGAAGGATGGAGTTGGAACAAGCAGCTAAGAAATTGGAAGCTGAGCAAGCAGCTAGGAAATTGGAAGCTGAGCAAGCAGCTAGGAATTTGAAGCTGAGCAAGCAGCTAGGAAATTAGAAGCTGAACAGGAAGCACAGAAAAGGGAGCACGAGTACCGGATGAGGGAACTCGAGTTGAAGAGTCAATCTAATGGAGAAACTGAGGGAGCAGTTGGAGGTTCCTCCATCCCAGGATCAACACCAGTAGGTGGACATGGGTACCATGCTATGAAGTTTCCTTTAGCGGTCTACGAGGAGGACAAAGAGAAGATTGATCAATACCTTCAACGCTTCGAGGCTATGTCAGTTGCTATGGGTCTGGAGCGTAACAAATGGAATCTTAAGCTATCCCAGGGATTACGCGGGACGGGATACGAGGTTTATACTCGCCTGCCACCAGGACATGAGAACAATTATGATGAGTTAAAGACGGCTCTGCTGAAACGATTCGAGGTTACGTCACATACCTACCGGAAAAAATTTCGAGCAGCGAAACGAGAACCGGGAGAGTTGTTTGCCGCCTACAGTTTGCGTCTTAAATCTTATCTCCATAAGTGGATGGATTTGGCTGGGTTCGCACATGACTATGAGAGTCTGGAAGAGCTCATGGTGGTCGACCAGCTGAAGAAGCAAATGTCTAAACCTCTCAGGACGTTCCTGGGAGAACAAGGAGCGGAACGTATTGACCTCGTGAATAAATTAGCAGAACGGTTCGTCGAGGTACATGGGGAGGCAGGGGAAAACCTTTCCACCAACACCAAAAGTCAAGAGAAACATGACAAGAAGAAAGCCAAAAACTCAGGAACAAAAAGTGGGAACCTTATGTGCACAAATCAGAGGATAGTTCAGAGAAGAAGAAGGAGGGAAGCAAGAGCACCTCAAGCTCTACACCAAAACGACCGTGGTCGGATAAGTGGTGTTCAATTTGTAAGTCACCCTCTCACAATACGAGGGACTGCAAATCGAAGGCTAAGAACCCTCATTTTGCAGCATGTCAAGTGACTTCCAAGGAGGTTGTCACGGAAAATGCCAAAGGTCAACAAGGAAGCTCGCCACCAGGAGAGCTCATTCAAGTCCGACAATAGAAAATCTAGGACAGGGAAATGGTGCAACGAATGCAAGTCAAACACGCACAATGCTATTGACTGCAGGGGAAAGTCAGGAGACACTCAATTCGTCGTGTGCTCAGGGAAACCTAAGGTGGAGCCCACCGAACAGGTCGAGGCCGAGGAAGAGACTCCAGACCAGGAAAAACCACCTGTAGTGGAATTGGTAGAGGTTAACGGTCGTCAAGTGGAGTGTTTATACGACACAGGACTGGACGGGGAGGCCGTGATTTCTGCGGATCTAGTACATCCAGAACAATTCACAGGTGAAACATTGGATATACAGCCTGCACAGAAGAGTGCTGTAACCATGAAGTTGCCCATTGCTAATGTGGAGATTCGGTCAAGGTACGTCACCGGCACCATCAAGGCCGCTGTATTGACCGATCCCATTTTTCCAGTCATCCTAGGTTGCCGGTATGTCTTTCTGGGAATGCCCAGGGAGCCAATTCATATGGGAGCAATGCAGACTCGCTCTCAGGCGAAAACGGAAGAGGCAGACGCAATTGTGACTAACCCAATGCCGGGGGAGCTACGAACTGCCCAGAGTGAGGATGATACTTTACGTCCTTGCTACAAAAAGCTGCAGAAAAGTGCTGATCCACCAGGACGGGGGCAGTACTACATGAAGAATAGGATACTCTACAGGAGAGCAGGAAGGGGAGACAACCTATACGGTCAGTTGGTCGTCCCGAAAGCTCATCGGTCCCAGATTCTTCATATGGGGCATACCATCTCCTTTAGTGGACACATGGGTATTGCCGCCACCATGCAGCGGATTTCCTGCCACTACTATTGGCCGGGAATGACAGATGATGTGCGTCGGTATGTGAAGTCATGCCCTGAGTGCCAGAGGGTGGCACCGAAACACTGGACAGCACCGGTGATGTTGGGTGAGATGCCCATCATGAACTCTCCTTTCGAGAGGGTAGCCATCGATATCGTGGGTCCACTTCCCAGGACTAGGAAGAGGAACATGTATATACTCACAATGGTGGATTGCTGTACAATGTGGGGTGAGGCTATACCGTTGACCACGATTGACTCGAAAAGAGTGGCGGACGCACTGATGGAGGCCTTTACCAGATTAGGCTTTCCGGATCAAATTCTGACGGACAATGGATCTCAGTTTTGTGGAAAACTCATGGAGGAGGTATTTAGGGTGTTTCACTCTAACCACATACATACCAGCCCTTACCACCCTCAAGCCAATGGACAAGTAGAGCGTTTCAACGGCACGTTGATGACAATGCTCAGGAAATTAGCGCAGGAAAAACCTGATAGGTGGGATGAATATATCCCAGCAGCACTCTTTGCCTATCGGGAAGTTCCTCATGGCTCAACAGGACTACCACCCGCTACGTTGCTGTTTGGTCGTCCAATCAAAGGACCGTTGGAAGCCATGTTGAGGAGTTGGACTGAAGAGGGGACGTCAGAAGAAGTGATCTCATCCTATCAATACGTGGAGGAACTGAAAGAAAAACTCCACAAGGGATGGACTCTGGCAAATCAAAACTTGAAAAAGGCCAGGAAAAGACATGCGGCTTACTACAACCGTAGGTCTAAAGAAAGATCTCTAGAGGTGGGAGATAAAGTCTTGTTGCTACTCCCAACGGGAAACAACAAACTGGAGATAGGTTGGCAAGGACCATTTCCCGTGGAAAGGGTGATATCCAGAACCAACTATCAAATCCGGATCTGGGGAAAGTCGAAGATTTTCCATATCAATCTCTTGCGGAAATACGAAGAGAGACCCGGAGACAAGGCAGCTCACCTCATGGCAATGGCAGTTGCAGTGGAGACAGAAGTGGGAACCAGCGAGGGCAGGGAATATCCCTTGGAACACCAGGAAACCTATAGGGATGTGCAAGTGAACCCTGATCTGACCTCCCAGGAGAGGGAAAGGATAACCCAGGTTCTCAAGTCTCATAAGGAGATACTGACTGATAAACCAGGACGAACGAGGTTGGTGGAGTTCGAGATGACTTTAACCACACAGGAGCCTGTTCGCCAAAAGGTTTACCCAGTGCCATTCTCTAAAGAAAAGGCCCTGGAGGAGGAAATAAAAAAACTGCTGGAGGATGACGTGATTGCACCATCCACATCCCCATACAATGCGGGGGTAGTTTTGTTACGCAAACCAAGTGGAGAACACAGGTTGTGTATAGATTACCGACTGCTGAACAGTCATACACAGTTTCAGGTGGAACCTTTGCCGAATCCAACTCAGTTATTCGCTAGGCTCCATAAGGCTCGGTACTTTTCAAAGGTGGATCTGAGTCGGGGGTACTATCAGATACCAGTCAAACCGGAGATTCGACCACTGTTAGCTTTCAGTACACCCAGTGGACACTACGAATTTAAGGTCATGCCCTTTGGGCTTAGCAATGCACCTAGTGTGTTTACACGCATGATGAGGACTTTACTAGATCCGTTACAGGATCCGTCCATCATCTCATTTATGGATGATATTCTGATTTCCAGTGACAGCCTGGATGACCACTTACAATCCTTGGAGAGAGTGTTTAATAGGCTCAATGAAGCAGGGCTTACTGCTCGTCCAACCAAGTGCATGATTGGTTACCAGACTCTGGAATTTCTAGGTCACACCATCACTCCAGGACACATTGTTCCAGAAGAGAAGAACCTGGAGAAAATCAGAAATGCACCAAGGCCAAAAACGAAGAAGGATGTGCGATCTTTTCTCTCGTTGTGTGGGTTCTACCACAAATTTATCCCACATTTCACGGAACTGGGAGCTCCGTTGACCGAAACCTTGAAAAAGGGATTCCCGGATCAAATCATTTGGACACCAGAATGTGAGAATGCCTATAGTCAGTTAAAGGAGGCCTTGGTCAGCAAACCTGTATTACAGCTCCCTGACCTTTCCAAACCATTTGTGTTGAGAACGGATGCGAGTGGGATTGGAATTGGAGCCGCTTTGTTACAGGAAGGAAAAGACGATGCTTCGGTTTTGAAACCTGTGGCATACGCAAGTAAGAAACTTCTACAGGCGGAGAGGAATTATTCAACCGTCGAGAGAGAATGCTTGTCCCTCGTATGGGCAGTGCAAAAATTTCAGCCATATTTGTATGGAGTTAAGTTTCGGGTTCAGTCGGATCATCAGCCCCTGATGTTCCTGGCTACTTCTCAGAAGCTCAACGCACGTTTGATGCGGTGGTCGTTGTTACTTCAACCGTATAATTTCACAGTAGAGTACATTCCTGGGAAGGAGAATGTTGGAGCGGATTTCTTGTCAAGACACCCAGCTCCTGAAGAAGAGGAATGAATTATCTGGATTTAACTCATGGTGGAGGAGAGTGAGATGGACTACTCTCTTAAGAGGGGGCCTATGTCGCGAGATTGCCATGAGTTAAACAGATAAATATTCCCGACGTTTGCTTGGCGTGTATTTTCAGCACCATTATTTTACTAACAGGAAAAACACCGCGGATGTCAAAATCTCAGGACAATATTTGTAGCTGCACGTGTACATCTATAACGGATTTGGAACGGTCGGTGTTGATGGTGACAGGTCCTGGCATCGCCTTGATTAGTTTGTCTACATTTGAATGTAAATGGAAGCAGTGGGGTCAGCCCATCTACACATTTGGTGTTGAGTGAGAAGGAAGGGATACACCGAGTTGGCAGTTCATTACCAGTTAGAATCACATATATTGTCACCACGGAACAGAAGATTGACAAGTTTGTCAACATTTGAATGCAGATGGAAGCCGTGAGATCACAATGGCAGATGTAAAACGGAAGTACTTAGTAGGGAGAAAACAGTACATATGTCAATTCTTGGTTTCCGGAACATGAAGAGTTTGACGGGGTTATTTGCAACTGTTTGTTGGAAGTCGTCATAAAATTCGCTGGCTTGTTTTGAGAATCTTAACAATTACTGACAACTTTGACAGGATTTAAGCCCGGAAAAATAGATCCTTGCAAATGGTTGATATGTCCAAATAACACCTGTGTGGGGGAGAAGAGGATAAAGTCACGTGGACAACTTTGGTAGTTTGCCATATAAACTCTAGTTGGGACCAGCTAGGGAGGACTTGAAATTATGCTTTAGTCAGAGTGCCAGGGCACGGCAGCGCCTAGTGGAAATAATATCTACCGTGTGTTAATTAGTGACTTAATTTTACACGTGCCTATAATGGCAGATGTAGATATGATTGATAGGACTGCAGTGGTGCCATTTAAGGTATAACCTATTATAATATATTCGTTATAATTACTTTAGGCAGTAGCCTTGTTAAACTATAGTGTGATGATTAGCACTGTTAGTGGAAACTAGCTAGAGTAGGGAAGTGATACTTGACTCTGTTAGCTAGAATAGATTAGTGAAGTGTTGATAAGCTTTACTAGTTGAGAATTGAGTAATGAGGGATAATTGGGATTTCCCGTAGGTGTCCCTTGTGGGAGGGGTTCCACATTCTGTTTGCTGATTTTTTCTTTGTCATAACCTGATTCGACTCTAGGTGGGTAGCTAATCTGCTCTATGACTAAGTCTAGTTAGCTAACGATCATTAGGCAAGGTGATAGGCTTACACTCAGCCGAAAGAATCATGAACTAGTACTATCACCAGGTGTGTTGTTTCTATCCTAGGTTCCCTACCAGATCCAAGGAAGCTCAATAAAGTTTTGGGAAGGAAGAAAATCCCAGTCGGAAGAACACCAGTTCGGCAATCAATAAAGATTGCTTACAGACGTGATTAAAAGCTAGAGGGAGGTTGATTCACCCAACATAGTGAAGATTACAGTTGCACCATACAGCATTAAACAGTGGTAACGAACCGAGAACCGGTTAAGAGTAACTAGTGTTAGTACAGTAACAATTAACATTAGTAATTAGCACTTGCGGACTGAATGGTTCGATGTGCAACGAGGATGATCTGTCGACTAACACTTAACTTTACTAACTGTGTAAACACTAGAAAAGAACTTGTGCAGTTGGTTAGAGAACATTAGGAACGGACATTGTGTAGAGTGAATCCGGTCCATAAGTAACTGTTCATACCACCGTTCATGAAATGGGATTACCAGAGGTCTACAGAAGCAAAGCAGTATCCGGCAGGATGGTTCCGGCAACGGGTGAGACGTACTTGTTCTGACGTAACGTGCTGTGGTCTATCTTTGCTGTGATCAGCGGACTGATCTGATGTCTGAGAGTCAGATTCTCTACACTTTATAGAACACGTCACACATTTTCTTCGCATACACGTCTCATACACGTTACACTTTTATTTTAATAAATTAATCTTTATTAATTTCTAGAAGTAAGAGTTGTTGAGTATGTTGCGTTGGGGAAGTATGAGAAGGGGGCATAGTACGACAGTGTGAGAGTGATAGGAAAAGGTGTCCATAGGCTGATGGAGTGTGTTGGACGGAAGCTGGTGGATTCTCCAGAATATTGAGGGAAAAAAAAAATAATATTATAATGTGGGTGTCGGATCTCCTCACTCCAGGGACGACACTTTAAAGGAGGACACGACAGTGTTCTCCGTAAGTGGTTTTTCTGTCCACCCTCTTTTAATAGCTCCTGCAGTCCTGTTTGCTTCACAAGTGACTGCACCCTAACGTAATGATATACGCCACGAATTGCAGTCTATGGAAGCAGTCTCCCATGTGTCGTGATGACTTCAAAAGGTTTTTAGTGAGATCTTCAGAGTGTCTTGAAAACGTTTCATCTGACCGCCTTGAGAGCGTTTACCACAACGCAGCTCACCGTAAAAAAATTCGTCTAAGGAGCCTGTGATGTGGCGTGCGAGTCAAGTGACCATCTGGACTATAAACTTTAAACAGTAGTACCACGCTTGAGATCAAAGCGAGCTTACTCAGATAAAACATGTGAGTTGTATATTTCAGTTTGAAGGATTTATATTATTTAACTTAATATTGTTTGATTTATGCAGTCAGTATATGACCAGATTCAGCGAAATATGCTAGGCAATAAATCGTGCAATCTATTATTCGTGGCTTCGTTATTAAAATATATTTATTGTCTTTCGGAATTTGAAAATGTTTTGACTCGTGCCTACGTTTGATTTATCCCCCTATACTCCGCTGACTCTTGTCTCCCTTGCAATCTCTTAATGATGATGCTGATGACGACAATAAAGATAATGGAAGTGTGCTGTGTACCACGACTTGCTGTATCTGTTGGTAACTGAGTAAAATAATATTAACACCTCTGTATATTTTAGTTTTCAATTCTACATTTTGTATATTTTCGCTTTTAATAGTACACTGTGTATATTGTCGTATATAATACTGCAGTTTGTATATTTCGCTTTTAATACTAAGATTTGTATATTTGCGTATTTAATATTAAGTTTAGAATACTTTTGTTTTTGTTTTAAATACATATTTTTGCATATTTTCAATTTTTAAATGCAAAGTTTTGTGTATTTTCGTTTTTTAATTCTAAGTTAGTGGACAGCCCCTGGCCCTGTAGCCAGTAGGGTTAGGATCGGTTAAGCTTGTATTCTAATACGTTAGGCGTAGGGTGGTGGAGAGACTAAGATTGTGATCCATGGCCAGATGTATTGCCTTGGTTGTGCCAACAGTGTACTGACATAAATGTTCATTATAAACCACGCATGCACTCTTTGTACACCTGCAATTAACGTGACCGAAATCGAGACTTTTTAATTTGAACATTACAGACACAATCATAGAATACCGTGGATTATGTCGAAAACGTATCGAAATTCTACACCACTGGTTCTCAACCGATGGGGAATTCCTCCCTATGGAGGAATTTTAGGGTTTCCATGGGGGGGGGGGGGGGGGGGGGGGGAATAAAATTACTTCAAGATCGCGTTAATACAAGAACCGATTACTTGATATTGTTTTTCACTCCATACTTTACGGTTTTCTACTTGTCTCTCTTCTGAAATTCGTATTATAACTTAAGCAGACCCGCAAATAACGGTTTACGTTAACGTCTAGACTTGTCTAGTATGTGTTATTAAATTTAGCTTCCATATTTACGTATACTGTGTAGGTGCAGGGGAAGGGGCCTTTATAGTGAGAAGATACGAAAGGGGAGTTGGGGGGGGGGGGATGACATTCTGAACATATGGTGAACCGGTGCATGGGCCAAAAAATGTTGAGAACCACTGTTCTATACGAATAGAGAACCGAAGAAAACTGGCACACAAACAGTAACGCGAATCAGAATCATCATCATGTGTCCTGCCTACTGGTGCAAGTGTTCATGTTTTTCCACAGATCTCGATCCTTTGTGTTCTGGATCAACTCTGCTGATGCCCTTCTTCCATGACACTGTTTCAATCCTTCCAGCATTCTTTTTCCTCGGTAAGCCTCTGCCTCTTTTGTCACTGATCTTTCCAAGAGATCGGCATCTCGACCCAGAACTTGACATATTTTGGCCACACTAAACGTCACAGTGTCTTGAAAAGAACATTAATGGAAGATATGGTTCCAGAGAGTCGAGCCATGGGCCGACCAGTATGAGGGTGGAAATAGGACATTACAACTTACAGGTAGAGATTCCAATATTTTTGGCAGCCGTGTTCAATTGTTCGTAACGGGAGAACTTGATGTGAATCATTGTGTCCTGGTCCTGAATTGTACATATCCCATTTGCATGTTACATTTAGAACCAATGTTAACATATGGCTGCGAATTCTGGACAGTTAGTAAGAGATGTGGGTGGTTCTATAGAATGCTGAAAATTAATTGGACAGTCAAAATGAGCAATCTAGACTTTTTGAGGAAGCTGAGTCGTAAAGACAACTTATCACAAACATCAGAAAGAAGCAGTCATCAATTTTTGGCCTTCTTATGAGAAGACAGAAATTGGAACATGTTGTAACAACTGGAAATATTTGCGGAAAGAGAGATAGTGGAAGACAGTGTGAGAAGATTCTTAACAGTCTTTCATCATGGCAGGGAAGAGAGTCAACAAATGAATTAAATCATGCCGTCGGAGATCGCAATTTGTGGAGAGGCATGATCGCCTACGCCAGCCGGCAAGGTACAGTATGATAATATCTTATTTATTTGTAGTTATAATTCCAACATGGGGAGCCGCGATAGCGCAGTCGCTAGATGTCTTGTCTGCCGACCTATTATTGTTCATGTGTTCAAATCCACATCGAGACAGGGATATGTGCTTTTGGTTATTTGTTAGTGATCTGGGTTCAGAGGTCAACCCAGCCTAAATCAGATACACGGAAATGTGGGAAGTAACGTCTGATGGCGTTATATGGGGTTACTGAAACCCACACGGAAGCAAAGATTAATGCCACAGTAACCTAGCATGTATGGCGAATAAGGCAAGTCGTCTTATAGAAAACTGTACCTGCAAAATCCGTACAACCATGAACAATTCCACATAGTGCTTGACGTGAGCTGGTAGAGCACGTATGCTTCATTGGGATATGAAAGTAGGAAGAAAAATGGAAGAAGAAAATGAGACGAAAAGGAGTGGGGAGGGGAGAGGAAGGACTACAAGAAGAAGTAGAAGACGTAGGAGGAGGAAGGGGGAATTGGAGGAGGAGGAGAAGGAGGAGGATGAGGAGGAGAAGAAGGAGGAGGAGAAGGAGGAGGAGAAGGAGCTGAAGAAGACGAAATATAAGAAGAAAAAGGGGAGGAGATGGAGGATGACTAGTAGAAGAAATAGAAGAAGAAGAAGAAGAAGAAGAAGAAGAAGAAGAAGAAGAAGAAGAAGAAGAAGAAGAAGAAGAAGAAGAAGAAGAAGAAGAAGAAGAAGAAGAAGAAGAAGAAGAAGAAGAAGAAGAAGAAGAAGAAGAAGAAGACGAAGAAGAAGAAGAAAGGGGAAGTGGAGGGAGGAGGAGTAGGAGAAGAAGACGACGACGACGAAGAAGAGCAAGAAGGGAAAGGAGGGGTGAAGGACTTGGAGAAGAAGAAGAAGAAGAAGAAGGATTGGTAAACCCGAAAGAGATAAAGGATACTGAGTTCCTCTTTCCCAATGTGACCCTGCCCGTTATAATTAATTAAGCTAGCAGTAGCTCAAATGCTTGATTGAATATCTAGAGTTTCGGAGAACCAAGGATTTCCTCCAGGAAACAATGAACAGTTTCCTGAAAGCCAACAATATCCTGTTGGGAGTTTCTTGCCTCTCCTCTCTCAGCTAATTAATTAATATCTAAGGTGTGTCTTATTGAACTACATGACACGACAAGAAAACACTCAATGGAGGAAATGACCTCTTTTCATAATGTATTAATCATAAACATGGTTTATGGTAATTCAATACATACACACATCAGTTCCATTCAAAAATGGTATTATGTATATCTATTATGTTCGTATAAACACCAAATACAATTCAAAGGTATTACATATACCTTGATGTCATAAATATACATTTTACTGACATGTTTTCATATAGTAAACACCTACTGATCATATTTCATTGAGATATACTGTGTCTGAAGTTGCTTGGAAGCATATTGTGTTACTGCAAGGTGACTAGATCACTGATGCCATCAATTCCTTGAGCTTGTGTTGATTATGTCCTCCTAATGACTGTTACTTTTATTCCTGGATATAGAATAGTGCTTGTCTTTTGTCCAGTGCAATTATGGGTACTCTAAGTTACCTTTTCTACTGGTCTAAGGAAATTGCTTGCAGGTGGTTTCTTTTTGGAATAAAATTCTGCATCACTCTGACCAAGTACTTCACTCAAAAAGAAAAGTTAGGCCTGGATCTAATAAGTACCTGAAACTCCAACACCAAACATAAATGTATTGATATCATCAATATGAACATTAGAAATGTAAGACTGTAAAACTTCCAAGAAAAAAACAAGGAAAATAGATTTAGTGATTGTTGATCCTATTGAAAAATAAACAAGGGAGGAAGAGAGTCTTTGCGTTCTCTAAAAGTATCAACCCCATGACTGGTCAGTCTCCATCCAATCCTTCATTATAGGGCACTCAAGGTGTAGACTACCAGATGAGCAGTGTCATCTTCACCCATGCCTGTCAATCATGATCTTTAGGTTGAGTAATACCTTGATCTATTCAGAAGTTGATAACTATGTTCACCATTCCCTTTTGTTCCTAATTATTGCCCATATATATCCTTCCATTTAAAAGAAAAGGCTCTCATACATTAAGGTTATAATTCATTCCTACATGCAATGAATATTTGCTTATACGCAATACAAGTACATTGTGGTAGTCTCATACATTAAAGTTGGTAATTCATTCCTAAATGCAATGAGTATTTGTTTATAAACCATATAAGTACATTGCGGTATCTTCTCATGTATAACATTCAAGTGAATTCTTCTCAATAAAAATGCTTCGAAGAAAGGTATTTTCCCTCTTCTTCACCATGTATGTAATATGCCGTTACCTCACAATCATCATGATCATCATACTCATCATCACCATAATAATACCCACATAATCACCATAATAATCACCATACAATCATATTATCATCATCATTATTTTCATCAAAATTATAATCATTATCCTCCAACTCACTTTAGGACATAAAACTATATGAGTGTAACAGATGAGTGTCATGCTTAGGAGTGCACTGACTTATTAATGAGTGTTTCGTCCACCACAAGTCAGGACACAAAACCATATGATTGTAACATGAGTGGCATGAAATACATATTGGTGTCTTGCTTAGAAGGTGTGGGATGTGGGATTTAATATATGAGAACATTTTTGCTTTTGTTGTCTAGGGGATCCCTAATGGGATTATTTTTGATTTTCACTCATTTAACCACTTGAGGTGATCATGCAATTCTACCACAAACACAAGAAGAAAAATACTTCACTTCTTTTTATAACTGTGTCTATGCGTACTTCTCAATTCCCACTGATATCAACTGCTAATTTTGATATAGTGAACATTGTATTGTTTACCACATATAGGACAACAACTCTTGAACAAACATCAACAAGTACTTGACGTAAACATCAACAATGGAACAACTGCCACTGTTAATGAACTCAAGGTCAGAAGTCACACACACACACACACACACACACACACACACACACATATATATATATATATATATATATATATATATATATATATATATATATATATATATATATATATATATATATATATATATATATATATATATATATATATATATATGCACCCGAGTATTAACATTTGGTACAACAAGTTGAGAATACTCTTGTCCTAACTTTCCTGCGTTCCGGTGAAGAATTCGGTTTTTCATGTAGACATCACCTTTCCTAGGGTTGTGGCAACTTACGAAAGCATGTCCCAAGTGAACTATCTGTTACTTGGGCTTGATTTAAATCTTCAGGCTGAAGATTTGCTGGTGTCATTGTGGTTGGAGTTCCTTTAGCCTGTTGGCGTATAGTCACCGTTTAAGCTATCATTGCCTGTACAGGTTCTCCTAAGAAGACGTATCGACCTTCGAGCATAACAGGGCAGATTGGGTCTTCCATGACCGTTGCTCTGATTTCTCCCGTAACGTAGCGTGATGTTTTGCTCACCCTGGCAACAGGAAGTGTCAAAGGCACGGAAGTTTTCAGAAATCCCAGTATTTCGACGGTTTCATCTGTAACTTGCTCTGGGTTTACCATTGAGGCTTGTACAATTGCGTCGAAAAATAAACCTGCATCATAGAGACATTCCACTGTCCATCCGTTTAGTTTGACAGATTCTATGACTTGCAATTTTGAGTTATTGTTCTGTTGCGTGTCCTTATTGGAACGTGCATTCCGGTTCCTTCTCGCTGCTTTAGGTTTTACCGCACAGGCTGTGGTAAGAGGTTTAGGTTTCTTTCTGCAATCCTTTGTGTTGTGAGTATAAGCTTTACAGTGGCTGCAGTAGGCCTTCTTCTCCCCTTTCTTCTGCTGGTACTGATTTGTAGTGGTCTTATTTTATCAATTAGACCCATTCGGTTTGCTGGATTTCGTTCCTCCCTTATCTTTGGTCTTCTGAGAGAATTCGCGAGGAAGATTGTTGGTAGTTCCTGATTACCTCCCATCTCTTTCTGCGACTTTTTATATCTCTCCTCCAAAGTAATGATGGATTCCAATCTCTCAGCTCCATTTTGTGTTAGAAATGCTCTCATGTCCTGAGACATTTTCTGTTTGAGTTGATCTATTAGAAACATTTCTTGTAGATCTTGGTAGGTTTCCTCAAATCTAGACATCGTACGCTATTTGGTTAGGTATGATTTCAAACGTTCTACGTATTGTGAAATGTTCTCTCTGGCTTCCTTCGATCAGTCCTGAACTGTTTCTTGTAGTTCTTTCCATCTATTTCGAACCTGGTTAATAAAGCATGTTATAGGATGTTATAATTGCCCAACTCCTACGGTCGTATCCTAGAACATATTTCGTACGCGATTCCGAAATGTCCTTGTCACAATTTAACGGCTCATTTGGTCTCCTCCAATCCGCACATGTCACACATCCTCTCGAATCTTGATAAGTAATTTTCGATGATGTCTGTTTTTTCGTTAAAAGGATCCAACGGAAAAGACATGGCGGTGACTTGAACTGAAGCTGCTTCACCCTGTGATTCAGCTGAAGTTCTCATGTGATCTGCTGAGGAGTTATGTTGGTTTATGATTTTCAGTCGTCGTAACTCTGTTTTTATTAATGAGTGTTTCATCCAACACATTCAGGACACATAACCGTATGATTATAACATGAGTTATCTGGATTAAAGAGTGGTGTCGTGATTAGGAGGGCACTAAATTATTAATTAGTGTATGAGTTATCACTAACATTTCCTCCTCTAATAGGCAGGACATTATACTTCAATTTGCCTACAATCCAGAGATTTATTGATTGATCATACTCATTCTCAGTATGTCACTTCTCCTCACTCGCTCCACAATCACTCATCAGAAATCACAACTATACTGGCATGGATGAAACCTAGGCATACTAATGTGTCTTACAAATGATAAATTCACATATTCAATATCAATGAAATAACTATGTAATCACCACATGAATCCACAATCAGTTACCATAACTCATAATCCTAAATTGCATGGGTGATTATTAGGCATGCTTATGTGACTTACACAAGATAAGTTCACATATTTAATATCAATTAAATCATACTGGACTCACCACATGAATGCTTCCACCGAATAAACAAGATTATGATACACATCGAGAACTATTCAAAATATCATGTGCTCGTGTTATGTTTTTCTTAAAAATTACACTAAGGCTTATAAATGTGATTGTACATGTAAAATAGCTCCTCACAACTGAACTAAGTCTTATAAATCCTAAGTTAATCATCCTCTCCTAAATCACTGTTGATTTAGCTTACCTGCTAACGGAGTGATGTGTAATGCTTTTACATTCATATAATCTACATAACTAGAAGAAAATACCCCTAAAATGGTTTTACCTCGTGCAGTTATCTATGAACTCCCACATCTGAATAAAGTGTGTTAGTCTCTCTGGAGTTAAGTTCTTAAGGACTAACCACGTTGTTACAACACGTCACTTACCAACTTTTGGGAAAAGATCACGACAAACGGAATATATATTATAGTGTTCTTACCTTTAACAAATTTGAGTGTCTTCTTCACACATAAAGTCAGCAGATTTCAGTACACTAAACTTGGTTTTGTGTTTCCAAGTTCACAGGCTGCACAGTTATTGGCTGGTGCTTCCTCTTCTCTCCTATTTTATAATTATGGATAAGTTTGCATAGGCTGCCATGCCTGCAAGCTCAGTGGTCCTTCTTCTGTTACGTTGGTTCATGAAGGTTCTTAGTTATGTGTTTGAGTACACTGAGTGTTTGCTGGACGCCACGCCATCTTAAAGACTCGATCGTCTTTGTTTGGGCTATGACGTCACGTCCAATCACGACGCTTGTTGCAAACTATCTTAGAAATATTGCCGTTCGTTTTAGGAATCCGCGCGATTTCCACTTTGGATGATGTAAATGTATTCTTTGTCTTAACTCTCGCGCTAATCCTTTCTTTCTATACTTTTAAATTTCTGTATGTTGGTGACTGTTGGCGCTTGTTGTAAACTAGAGGGGTAGTGCGGGGAATTTAAAAACAGTGCTGTGACGGTTTGCAAGAAATATACCACAGCGCTATATTTGAACAATAGCCAAAGATAGCTTGGGGCACATTGAAATAGGATGTTGTGAATTATTTTAGCCTTATTAAACGGTAGGCGTTTGTGGAGTCACAGTAACTGAAGACGTTCATGTAGGTTAGAATTGTCTATAAGCTTATAATCATTGATTAAACGTACTGCCTGTCGTAGCATTTTCCTGGGGTGAGGGAAGGATACTATTACACCTTACTAACGGGATAGAGGAACTCTGGGAATAAGATCAATCTCAGTCTACAGACACCACCAGCCTTGGATTCCTGTCTCTCTCACTATCAACCGCGGTACTATACCCCTTTCACCTCTCATCCAGAACAGATGACACGACTCTGGCGTCTACACATAATGACTAGATGATATAATGTACAAGATGATTGTCAATAAGAGTAATGTTCAAGAGAGAATCCTGGCATCCGCCAGGCGACAGAAGATATGGCTATCTGGATTAGCCTCAGACCGTCTCACTCATCACTGTACACAGCGCACGATACCACAAGGCTTGAGAGGTCACTCATCTGCACACATAGCGTGGAACGTCTCTGCCGAGGTGTAGAATCCGCTGGACTGACTAACACGTCGCTGTGGTGACTCCGAGTTGTGTTGGTACGTGATGACTTCGGACTAACATCCCTGTGGAAGTTCTGAAGACCCGTCACTAAAGATTCACTGATAAGGCCATGTGTTAAACAACGGTCCTAGGAAGCCACCATATAACAATGTCAAAGTTCTTGAAATAGATAGTGGTCTCTAATGGGATCAAGATGGGTGTAACTGGGCCTATCAGCGCTGAAAGGTGGCACACGCCAGGTGGACTCTTTATCTCAAAGTCAATACTGGGAACGTGTGACCCTTTAATGAATGTCACTAAGGTTCATAGTACGAAATAGTAGACTGTTCCCGGAACATCAGGCCATCCTGAAGTGAAGGGTAATGTAGTTCTTCTCTACTCGTTGGGCCAGCGGGTCACAATGTCAACATGATCACAGACACGAGGACACTATACTCACCCGTGAGCAGCCATCATAATACTTGGTGGACTGACTGAAGCTCATTTAACAGTTGAGACGGAGACTGGCCTGTGGTGTAGTGACTTCGCGGCACGTGGTGTGAATAGAAGCATCACTTCACGTCACGTAGGTAAGCCAGCCATTTTGCAGCCTTCACCAAGTCATCTTCCTCTGGTCCCGTCACTTAAGTCTCTCAGAAGGTAAAACCTACCAAAGACAACACCATGTGTGAATATCATGACACCACCAGGGGGTACACGTTACCTATGTGTACTCAGCATAGGCCGGTGTCGCCCTGACCCGGCCGGCAGCCTCACAGACCAGGATCCACTGCCGAAGATGAACTAGGTCTGGGTCCTAACAAGTGCTGGCTGAGCCGTCCTCCTTCTCAAACCAGTCTAGGGTAGGGTTGTGTATATGGTCAGGGTGTCTGCAAACGCATTCCGTCCTGAAACAACTTCTAATGACACAATACACCAGGTCAGTAAGTTAAAAATATCTAGAGACATAATGGCCCTGAAGGAGGGCCGGTGGTAACCCAATTCTCCTCCCTCGGAGGTAGCCCCCTCTCCCTGGTTCTCTTTTATGATTACCCACTATACACTAGGTTTCCCGGAGCTCGAGATTCGATCCAAGGAAATTAATAGATTATACAGGTAAATCCCCCTGTAGCGGAAGTCCACATCCCGGTCCCTCCTCCCCTAGTCAGGGTCAGAGCATTTGGAACGGTGTTCAGCTGGCTGTGAGCAGCTCTGTCGCATCCCCCCAGTTTCTCCAGTGTCAACCTCTCGGGAACCCCCTGTATATTAATATGGTGTTTCGTTAAGGCGAACAATAACATAAAGAGTAAGAGGAAAGCCCAGAAAACCCAGTGGTCGCCACACCAAAGGATTCGAACTTCGACACCCGCAATTTCCTTCGAATGACCTTCGACACGTCCGGCGACCATCGCATGGGTTTCGTCTAGTTCGGCCGAGTTCCCTGATACCCCACTCGACCTATGTTCTACAACGCCTTCGCCAACTTCCGATTGCGTCGACTACGTTGGAGTTCTAAGGCCGCCCAGGAGTGAACTCGGACTACTATCACTATTGGGCCTGTCCTAATTTTCCCTAACTACTTGTAGCGGCAATAACACGCGTTTACTCACTTGTACAATTGTAACGTACAAAACAGGCCTACACTCCAGCGTGTTCAACTAGCCTGCAGTGTTGAGTTAAAACACAAGCCCACATGTTCACCCCTGACTGACCTTTGTGCGCCGGGCAGGACATGCGGTCGAACAACTTCGGGTCAACGCGGTATTGACACACATTATTTATCTACATTTGTTTAACGTACCTTAAGACAAACTGTGCATTCAGAATTGAGGAGCTCCCGTCCCAACACTGGACGTTATTTCCGTTTTCTTCAAAAAACAGCAAGACAATGGCATCCTCTTTCCCATTTACGAATTAACACAGTCGTCCAAACACAACTTCACTCTAGCAAGGCCGGGTCTCAACTGAGCCCGTTTTTGTTCTTAGAAGGTTATTGCGCATGCGTTACCGGACCCGGTTGGGTTGAGTATCACTCACCCGAACAGTCTAGAAGCCAAGGGCCACCAATCGCCCTGGCGTGGGGTACATGAATACCTCGGTTGTATCCCTTAGACTAGGTCGGCTGTTCTAGGCTGACGGAAGAGGGGACACGGACTTTTGGGAAGCTTGCAGGAACTCGGGAATCGGATTTTTGGAAGTTTTACCAGGTGAAATCTCAGCAGTTCCATGACACTGCCCTTTTCTGGAGTGAAAAAAGGCTTATTCTTATTTATTTGGAGCATCCGTCCCAGATTGTGGAGCAATAATCAATATGTGTTTGTATGTGGGAAGTATAGAATATCTTTCTTGTGTTTTCGTCGAGGAAATTTCGTTGACAAGAAGTAGTAGGTGGTAGTAGGAGTAGGACCTAGTAGCAGCAGCATTATTAGTAGTAGTAGCAGTATAAATAGTAGTATTAATAGTGTAATAGTAGCACTAGTAGCAGCAGCAGCAGCAGTAGCAGTAATAATAATATTAGTTGTAGTAGTTCTAGTAGTAGCAGTAGTAGTCTTGTAAGTTAATTAAACGTTTCCTCCGGACAATTATAAACAAAATCATTATGAATAAATGACCAAAAACATAAATGTAACCGCATAAATAATAGTGCAAACCTTAATCTTTTCCCATTAGAGTATGTACTTATAATCTATAAATTGGTTAATAAGTGAATGCGACTTTTATGTAATATTAATCTGTGTCAATCACCTGGACAGGATGAAATACCAAATGAACTAATTAAAGCAGCAAGAGAAGTAGGAACAGCTTGGCTACATAGACTATTCAACCATGTTTGGGTAGAACAACAGACACCACGAGACCGGGGAAACGCCATAATTATCCCAGTTCGGAAAAACAAAGGCAGTAGAAGGGACTGCACACAATACAGAGACATTTCACTGTTAAGTAATCTTGGGAAAATATTTTTAAAAAATCTTGAATAAAGATTACGAACTACTTCAAACCCCCAGCTAAGCGAAACACAACTTGGATTTGGGAAAAAACAAAGGATGCACAGATGCCATTTTTGCTCATAGACAACTTATAGAAAAATCAGTCGAATTCAATGAAACACTCTACTTTGCCTTTGTCGATCAAGAAAAGGCATTCGATAGAGTAGATAGAAACAAGCTGTGGGAAATCCTTGAATAATATGGAGTGAGTACACATCTAACCAACCTATGTAGAAGTTTATACAACAACAGTGAATGCATAGTGAGAGCAACTGGAGGACACTCAGAACCCTTCACCATAAGATCTGGAGTACGACAAGGTTGTTTCCTGTCCCCTCTCTTGTTCATAACATATTTAGACAACATATGTAAAGAAACCAGCCAAACAGAGACAGCATGACGAGAACATAGAAGAAGAACCCCGCATGACGAGAACACAGAAGAAGAACCATCTGCAAATCTAACCATTAGAGACCTCATGTTTGCGGACGACCAAGCACTAATAGCAAAATCAGAAGCTGAATTACAAGACCACATGAATAGTCTAAACGAAATGTGTAGGGAACATAACATGAAAATTAGCACAAACAAAACAGAGGTAAAGACTATAACTAAAGAAGAACAAACAACAACAATTCACCTAAACGAACATCCCTTTAAACAAGTAAAGAGTTTCAAGTACCTAGGAAGTATAATATCATCAAATGGCAGATCAGAAGACGAGATCGAAAATAGGTGCATTAAGGCAAACCAACTCATTGGACAAATGGCACCAATACTAAAGAACAAACATGTATCAATAACTACTAAGAAAGCACTTTACAACACAATCTTCCTACCAACTCTGTGCTACCAATGCCAAACCTTGACAATGACAGAAAAAGAGAAAACAAAAATCACAACAACAGAAATGAGATTCCTGAGAAGAGTACTCAACGTATCAAGAAGAGATAAGATCAGAAATGAAGAAATCAGGACTAAAGTGGGGGTTAAAGCAGCACTAGATTTTATTAGAAAGCAGCAAGTCAAATGATGTGGCCATGAAAGTAGATTATCAGTCAACAGCTTGCCACAACAAGCAATGATGTACAGACCAGATGGACACAGAGGAAGAGGCCGACCACGTAAACGTTGGACGGAGGAAATAGCAGAGTCCATGGGAATATCGATATATGAAGCCCATAATCGGGCACTCACACGATGTTTATACTTCACCTCGACATCGCAAAGTACAAGAGGAACATGATGAGATGAGATGAGAGAATCTTTGTCAAAGGGTGCAGTGTTATGTAATTAAAAACATTATTTCATTTAGTTAATTAATTTGAATATTTTCGCTTGAATAACGGGAGACTCAAATTAGCAGTCGAGTCCATGAATAATTTTTCGTATGTAAAGTTCAAATTAAATGTCGATTTTAAGAGAAGCTTGTTTGTTGAAATTTCGAGGGTATAGTTCCCACATCGAATCGAATCATCTTTCATTAATGCCGTTATGTCTATAATCCCCTTCCTTTCTGATAATTATAAATTGAATTACATGGAGGCATGAGTTGGTATATGTTCTGTCTGTCTCACATCAATTTGTCCACATTTCATATCCGTAAATAATAACACTTGGGTTAGTTTTATTTTATTGTAGGTTCGAAGCCATAGTTCTAATATCAAACCATCTGTCATTTCTGTCGCTACGACTTACGCTTAAAAAGTGCTACTTTGCTTTACTTACCTTCGTAATACCAAGATAGTTTTGAAAATGGTACTAAATTTATTCTGAATCTTTAACAATTAACTAAAACTGAGTGAGAAAATTATTCGTAAAATCATCCCACCCTTTAAGAAGTAAAGACGCACTGGCCGTAGAAATGCCCGAGGCAGAGGAACAGCTGATGGATTTATTCTCTAATGAGAGCGGCGTTCTGCAAAGGGCTTGCTACATTTTGCTCGGAACTAACAATTAGTTGGCCACCTTTGCCAACAGCTGAATACAGGCACGTTGTGGTCTATTTAATGATCTTGAATGTACCTTTACGTTAAAGGAGAATAAACACGTGCAAATGAGCCATTGTCATTAATGTTGAAATCATCATACTATAGAGGGAGTAGGTAACAAACAGTATCCTGCTTTTCATAATATGTAATCACGCGACTAATATTTGCTAATAAATTCACTGCATTTAATCAATAACATTTGTTGTCACAACACGAATGAAAGCATGGATGTCAACAAACGTAATGTGAAAACCAATGTTAACCTTTTATGTAATGACAAGTTACATAGAAAAATGTAAGCAAGCAGATTATTGAAATGGTAAGAGTATTTGAACTCTCAAAGTAGATCAACAGAAATCATGCGCAAATTGCTTGTAATCCAAGGAGGAAATTACTAGGAGAAACTACATAACGGACGAACATTGGATATAGTATTGAATTAATAATAATAAAAGAAAATATCGCGCCGGCAGTTAGTACACTCTCTTGTGTACACAATGGATTTTGAAACATACGAATAAACTCATAGTTTACAAACAAATAAAGACGTTAAGTAATCGTTACATCTTGAAGAAACACATATTTCTCCCGACATTTGAATAGTGGTCTCAAGACAGGCAGTATAGTCTTTTACCACATCGATGAGCTTGTAAAATTGAAAGAGATCGTGTATATTTACACACAAACATCTACTATTTGTTGCGAAACTAAAATCTATTATAAAAACCTATTTGCAAAATAAACACATGGACATTGTGGTTTTGGATATAATCACCTTTTATCTTGAAGTAGGCCTATCTGTGCAGGAATTTCTGTCCATCCATCATGTGCCATGCCATTAAGCGTGGGTGGTCATGTTTCGCCATCTTACTCGAACACCAGAGTCGTGGATCAGCTACTTGTTTCTGTTTCAACAATGCCGCGTCGCCAAGCCATCCAGGTAGTTACTTCTTGCTCTTCCCCTTGGTCTCTTCCCTTCGATCTTACCAAGTTCTCCAAGTCATTTCTTCTCATAACATGCCCCAAAAAATTTGACTGTCTACGTCTCATGTCTCTAATCAGTTTACGATCTTGAACGACTTGTTCATTGATGTTTCTGTCTCTCCATGGTATTCTTTTCATTTTCCTCCGAAACTACATTTCCACAGCCATCAGATGTTTTTCAGCTTTTCTGCTCATTGTCCACGCTTCACACCCATACAAGAGTACAGGTTCTATGTAGCACTTCAACACCCTTTCTCTCGTTTCAATTTATATCGTTTTATTGGTCAGTTTGTTTTTCATCTTGTAAAAGGCTATCTTCGCAATGGAAGTTCTGTACAGTCACACAATATCATCATAAGAAGACAGTCTACATTCTTTGGGTATGTCATGATGTGTGGACAACTGGAGAATGTCGTCACAAGATGTGGATAATTGGAGAATGTCGTCACAGGATGTGGACAACTGGAGAATGTCGTCACGAGATGTGGACAACTGGAGAATGTCGTCACGAGATGTGGAAAACTGGAGAATGTCGTCACGAGATGTGGAAAACTGGAGAATGTCGTCACGGGATGTGGACAACTGGAGAATGTCGTCACGGGATGTGGACAACTGGAGAATGTCGTCACGAGACGTAGAAAACTGGGGAATGTCGTCACGAGACGTAGACAACTGGAGAATGTAATAACAACGAGAACGTTATCGAGGAGGAGAAGCAGGGGGAGATAAAAGGACATTTTTTTTTGAATTCGCTGGCTTTGATCTCAGGCGTAGTCCATACACGTGCTACTACTTTCAGTGCACTGAATTGATGTTTGCGCGTGGGCTAGCTTTCCCTATTACCAGTATCCCTCGCCATAAGGCTAACCCACTCCGACTTCAGAGGTACTTGTTATTTACATCTCTCAAAGTAAAGGATGAGAAGTCAACATTTTAACTCAATTGACCTGTGTAGGGGTCGAAACCGCTACCTCGGTATCAGCACACCGGAAGTTTAAGGGCGAGCGCTCTTATCCATCTGCTGACTTCTATCAACAGAGAAGATGTTGGACAGTGTGACGTCATGGCATGGAGGAATGTCAGTATCGGAAATGATTGGCAGCACAGGAGACAGAAGGTTTTGGACAGATATCTTCTCCTTCTTCTTTGCTTCCGGAGTGTTTTTTCAGATGTGATTGCGGTGTGTCTAGTTAGGCACCCTTGGGTCGAAACCATTAGGCCAACACATCCGACGTTTAGCGTGCAATTTTGACCAGATTAGCATTCCTAGGGGACTCTCACTTTTGTGGTACCGTCCACATCCCAGCTGGTAAAGTTGGAACAGTCGAAGACATCACGGTCATCCCTCAAGGGTAGGCAGGGACAGTCCATGGCATTTTCCGGCATTCAGGGTGGCTTCCATAGTTGCAGAGCCGACACATAGCGCCCTGGTGCTGGGCTCACCGAGGGAAATGTCACGTCCTGCTCATGGCTGCTTTAATTCCTCACTTCAATATATTGGGTATTTCTTTCGCCCCGGGCCGTTCCCGCACAAACTAGACAGGTCTTCAGACGGTATCCACGTAGCGAGTTTTCGATTCGGACATGCGCTTATCGTTGTGCCCGTCAGAACTATTCCAGGCACGACGGACATTCGGAAAACTATCTAGTTAGAGCTGTTACGAACAAGAGCGGCATTCGGAAACTAGGTAGCAGAACTTTTCCTAGCACGAAGGACATTCGGACTCGTTTGACATTTCACTCGGACGTAATTGCGTAGTGTCAATTTTTATTTTGCCACCCGTAGGCCGGCACTTCCGACTTCGGCGGGCATTTTTAATGAGGTTAGCCTTCCTCGGGTTTCGAATCACGTTAGACGTTTTGTTGTTGTGTCGCCCACATCTCAGCTGGTCAGGGTAGAACGGTCAAAGACATAACTGTCGACCCTCAAGGGAAGGCAGGGGCAGACCATGGGCATTCCCCGCTATCCAAGCAGGCTTCCATAATTGCAGAGCCGGCACATATTGCTCTGAGAGTGGACTCACCCGAGGAATTGAAACGTCCTGCTCAGAGCTGCTTTGATTCCTCACTTCCATGTATTGCGCATTTCACTTGCCACTGGTTGCTCAAGCACATTGCCAGGAACGGGCAGACTAGGGTGACATCCACTAGGTAAGCTTTCGCTTCGGACTTCGCTAGCCAAGCGTTCCATTTCGTGTTGTTGAGACGTTCTTCCACCTTTGACTACTCTCTCTGTGAGCATAGATGCAGACATTTTTCGTAACCATTTCGTGCGACTGGGGCATTTTTCTACCTTTAGTACTCGCTCATGAGATAGGCTACATGTGCTGCCGGCTCAGCACCTTACCTCCGTGCATCAGTGAGCGAGAAAACGGCCTAGCCCTCTCATCCGGGGATCCCTCATATCCACCAGCTGAGAACCTTCGAAACAAGTATCTGAACTAAGCATTTAGCGTGCTCAGCCTCTCACCTCTATTTTTCGGTAGGTGAATATCAGCGGCCCTCACGTCCGAGGATTAGTGGATTAGAGGCGTTCAGCCTTAACCCTCAGCTGAGAGCCTTAGTGCTTGTGTCTGGACCAAGAACTTCTGCCTTCGTGCGCCTGATTTAACTTTTGATTTGACTGCTATCCCCAGTCTGTCTGCAGAGCAGCAGGTTGTGTCTCTCTTGGTCTGGTCCCTAAACCAAGGCCTGTCCGACAATGCAGTTGTGCTTCCGTCGGCATAGCTCTCGGAGTCATTGGGACACGCAAGCCGTCCCACCGCGACAAGGTGGAGACACATCGGGAGGGTTGGACAGATATGAGCACCAACGTCAGACGACATGAACAATACGAAAAAGAAGCAGAAAAATATGATATCATTTAACATAGAAAACAAAAGTTGTCCTTTAGATCACATATTGAAATTAACTGGAGGGAATCTACCATTTCAGCTTGCTTATTTTGAAGTGAAATGTGTATTAGTTGTTATTAAAGTTATTGCTGATCTTGTTTTTACTGCTTATGTTGTTTATATTGCTTCTGTTCTTACTGTTATTTTTGCTGTATATGTTTGTTTTTGTTTCGTTCACTCGCTTTGAACTCAAGCGTAGTCCATAAGCGAGCTCCTACTGAAAATGCCAGTGAGCGTGGGCCCCACAAGACCAAAGCGAACCTGAAGAGCAGAGATTTGATTCATTGATTGATTGATTTAGGAACCGACATCACAGCATTCGGGACATTCCCATAAGCTCTCCGTCCCCATCTTCAGCAGCCAGCGAAGAGTTCCAACACTAATAGTTCCAGTAGCAATCTGATTATATGTCCGTCTCGCCTCTCCTGTGAGCGTCGATCGTCGGTCAGATCCCCTCGTCACACCTCGCTGCCTCATTCTTACCAGACTATGGTGATCCATTTGCTCCTCCGAGATGTACACGTGCTCCCACAAGGCCGCAACCACGTCTGTTTTGTCCCGCATCAATACTCCACCAAGTTTTGCCAAGCCAGCCAATCTGTCCGCCTGTTCATTCCCAAGTACACCGGCATGCCCAGGAGAAAAGATCCAGGGAAGATTTAAGAAGAGCAGAGATCAGAAAATGTAACCAGTCCTGTTTAGGAGTAACTCGAAAGAGAACAAAAAGAAAGCAAAGCATATCAAAACTCACAAAACACACACACACACACATACACGCGTGCGCGCGCACACACACACACACACACACTCACACACACAAAATGGACCTCAATTATAACCGACGATATATAAGCATATTGAACGAGGCCGAATGCTTTTTGCGTTTTTCGTAAATATTGTATTGGATTTTCGCTTGTCACTCTATTACTAGTATCCCTCTCCATGAGGTGAACTCACGCCGACTTCTAAAACGTTTGTTACTTACGTCGCCAAGTCAAGGACGAGAGGTTAACATTTAAAGTCCAATTGACCGGTGTAGGGGTTGAACCCGTAACATCAGCATTAGCACACCGGTTGTTTAAGATGTTGTTGTTACTATTGCTGGTGATTTTGTTATTAATGTTGTTGCTTTTGTTGCTTTTTTTGTTGCGGTACAATGGCGACAATATGAAGCGTTACTTTTCGGAGGGACGCTATTTAGTGTTTTCCTTTCGATTTCGTGTGATTTCCTATGGATTTCCTGTGAATAGTGTTTTCCTGTGGATTATGTGATGTTATTTTGTGTTCTTTGATTGGAAGTTTTCAAAAGAAGCCACGGAAGGCAGGTGGTGGATAAAATTTTGAGGGCAGCCGACAGATATTTGTGGGTCATGGCCTCGAGTTTTACGACGGCAGGCAGAGGAACTCTTCTTGAGTCAATGGCTGAGGTCTCCGACTAGTAAGGTCACTGCCATAGAGGAAAGCACCGGCAAACTAACTCTTTAAAAGTGTCCTAGTACATCATGATTCGCTTAAAGACTGATCATCGCAAGACAAGGCCAGAGACGTTAAAATTAGCAACTTGGAACGTTAGGACTTTAAACAAAGACGGAAAATTAGAGAACATAAAACAAGAAATTGAAAAGGAAAAAATTAATATTTTAGGTATGTGCGAAACGAGATGGACAGTGTCAGGGTCTTAAACTCGGCTCGCTAACCTAACAGTGTGAGACAGTACAAGTACAACGTGATTTGACGTAAGACTCAACGATACACCGTTCTATGGATTTATTCACATATCAAATACAGAACGAGGATCACAACAATATATACTCGATACTTCAATACACTAACATACAGCTCACAAGTCTCACTCAAGATGTCCAGACACTCGACTTTCAGTACAGAAACCATACAACGCCTTTCTCTCTATTCTTGCGTCCGTCCAAGTCCGTGTCCCAGAGCTGTCTGCCGCTAGTTCGCCACTGGTCTCCCACCTCAGGTGGCTTCACGAGGCATGCGTGCGGTTAGCGTCGTCCAGGCCTGACCGCTGGTCGTTCGTCAGCCAGCAATCTTGCAGGCCGGTTACTACCACTCGCCTGGCGGCGTAACGAAGTTGCTGCCTCCCTGCTGGGAGCTAAGTCGCCTGGCGGGCGTAACGATGTCACTGCATCATCGTACCCTTTTGGGACTCTGACACGCTCCCCCGGCAAATTCATGAAAGATGTCATCTTTCATGTATAATATATGTACATGCAGGGTTAATATTCTAACCTTGTCAGAGTCTACCCTTCTGTTGTTACATACATTAGTATCAAAATACACAAATACATATATGCCATAGAAATATATAAGAAATGGAAGTTGCATTCAACGACATGTGGTGTTCAAACTTTAACCCATGTCAGGTTTCATCGTCTCGATGGCTGATTACCTCAATTGCATGAATGACCCAGTCAGATCGGTAGTACCAGCTTCACGCATCTACCTCGCAGCAAATAGAAAAAAACGTAATAATATGGTTCTTGAAACAAAAACCATCTAGCTAGACCGAAATGCGGCTGTTTATAAGTCGCATAAAACGCTCAAACCCTGACCTTACTTGGCCAGTAGCTCTTGTGTTGGTCTGCAATGTCGGCAACCCTCTGCCATGCTAGTAGATGTCTACCTGTTGTGTCAATAGTCTGGCAACACTTGGCTATTTATACACAACACATTAGAATATACATTTCAAATTATGGCCCTTTGTGAATTGATGTAATAACAAATAAATGAAAGGGAAATAATTTTCACATTAATGAAATACAATAATTTACAATCATTATTCTATTTCTTAGCGTCATTGCTTGACGTTTCTTCATATTAACGAGAAAAAGTCGGTAATATGAATACATTAATCAAGATATGATTCTAAGATTACACTACATAAATATATAAATACACAATTCGTGTATTTAAGTTTGTTGATTCCTAAAGATTTTAGAATCGTCATAGATTTTTGGACTTTTATTTGTCGTCTGCTAATTTTACTCTAAATTTCTAACTAATCCGGAAGTACACACGAACATTAAAATCAGCTGATGTTAAAGCTTGCAGAACACACTTGTTCCGGTCTGATGTAGTTACGGAAAATACCATGTTCTCATAGTTCATGTGTCGGATGTTTCACTACAAAACCTTCTGGATTACGATTGACAGTTCATGTGTTGGATGTTTCACTACCGACCATTATGGATTTCGGTTCACTGCAGTGGTGTAGCTGTCAATGTTCAGTTTACACGTTCACACACGTCATTAAAATATCCCTGGAAAGTTCCACACGACGATGTCACTGTCAAATATAATAGTTCGCTTACGGTAAGTTCTTGAGCGAATGTGACACTGTTCTTGTTCTTGGTATATACAATTAATAAAGTTCGCTTTCTACCACACACTACACAATTATACACGACAATCACTACATGAATTAGTAAAATAAGAACACTATATATAATGGGAGTAATCCCTATCACAATATTGTAGACATTGCACAGCTTTTTGTGAATGGAAAAAATTATTCACTTATAAATGGCTGTGTCGGTCTGAGTGTATTTGTACACACTGCACTCAGACATCGGTGCTTACTGGGTCGGTCGGACAACGGGACAAAAGATCGGCAATTGAATTGGATCTGCCTGGAATATGTCGAACCTCAAAGAAGAAATCTTGAAGTTTAAGAGATCAACGCGCTACCATATGATTTGAGGGTACTCCTGAATTTATAAACCGTAAAGGGCTGCTGTCAGATTCCACGATAAAGTGACGTCCTAGAAGAAATCTGGATAATTTTGTTATACCCACCACTAAAGCTAGGGCTTCCAATTGAGGGATAGACCACGCCCGTTCTCTGGGCTTTAGTTTCCTGGATACGAAGTAAACGGGATGGAGTATGTTGTTGTACTCCTGCAACAAGACTGCTCCAATCGCCACGGAGCTAGCATCTGTACGCAATCTGAAAGGTAAACGGAGATTGGGCAATTTCAGGATGAGATTATTCAAACTATTATCAGAAAAATATGCTAGTACTTTTCGGAATGCAATTTGTAGGCATTCATTGTTTACAATTTTCTCTGGTTTGTCTTTGGTTAGTAAATTAGTAAACACTTCGGTCAGTTCGGAAAAATCAGGAATGAACTGCCTGTAATAATTTATTAATCCAACAAACATCTGACTTGTTTCTTAGTAGTCGGAAGTGAGAGTTTTAGTATCTTGGACACTATTTTATCGTCTGTCATGACAAAGCCATTGGATATTTTGTACCCCAAGAAAGTTATTTCCTGGTAGGCTATGTCTACTTTCGCAGGCTTTACAGTCAGTCCGTGCTGTCTAATACGTTCAAATGTCTTACACATGTTTAGATAATGTAGTAATAAATCAAAATGAGCCTTCCACGATCACATTTACATATACTATAAAGTTTGACAAAAATTATAAGTACACAAACTCTAGTTTTAAATCGTTAATCACATAAACACGTTCATTTTAAAGCCGGACGAATGCCACCACATCCACACTTGTCAGGGTCTTAAACTCGGCTCGCTAACCTAACAGTGTGAGACAGTACAAGTACAACGTGATTTGACGTAAGACTCAACGACACACCGTTCTATGGATTTATTCACATATCAAATACAGAACGAGGATCACAACAATATATACTCGATACTTCAATACACTTACATACAGCTCACAAGTCTCACTCAAGATGTCCAGACACTCGACTTTCAGTACAGAAACCATACAACGCCTTTCTCTCTATTCTTGCGTCCGTCCAAGTCCGTGTCCCAGAGCTGTCTGCCGCTAGTTCGCCACTGGCCTCCCACCGCAGGTGGCTTCACGAGGCATGCGTGCGGTTAGCGTCGTCCAGGCCTGACCGCTGGTCGTTCGTCAGCCAGCAATCTTGCAGGCCGGTTACTACCACTCGCCTGGCGGCGTAACGAAGTTGCTGCCTCCCTGCTGGGAGCTAAGTCGCCTGGCGGGCGTAACGATGTCACTGCATCATCGTACCCTTTTGGGACTCTGACAGACAGGATCAGATTTCAAGATTATTTATTCTGCAGGTGAAGATCGTCCTAGGGGAGTGGCAATTATTTTGGACCGGAAAACATCAACATCTGTTCAAGGATATTGGGCCGTGTCGGACAGAGTTCTACTAGTTAAATTAAGTGGCAGAGCTTTTAGCATAAATATTATTCAAGTATATGCACCAACAGGAGAATCCAGTGAAGATAGTGTAGAAGAATTTTATAATGACATAGAGGCTGCCTTAAAGAAATGTAAAATTTCTGAAATAAACATCATAATAGGGGACTTCAATGCAAAAGTAGGAAATCAAGGGGATAGATACACAGTAGGAAACTATGGTTTAGGAGAAGAAATGAAAGAGGATACAGACTCGTGGAGTGGGCAAAAGAACAGGAAATGATTGTAGGAAACACCTGGCTTAAGCAACACTCTAGAAGATTATGGACATGGAGGAGTCCTGATAGCAGGATTAGAAACCATATTGACTACATTCTCATTAGCAGAAGATTTAGAAACGCGCTAACAGTAGCAAAAACAGTTCCCAGTGCTGATTGTTATAGTGACCACAGATTACTCACAGGAACAAGAGGATAAAGTTGAAGAAAGACAAGTATATAACAGGAAACACTAAATATGATTTGTGTACATGGAGTAATGACAAGGAAATACAAAATAAATTCAACATAGAAGTACAGAACAGATTTGAAATATTGTCTGATCTAGAGATATTATTCCAGGATGTGGATGGTCAATGGGAAACGTTGAATAATTCAATCAATGTGGCGACAGAAACAACTATTCCAAAATTAAAGAAGGTGGGTTGTAAGAAATGGATGACTGAAGAAATTTTACACCTCGTGGAAACAAGAAGACTCAACAAAAATAATTCTCATTGGATTTAGGAGGCCTGGTGTTCCTTGCCAGTGAGAAATCCTGATCGTTTCGTGTCCACATCGATTGACGGACGTCAGTCGCGGCGATTGGGCAATCTTGAGCATAACCTACGATGGGTGACGTTGTAATATTCTATTATGATAATTTGGCTGTGTGTCCAACGTGCGCCGCGTGGTTACACGCCCGCTTCACACGCCGGTGATCCGGGGCTTGTTTCCGGATCCGGTCAGGGATATGCACTACTGACGAGCTCAAACGAGGGCGAAACTCGAGTATAGTGCTTCCATATTCACGTGGATAGGCCTTAGGTTCATACCAGAATACGATCAGCGTTGCCAGTAGTGGGTTGTGCTCAATATTTAAAAATAATTCTGTCAAATATGAAGAAATCCACAGACAAGTCAGAATATTATGTAAGGAGGCAAAATAATCATGGCTTGAGGAAAAGTGCTTAGAAATTGAAAACCAACACAATAGTCAAAATACTAAATTAGTGCACATAAGAATTCAGGAACTTACTAATAAAAGAACAAGTACATCAACAGGGTGTCTAAAAACTAAAGATGGCAAAATCATAATAGAAAAAGACCAGATTCTACATGTATGGACAGATTATGTGAAACACCTTTATGATGATAACAGAGACGAACAGCATGATATTAGATTTAATAATGAAGGACCGCCAATTTTGGAGATGGAGGTTCGAAATGTTCTTAAGCATATGAAAGCTGGCAAGGCCCCCGGTGCAGATAACATCACAACATAAATGATTAAAGCTTTAGAAGAATTTGGACTAGATCAAGCCACCAGACTGATGAACACATTATATGATACTGGAGATATACCTCCTGAATTATGTAACTCTGTATTTATTGCAATCCCAAAGAAATCAGGAACCTTGGAATGTGATCAACATAGAAAAGCTAGTATAATGAGTCACATCACAAAGATTTTGCTAAGAATTATCATGCAAAGAGTGAGGAAGAAGATACAACCTCAAATAGGGGAAGAGCAATGTGAGTTTGTAGAAGGAAAGGGTACAGTAAATGCTGTGTATATGCTGCGAACAGTTATTGAACGTGCTATAGAAGTAAACAAGGATATACATCTTTGCTTTATTGACTACACAAAGGCTTTTGATAGAGTTAGACATGTCAACATGGTGGATATGCTTGCAGATCTACAAATTGATGGGAAAGACATTAGACTTATGAAGAACATATATTGGAAACAACAAGCTGCAATAAGGATTGATAATGAAGTGGGACAGTATCAGCCAATTAAGAGAGGTGTTAGGCAGGGATGTGTGATGTCTCCAGATCTTTTTTCACTATACAGTGAAAATATTTTCAGAAATGTAGAGGATATAAAAGGAATCAGCATTGGAGGACGAAACATCAATAATATTAGATATGCAGATTGCAGACAATGCGCAGGACCTGCAACAATTAGTAGATGCGGTTGTTGTACACAGTGAGCAGGTGGGGTTAGAATTAAATTGTAAAAAGACTCAGGTTATGGTCGTCACTAGGAAGGAAAAAGTGCCACAATGTAATATACAAGTAAATGGAAATATTCTTCAACAAGTGAATCGGTACAATTATCTTGGAACAGTCATAAGGTATATTAGGATGCAGTTGATGGGAGATGCCTTGAAGAGATTAGAACAAGAATCGCCATGGCGAAAGTAGCCTTTAGCAAGATGAAAAACATTCTGACCAATAAAAAGATGTCAATTGAAACGAGAAAGAGAGTGATGAGGGGATACATAGAGCCTGTTCTTTTGTATGGATGTGAAACTTGGACAAAGGGCAGTCAAGCTGAGAGACTTCTGATGGCTGCGGGAATGTGGTTTCTGAGGAAAATGCAAAGAAAACCATGGACAGACAGAAAAACCAATGACCAAGTACTACAGGAGACAAATGAACATCGTGGACTGATTAGAGAAATTAGACGTAGACAGTCAAAATGTTTTGGACATGTTATGAGAAGAAATGGATTGGAGAACTTGGTGACAACTGGCAAGATCGAAGGGAACAGACCAAGAGGCAGACCGAGAGGAAAATACCTGGATGGCTTGGCCACATGGCATGGACGAGAAGGAACACTGAACTGATCCACGACACTGGTGATCGAGTGAAATGGCGAGTCATGACCGCCCACGCTTTCCGGCATGGCACATGATTGATTGATTGATTTTGTTGTTTGTTATTATTATTTTTGTTGTTGTTGCTATAGCTGTGGTTTTAGTTGTTATTGGGTTTTCATTAGTAGTATTGTTTATTTGTTTTGGCTCCTCCTGTTGTCTGAGGCTATATTCACCGCTGTTGCTGCTCTTGTTGCAAATGTTGTTGTTTTTATTGCTATTATTGTTGTTATTTCTACTGCTTTGATTTCAATGTTATTGTCTTCATAGATTCAGTACACTGGGTCTATCACCTTTGAACCAAATTCCACGCAGAGGTGCATCCATGTATCCATGTTCGGTTAGCATGACCGACTGGATAAAGAGCTCACCCTCAAAACTTCAGGTGTTCCGAGGAAGATTATTATAATCTAAATGTCTATTTGTATTTTTATTTCCATGTTGTTCTTTAAATCATAATTGGTCCCCCCCCCCCCCCCCAACACACACACACACACCCCCCAGTGATTGACGTGTACGATGTTGAAATTCGTTGTAAGGTATGCACAACGTGTTTGTGTTGATTATTTCTCACTTTTTCGAAGGAGTTACAATCTTCCTTTACAGGAGTTAGGAGTTATAAATGTTATTTCCTATTTTTATTTTCATTTGGTTTTCTATTTGGACTATCTTGACTAGATTATTTGAAATAGGAAAATACACTATTGAAATAAATCTTAAATTAAAACCATGTACGAGGTAGATTCCGAGAGTTCTAGGTAAAAATGTACTCCGGTGTGATGACTGGTGACGACTTTGGAATTATAGTTTCATCAGAAAATAATTACCTAAACATAGCAACATTACTGAAGTAGACTTGTAATTTACGCTAGAACCGATAAGTGACAGACGTTCGTTTAGATATTTTGTACAGAAAGCATCATTAACGTAATAAATGTCCATGATTAAACAAACGACAATCTAGAATTGTTTCTTTAGTTGAGAAGCCATACTGCGAGACTACACTGCTTAAAACATTATGGTGATACTGCAATAAAGTAATAGTAAAATGACTGCCACATGCATGTATCTGAAACTCGTGATGCTGTTTATGATTATCCTTAGAATGACTTCGCGATGCTTGCTTGTGTTCATTGGCTTGAGCTCCAACGCGAAGTCCTGTATGTCGGATGAAGGCATCCTGTTGTCCAGCATCAGTGTGATGTCATACAGGACCTGCGTTTTGCGTGAGTATCCGTTGTCCCATGTCTGGTTTATTGGTGTGCAGACTGGTGGTTCCTCGCCGTACAGGCAGACACTCTCTGACTTCGGAGGAATCGGCGATCCTACTGACTTTATCCAGGACCCCGAAGGGACCTGTTGCCCAGGACGCACTTGCGCGATGAATTGGATTAAAGTGTGAAAGAGTTGCGCAATTCGTCGACCACACACTCTCGCCTGAGTCTATCTGAATCCAATGGTAAAACAAGTCAGAATGACTGCGACAACCACCTCTCAATAAACATCATGAAGCAGAATCCCACAGCGCACAAGGTGACTACCATGGGACATCCTATATGTTTTCACGAGCTCGAACCATCTGTCGTCATCTAGTTTCTTGGTCTAAAGCCACCACCGAACGGGCAACCATTCAAGGATACCCAGGAGGTTGTCAGCAACGCGACACTGCAACAGATCAAGGTTCCAGAGAGTGAGTTACAGGAATATTTCCAACAGGTCTATAAACATTGAACAAAGCGTGTGACTGAACAATGTTGCATCTTTGAAATAAATTCAGTATAAATTGTTGGATTGGTGTATACATTACACAATGATACACTTCTGAGAAATGTTTGAACTTCCTTTCGTGTTTTCTAAGATGAAATCTTCAAGCGCTAAAAAACATTTAGTTGCATATCCTTTACAGAGGCCGGCTGCCTGGCCGAGGGGTTAGCAGCTGTCTTCGTTAACCCCGAATACTCTCGTGGTCGACGTGAGCGCACGAGAATTAGAAGTGTTTCGAGTCGCGCCAGTGACCTATGAGAGTATGGAGCCGGTCGCTCAGAAAGTCGTGGCGTGCTGATAAGCGTAATCTAGCCTAGGAATCAACATACAGCTGGAAGATGCGGGTGTTGACCGCAATATCCTGAAACAGGATGGAAACGCGAAAATGTTTTTTTTTAAACATCCTTTACAGGAATTTGCAGTCAGCCCCAACATTGTTGAGGGCTGTTTGTGATTTCTGGGCAACTTTTCTTTCAGTAGCTTGCTGAACGACCGGCACTAATAACATTGCATGAAAACCAGAGCAATGGCCCGCAGATGTGCGAGATTACAAATTGCACTGGTAATCCCTTTGCTACAGTTAAAAAGATGATCTTATTGAATGTAATTTCTTCTTCTTCTGCTAAGTTGATCCAGAGTGTTTTTTTAATACATTTTTGCGTTGTGCCAGGTTATGCGCCATTAGACTGACACATCCGACTTCTGCGGCTGTTTGTTCTCCTTCTTCTTTCGTTCGCCTAAAATATGTTTATAACTGCAATGTTGTCTCTTGTATGAATCTAACAGTCTTTTTTAGTTCATTCAGCGGTCCATAGAGTTTATCTTCCACTGTTGTCTCTCTAGGCCAGAAGTCTAGCATGTCATTTCCCTAGGCTTTCACATTTATAGAACATCTTCTTACTGTTTGTTGACTTGGGTAACCTTCCCGGGGGATGGAATTTTAAAGCAGCAATACAAAAACATGGGTTCACCAAAATAGCGAAACAAACATATTTAATGTTCATCGACTTATGGCATAATGGCAGCCTTATTAGAATATTAAGAGTGTAACATTGTAAATTGACAATTAGCTGATAAGCAAACAATTATGTGGAAGCTGTGGAGATTATAGAAGAATGATGGCAACACAGTAGGCTGATAGAAAGAGCAATGAAGACATACTGACAGAAGTTAACTCACAAAGAGAGCTAGTTACATGTACCAGAAGAAGACAGTATTATTCAGTAATGTTCCTTTAATCTAAGATTTTGTAATACTTCGCTTTTTTCTTCTCCTACATTCCAATGTCGGTGTAGTCGAATTTCCAATGCTTTAATTTTACATGCATATTGTTTTTGTTTTTTTCATTATTACTGTTTCTATATAATACAGTTATGAATAATACATGTTTTATCTGATCACGTGGGACGCAGAGGTGTTATATACTGGCCAAGACCTACTCACGCGTCCTCGTCGAGCGTCCTGGGCAACAGGTTCCTTCGGGGTCCTGGCTAAAATCAGTAGGATCGCAGATTCCTCCGAAGTCGGAGAGTGTCTGCCTGTACGGTGAGGAATCATCAGTCTGCACACCAATAAGCCAGACATGGGACAACGGATACTCACGCAAACCTCAGGTCCTGTATGACATCACACTGATGTTGGACAACAGCATGCGTTCATCCGACATACAGGACTTCGCGTTGGAGCTCAAGCCAACGAACACAAGCAAACAAGCAAGCATCTGATCACGTTTAGTTTTTGTCAGTACCGTAGGTGTTTCGATGTAGGAAATCCATCCACTGGAATGTTCAAAGCTGGCTTGGTACTATCCTTATTGCTAATCGAAGGATTTGTGTTTTGTTTTGTTTGTATTTTAAAGCCTTATCTTAGATCCAGTTTTAACACACGGTCGTGAATCCTGGATAATTAGTTATCAGGCGATGATATCCCTAAAAGTTTTGGAGATGTGGTTCTATAGAAGAATGCTGAAAATTAATTGGACAGACAAAATGAGCAATCTGGACATTTTGAAGGAGGCCAAGTCGTAAAGAGATCTTATCACAAACAACAGAAAGAAGCTGTCATCGTATTCTGGCTATATCATGAGAAGACAAACATGGAACATGTTGTGACAAGCATGAAACATTTATGGGAAGAGAGACAGAGGCAGACAGCGTGAAAACATTCTTGATACTCGTGTGTCATGGCACGGAAGGAAGTCAACACATGAATTTATCTATGCCGTCGAAGCTCATAATTTGTGGAGAAGCGTGATCGCCCACGCCAGACGGCAAGGCACTAGATGATGTGATCTGTTTCATTTATGTTTACGTCTAAGCCATTTTCAATGCTTTCCTGTTTCTGTTAAGATCGTGCTCTGCGTCAGTGAACAAAACTGTATCGCCTGCATATCTGATTTATTCATGAAGCCGAGGGGAATTAACGAATGTGTGAGGCAGCGCAACGCTGGATGGCTGCGTCCAGGGCAAAGAGGAGAGAGTTGATACAAACAAAAGAACATAAAGAAAAAAAAAGGAAACATCTTACCGTCTTCCGATATCACAAGAACAGGACAGGTAAAATGAAAGAAAAGGCTCCATGTCTTTAAAACAAAGGTTGAGAATGGACATCGCCCAATCTAATCAAAGAATAAAACCGTTAGGCTGTGATGGCAAAAGTGCGTGCACATTCTAAACTTACACAGACTAACCTAACAAATCAGGAACAACACAAAATCGCTTTATTTCTCTTCCAAAATCTACAGCTTCAGGGACAACTAATGTTCACACAAACATTGAAGGACAATTTAAAAAATAAATACTAAAGACAACTGCAGTTTAGAATCAGACATTTTTAATGGTGAGTGGTTTCTAACAAATAACCAGATCTTTGCACTCTATCTAGGAAGTCTGTCAGGTATACCAAGTACAACACATGGATGGTTAATAATTATAATTACTTCTCACTCCATCCAAGAAGTAAAGCAAACAATATTCTTCATTTTAACTAAATGAGTGTTGGCACCTTAACAGTAACCCAGGAGAGCTTTGACATTGCAGTCATTAGCCGCTCTCCTCCCGGCAGCAAAGACTGCTCACAAATCAACTATTTACACAGGGCAAAACTACCCCTGCACCTTTCTTAATCATAATGCAAGTGGGGTCGAAGACAACAAAATAAAATGATTAGCAGATCTCCTTTGTCTTGGTTTTAAGCTTTTGTTTTCCAGGTGATGGCCAGGTATATCTGCTTAAACCAGCCACATGTTAAATCTTAGTTGCAAGGTTTCATTCATGTCCCTACAATGTTGAGTCCTGTTCTTCTCTCCATTTATTTGAATATTATCGCAGTGTAAATACTGAGCAGATATCGAGTATACTATACACCCTTGTCTCCGATCTCTTGTCATATTCCAAGCTTTGTGCATGCAGTTAAACGGTCACACGTATATCCTGTGAAAAGACTGCAAAGCATCTATTGTCTGTACGCATGCATTCCCAATAAATGTTGAATCTCTCGCTTGTACCTCGAGCTAACATTGTAATAGACAAAGATATTTACTGAAGTGCTTATTAAGCCACACATATACACAATTCCATAGAGTACAGTGTAGATGTTGCGCTGTTTGTATACATCAACATTTGGAACCAATGATCTAAGAAGCGCAACAATAATAGCAGGCACATTGCAAACAAAAAATATGAAAGCCAACAATAATACAACCTTAGTAAGCCTCAGGTCTTTGCTGGTCATCGATTTAGTCACATTAAGAGATGTTGACGTGGTAGATGCTGAATAAGATCGTGAATTGCTTGTGTGCATAGATTGTTGTCTGAACTGTGAGGACCTCTTAATTCCCCCAAGCATAAACCAAGCACTAGCCGTGATGAGAACCAGTGCCACCAGTGGTATCACCATTCCACTACAAATATCAACAAATACATCGATGTCATGTCTATTAGGAGACACCCATAGAACTACACGATCTCTGTTATACCTTGGATCAAACTTCACTTGTAGTCTCTGCGTGGCCCAAGCTGGGCAGAAACATCCCACACAAAAGGCTACAAAGATCATGTTGACAAGAATAACAACATTCTTCTTAAATAAATATTTGGATTTGAAAGGCAGCATAATGCAAATGGATCTTTCCACAGAAAGATAGACGGTGACAAGTGTAGACAGAACGTACATAACATATCTAGTGTACCCGATATATACATACTGGACTGCTATTACGTCAACCGATGGTAATGGAAAGTAGATGTCCAGGAGATAACATACGGCCGTTAATATAGACAGAAAGCAGACTCCCAGGTCCCACGTAGATAAGGTGATAAACGTGATGTTGACAGTGGTACTAATTCCTTGCTTCCAGTAGATGGCAATGTTCACAGCGTTTGTGATGACTCCCAGTGAAGAAATTAACGTGCTCAGCAGAATGGAGAAGTACGTTTTAAAGTAAAATATCACATCATTCGAGATAATGGTGGCTGCTTGATTTCCGTTTGCATCTGAGTAAGCACTCGTTATTGCTGTTGTATTTGTTTTATTATCACATATTTCCATGGCTGATTTTTTGCGAAAAAAAGGAGAATAGGTTTAAAAAACAAACAAACAGAATTTAGTTTTCTAATGTCATGTAAGGGAGGCCCTTCGACAATATTTCTGAGTCCCAAACATGAGCATATCGTATAAGGTTATATTATACCATGGAAAATCCACAATTAAGAATTCTGCCGTGGACATCGTAAATTCGTCACAATACATCAGGACTTTCTATGGAGTTACAGATTTGCCTGGACTCGACTATGACATAATTTACTGTGCAGTATTGTGAGTCCTTAGCGGGCTCGCTTGTGTAGTTGATAGTAAGCTGCGCTGATCATCTCAAGACACTACTGGATGCAGTTTAGACTCCTGCGTTCGACGTCTCACTAAGTGAGGGAAAGACCGGCCATCTATTCATTTGTGTATATATGCCTACAAGTGAGGGAAAGACCGGCCATCTATTCATCTGTGTATCTATGCCTACAAGTGAGGGAAAGACCGGCCATCTATTCATCTGTGTATCTATGCCTACAAGTGAGAGAAAGACCGGCCATCTATTCATCTGTGTATCTATGCCTACAAGTGAGGGAAAGACCGGCCATCTATTCATCTGTGTATCCAGACCTACAAGTGAGGGAAAGACCGGCCATCTATTCATCTGTGTATCTATGCCTACAAGTGAGGAGAAAGACCGGCCATCTATTCATCTGTGTATATATGCCTACAAGTGAGGGAAAGACCGGCCATCTATTCATCTGTGTATCTAGGCCTACAAGTGAGGGAAAGACCGGCCATCTATTCATCTGTGTATCTAGACCTACAAGTGAGGGAAAGACCGGCCATCTATTCATCTGTGTATCTAGGCCTACAAGTGAGGGAAAGACCGGCCATCTATTCATCTGTGTATCTATGCCTACAAGTGAGGGAAAGACCGGCCATCTATTCATCTGTGTATCTATGCCTACAAGTGAGGGAAAGACCGGCCATCTATTCATCTGTGTATCTAGGCCTACAAGTGAGGGAAAGACCGGCCATCTATTCATCTGTGTATCTATGCCTACAAGTGAGAGAAAGACCGGCCATCTATTCATCTGTGTATCTATGCCTACAAGTGAGGGAAAGACCGGCCATCTATTCATCTGTGTATCTATGCCTACAAGTGAGGGAAAGACCGGCCATCTATTCATCTGTGTATCTATGCCTACAAGTGAGGGAAAGACCGGCCATCTATTCATCTGTGTATCTAGGCCTACAAGTGAGGGAAAGACCGGCCATCTATTCATCTGTGTATCTATGCCTACAAGTGAGAGAAAGACCGGCCATCTATTCATCTGTGTATCTATGCCTACAAGTGAGGGAAAGACCGGCCATTTATTCATCTGTGTATCTAGACCTACAAGTGAGGGAAAGACCGGCCATCTATTCATCTGTGTATCTAGGCCTACATGTGAGGGAAAGACCGGCCATCTATTCATCTGTGTATCTAGACCTACAAGTGAGGGAAAGACCGGCCATCTATTCATCTGTTTATCCAGGCCTACAAGTGAGGGAAAGACCGGCCATCTATTCATCTGTGTATCTAGACCTACAAGTGAGGGAAAGACCGGCCATCTATTCATCTGTGTATCCAGGCCTACAAGTGCGGGAAAGACCGGCCATCTATTCATCTGTGTATCTATGCCTACAAGTGAGGGAAAGACCGGCCATCTATTCATCTGTGTATCCAGGCCTACAAGTGAGGGAAAGACCGGCCATCTATTCATCTGTGTATCTAGGCCTACAAACTGTGATGGTCCTATCAGATCACAGTCCCGTAGCAGGAAACTGCATTGAGACATATTTAGTCTCATGGCCAAGTGGTCAAACTGTATGCTACGCTCTCCGAAGGTTGTGGGTTCGATTCCGGGCTACGTATTTCAGTTGGTAACTTGGTAACGACTGGCAAGATCGAAGGGAAGAAACCAAGGGGAAGACCGAGAAGTAAATACCTGGAAGGCTTGGCCATGTGGCATGGTCGAGACAGGAACACAGAGCTGATCCACGACTCTGGTGATCGAATAAGATGACAGAACATGACCGCCCACGCTTATAGGCATGGCATATGATGGATGGATGGATATAAATTGTCAGTCATAATGTGTTACCTCTGAATCTTTTATTGTCAAGCAACTGGACAAGAGAAAAAAAATAATAATTTACTAATAAAATTGGGAGGAAACTATATGTTTTGTCGTTTCTATATATTTATCTGTACATAATATTGCTCAACTAATGTCATTGATTTTTAAAATCATGTAAGGGAGCCGTCTTCGTGGCCAAAGACATGCGAACGCGGTTCGTGAGCTGCTTACCAGGCGTTCGAAACGCAGCCGCGACCGATTTTTGCAGCAGACCGTGTCATATTGTGTTGGTATGGGCGCCGGTCGTTCAGAAAGTAATGGCAAACTACTTAACGTAAAATTTGCCTAGAACATCAACAACAGCTGGAAAATGCTGGTATTGACTGCAACGGCCTGCAAGGGATATGCAACATAAAAATGGCATTGTGTCACATAAAATTACTACACAGTATGACAAAGGCCATCACGGTCTGGTACTTGACGAAGGACAGCTTCTAATTGTAACTACAAGTTTGCGTCCGAGCATCCATCGTCACAAATGTACACCCCTGCAAGTGAGTAGAGTAGGATGCTAACTTTAGCTGACAATCAAAAATTGCTGACAATAACATCGATCACATACCCCCGTGTGTATGTGGAAGGCAAGGAAAAACCAACACATGATCCAAAGATGTTTATGAAACAAGGCAGATTAGTCAGTGCACGACTTAATGGCTGTCGTAAGGTCAGTAACAAATATCACATATCCCAGTGTGAACGTGGAAGGTAAGGGGAAAATAACACATTATCTTTAAACGTTGTTTAAAACATAAAAGCAGATTAGACAAAGCACGATTTAATGGCTGTAGTAAGGTGTGTCTTCCACTATGCTTAGCGACAGGTGTCACCAGTCCGTCATCAAACTACTAATGGAAAAACTTAAATGATCTAATTCAGCATAGGCACTTGGAATGTTAGAGCATTAGCAGATATAGGACATGCAGATAATGCAGTAAATTAAATGGAAAAGATGAAAAGTAATATTCTAGAAATGAGCGAGATGGGGTGTTGGTGGCCTGGTAAGATAATAACTGTCAACCACGGCATAATGATTAATAATAATAATATGTTCTGGAATTTAAACACAATAAAAGAGCATAATTACTGCTTGACGAGAAAATAGCGAAATCACTCTGTCGTTATAGAAGTATTTCTGATAGTTATTATGGTTACAATTAAAGGTAAACCAATATATGTGATAGGGGCGTGGCAAGACACTTGCCTTCCCGTTCGGTAGGCCAGTCTAAACTGGGTACAGGAATTTGTCCTTGTAACTAAATGCGAATGTATTAAGGACGCGATTCGTAATACCGTATACCCGCGTTCGAAACACAGATGCGCGTGATTTGGCAGCATACCGCGTTGCATTGGTTTTGCGTTGGTATCGGTGCCGGTCGTTCAGAAAGCAGTGGCAAACTACTCAACGTAAACTTGCCAAGAGATCACAACGGCAGAAATGCTGATGTTGACTGCGATGTCATATAAAGGAAATATAACAAAAAAGGCGGCTAGTGTAAAACAGACCTCATCACCAACGAGAGCCAACTGATCTACAAAAATATGGGTCTAGCACCGTATGCCCAGCCCGCCTAAGTCGTTCATAAAGGATCATTACCTACTTAGAAAACATGTCCACGTTATACAGGTATATCGTACAGGTATATGCAGTAAGATGGAATATGCACAAGAGAGATCAACAGCAGAATAGGGCAAGCAAAGGCTGCATTTCAGAAAATAAAGAATATCTTATGCAATAAGTCACTATCATTGAATGTAAGAAAGAGAGTGCTAAAGAGCTATATAGAACATGTTTTGATATATGGCTATTATGAATCTTGGAATATAAATGAACAAATTAGGAAGAGATTGGAAGCAATAGAGATGTGGTTCCTTAGACGAATGTTGCGAATTCTTTTGACTGCGAAAGTAACTAATAACGAATGCCTTAAAGAGGCTAATGAAACTAGAACATTATATACAACAATAAAGAAGAGACAAACACCTTTTTTTGGTCATGTGGTGAGAAGAGAGGCGCTGGAGAACATCGTGACAACTGGAAAGATCGAAGGGAAGAGAGGCAGAGGCAGACCATGAGAAATGATGATGGGTGGATTGCGACGGTGGCATGGAGGAATATCAACGGCAGAGTTGATCCAGAAAACCAAAGACCGATATCTGTGGAGAGTCATGAACACGTACACCACTCGGCACTGCACTTGATGATGATATGTAGTAACAACAAGCGGTTTTAAAAAAAGAAATACACACAGATTATAACAAGATAGAAACTGAGATGTCTACAATAAAATCGCAAGAAGTCAAAATCATACATGGGGATTTTAACGCATAAATAAGAAAAAGATGGATTGAAAAGAGGGAGAGGGATGGAAGATAAGACAGGTAACTATGGTTGAGGAATGAGAAACGAAAAAGGAGAAAACGTGATAGAATGGGAAACAATTAATTATGTTTTGATTTGAAACGCCTGGTTAAAAAAAAAACCAAAAAACAACAACATAAGAGGCTATTACACAATATTGTTTTAAAGTTGCATATCCCTTACAGGACGTTGCAGTCAACACCAGCATTTTTCACCTTGCTTGCTTGCTTGTGTTCGTTGGCTTGAGCTCCAACGCGAAGTCCTATATGTCGGATGAAGGCATCCTATTGTCCAACATCAGTGTGAGGTCAAATAGGACCTAAGGTTTGCGTGAGATCCGTTGCCCCATGTCTGGCTTATTGGTGTGCAGACTGGTGGTTCCTCGCCGCACAGGCAGACACTCTCCGACTTCGGAGGAAATTTTTCAGCTGTTGTTTATGTTCTTGGCAAGATTATGCTCAGTAGTTTGCCATTGCTTTCCGAGCGACCGGCTCACATACCCCATAAATAACCAACGCGACGCGATCCGCTGCCGAATCTCGTGCAGCTATGTTCCTCACGTTAAAACCTGGAGCGACACGGTCTACCGCCCAATCGGTTGCAGCTATGTTTCAAATACAGGTAAGCGGCATAACGAATTGCATCCGCAAATCCATCGCCACTGAGACCGTTACTGAATAATACAAGATGTAGAAATGTGTTCTTAAAAGTGAAGGCCATGCCTAGCGATAACTGCATGTGTGGTCACGTCCCACAAGGTCAATAAATACAAGTAAGATTGAAAAAAGAAAAGAACAGGTTCAGAAAACGAGCCTTACCAAAGATAGTCTTCTTCTACACATTATGGAAGCCACGTTAGCGTAGAGGCTAGACGCGCGCATGGCGGCACGGTGGTCATGCGATCGAAGTTACATCCATGAGAGTTTGTACAATTGACCGGGGCTTAGAGGTTGATCCAGTCTGAAACAGGAATCAGAAAATGTCTTGAAAAGTAAAGGCGGCCCACGTAATATTGACCACATCAGCACTACAGCGCCGATTGATATAACAACTAATACTATGCCTCCAGCACCAAATGCCTAAATTTGTGTATAACGTATGAAAAGGTTAGTTAGTTAGTTAGTTACTTAGTTAGTTAGTTAGTTATTAGTTACTTAGTTAGTTAGTTAGTTAGTTAGTCAGTTAGTTAGTTAGTTAGTTAGTTAGTTAGTTAGTCAGTTAGTTAGTTAGTTAGTTAGTTAGTTAGTCAGTTAGTTAGTTAGTTAGTTAGTTAGTTAGTCAGTCAGTTAGTTAGTTAGTTAGTTAATCAGTCAGTCAGTTAGTTAGTTAGTTAGTTAGTTAGTTAGTTAGTTAGGTAGTTAGTTAGTTAGTTAGTCAGTCAGTCAGTTAGTTAGTTAGGTCAGTCAGTCAGTTAGTTAGTTAGTTAGTTAGTTAGTTAGTTAGTCAGTCAGTCAGTCAGTTAGTCAGTCAGTTAGTTAGGTAGTTAGTTAGTTAGTTAGTTAGATAGTTAGTTAGTCAGTCAGTCAGTTAGTTAGTTAGTTAGTTAGTCAGTCAGTCAGTTAGTTAGTTAGTTAGTTAGTTAGTTAGTCAGTTAGTTAGTTAGTTAGTCAGTCAGTCAGTTAGTTAGTTAGTTAGTTAGTTAGTTAGTTAGTTAGTCAGTTATTTAGTTAGTTAGTTAGTTAGTTAGTTTAGTTAGTTAGTTAGTTAGTCAGTCAGTTAGTTAGTTAGTCAGTCAGTTAGTTAGTTAGTTAGTTAGTTAGTCAGTTAGTTAGTTAGTTAGTTAGTTAGTTAGTCAGTCAGTTAGTTAGTTAGTTAGTCAGTCAGTCAGTTAGTTAGTTAGTTAGTTAGTTAGTTAGTTAGTTAGTCAGTTAGTTAGTTAGTCAGTTAGTTAGTTAGTTAGTTAGATGGTTAGTTAGTTAGTCAGTCAGTCAGTCAGTTAGTTAGTTAGTTAGTCAGTCAGTCAGATAGTTAGTTAGTTAGTTAGTCAGTTAGTTAGTTAGTTAGTTAGTTAGTTAGTCAGTCAGTTAGTTAGTTAGTTAGTCAGTCAGTCAGTCAGTTAGTTAGTTAGTTAGTCAGTCAGTTAGTTAGTTAGTTAGTTAGTTAGTTAGTCAGTCAGTCAGTTAGTTAGTTAGTTAGTTAGTTAGTTAGTTAGTCAGTTAGTTAGTCAGTTAGTTAGTTAGTTAGTTAGTTAGTCAGTCAGTCAGTCAGTTAGTTAGTCAGTCAGTTAGTTAGTTAGTTAGTTAGTTAGTTAGTCAGTCAGTCAGTCAGTCAGTTAGTTAGTTAGTTAGTTAGTTAGTCAGTCAGTCAGTCAGTTAGTTAGTTAGTTAATTAGTTAGTTAGTCAGTCAGTCAGTCAGTCAGTTAGTTAGTTAGTTAGTTAGTTAGTTAGTTACTTAGTTAGTTAGTTAGGTTGTTAGTTAGTTAGTTAGTTAGTTAGTTAGTCGACAGATCATCCTCATTGCACATCGAACCATTCAGTCCATATGTGCTCGGATCCCCTTCTCACAAAATCCCGCAGCGTGTAGCGGTTCACGACGCCAGTTCTGTGTTGGTTTATTACACTTCTTTGGCTTTCTACGTAGTGTTATTGTTTGGCCACACCCCTTTTAACTTGCTCTTCTCGCAGCCTGACCATGGTTGTACATTCCCAGTCATCGCTTGGTTCTCGTAAACGACTTACTTCTCATAGAGCATTCAGAGTGTCTGCCTGGTCCATGGCTCGTCCGTCTTCAACAGTAGCCCTGCCCTACCTGCAAGCCTGTCAGCCTGCTCATTCCCTTGTACGTGTGAAAGGGTCGTATCCATATCTTTTACGCACAGTGCCCTCTGTCTCTCACTAGAACACATAAGCTCAAACAACTCATACAGACCGCCCCAACCGATGTGCCTTCTTCAGCTTCCTCCTTGTTCTCCGAATATTTTGTCATCTTTCTCTAATTCTCTTCTTCTGATTTTTTTTCGGTTTTCTTCTGTTTCGTTTGCCGTGTGGGTTCCGGATGAAGAACTTTCTAGTTTACTATTAGTGTGTTTTCTCAACGCGTGCCTTATCCAGCGTTAACGTCCTTTCCTCTCTTCTTGATTCTCTAGTTCCCGCCTAGTTCTTTTCCTAATCTCGTAGTACTAGTTATGTCACCATGTTGGTGCTTGCATGCTACGCAGGGACCAGATAAATGAATCTTGATAGTTTATGTTGGCTCCGTGGTGAAGGAGTTATGGACGAAGTTCATAATCCCGCATACCGCCTTCGAAACCCAGATGGGTGCGATTTTGTAGGAGACCACCTTACGTTAGTTTTTTATGACATGGTATGGGTGCCGGTCATTCAGAAAGCAATGTCAAACTACTAAAGGTAAACTTGTCCAGGGATAGGGAACAAGTAAATATGTTGTGGTTAAGTTCTACGTCCTGTAAAGGATATACAACAAACTTTTAATTATTCTTCATGTTTTTGATCAATCTAACAGTACTGATATTACATTAGAGATACACATTCTAAGATTTGCATTACATTAAATTCCTTTCGTCTTTCACAAATTTTCTAGTGCTATGAACGCCCTACTGGCCTTTTATATTATTTGATTTCTGCCCCGGGAGTCTCCGTGGCGAAGTGGTCAAGCTCCGAAAGTTGTGGGTATGATTCCGGACCGCGTCCTTCGGTTCACGAGTGAATTCTTTCGGAGACTCCTGCGTGTCATCTCTGGAGCTACGGGGTTCGTGATTTGTGCGACGCTTTCAGAGCTGCGCTAATAGAGTGAGCCATATGGGATAACATTTAGGTGCAATGAAGTCGACCCTGTCGACTTTTAAGCGACTTTTAAAGATTGCTGCTCAACTATGTGTATCATTCCAGCTCATGAATAGAGATTTCACCAAGAGCGATTGGGTTTCTCTATTACCATACGTAATGACCTGTCTGGTTAGTGAAGATGTGCTTGGTAGAAAACATAGCTAGGTCTCCATGATGTTGTTGGCTATTCACTTAAGACATACTATATATTTGTTGATGTGTTTCACGACATCAAAGTAATTGTACTATCGCAAGGAATGACACTATCTAGTACCACACATCGGTCGCTCGAACGTCAACTATTCCTCCCAAAACGTTTGACGGCAACAGTGGAAGATGATGATGAGGAAGGTGATGCGTTTCTGCTACTGTAGGCTGCTGTAGCGCAGTGACTAGCACTCTGGCCTACCGGTCCTGAGGTCATATGTTCGAATCCTGTGGATTGTGATTTCTTTTCCTATTGTCCTGTGCTCCCAGTTACAACCACACTAAACTGTGAACCAATAAACTGTCTTGGAAGTAAAGGCGGCAGCAAGATGTTGACCATAGCACCCACTGCATGTGGATTTATATAAAATATAAAACCATATATCCAATACGTCTCAAGGTTGAAAATACAACTCTAGCTTCACAGTTTTACAAAATATGCTGCAGCTGTTGTTGTTGTTGTTGTTGTTGTTGTTGTTGTTATTGTTGTTGTTGGGAGCAGCCCTCTAAAGCAGCAGACATTGTTAATCCATTTTAACTAACCCTCAGTTGTCTGTTCCACATATATTCCTGATTTATGAAACAATTTTCCAAATTCAAATCATTATTTGAAATGTGTGTTGGTGATTCTTATCAAATTTAATTTTTTTTTAAATCTAGTGCATTAAAAAGAAGGTGGTGAATGTCAATTACATTAACTACTGGTGTCCGTAGACATTGTGTGAAATCTGTTTACAACAGACAGCACTATGTCCTACACAGCAAAATAATATATAGGAAGTAATGGGCATTTTTAACAGTTACGCTATGTTTAATTGGTAGATCATAGGCGAGTTATTGATCACAAAGTCAATTAAGAATAGACCATGGGAAAGATTCTATTTGAAGAACAGTAAATCGATCTATTTGTAGAACAAATACAGACAGCCATGATCTTTCATTAGTTACCTTGATTATAAGAAGGGTGTCTAAAAATTCGGAAAAGAACATATATACATTAAATAGAGAGAATGTAGCTGAAATTGCTTGTTAAATTGTTGCTAATAGTAAATACACATACAAATTATGTGCAGTTCACATATGTTCATATTTTTTACAACCACTATTATATATGGACAAGGGAGAGGTGGTCGCGCGTCTATGCGACCAGGTGGAGAAAGCGGTGGAAGAGACTGGAACCCGTATGTAGAGAGAATATGGAGGGGTATCGGCAGGGGATCTGGACGAATCTCAAAACTGAGAAGGAAGACCAGGAGAACTTTCAATCAGATGGCAATTTGGAAGATTAGCTGTATGATTATTCGGTAGCTGTTGAACTAGGGGTCGGAGCACGCGTGGTAATGTCCCTGAGTGCAGTGACGTCGGTTCTTGGCTGAACTCAATTCAACTCAAGCTCAATATATATATATATATATATATATATATATATATATATATATATATATATATATATATATATATATATATATATATATATATATATATATATATATATATATATATATATATATATGTGACATGTTTGATTGAGTTGCCAGAGGACCTAGTTTGTAGTGTTCTCTGGAGATATATCTTGAATAATAAATACCAAGATAAAGGATATGATTTAGCACGTTTTGTCTAGAGGTCACTCAAATGAGCTAATCATTCCCGCAATAGCCTTTTTGTAGAACATTTTTCTTTGGCTCAAACCCCCACTGTGAGACCACTATGTATCTACACAGAAATTTATAAAAGAAGTAAATAGTTCACCCAAGGCCAGAGAAGATCTGAACTATTAGCGCCTGTACAACTGAGGATCCCTCTCACTCATTATACTGTTGACAGTGTGCTGTTCGTCCGTCACATAGATCTTTCTATATATTTTGTCAGTATGACCTATATCAGTTTGTCCCATTTCTTTGGGATTGTAGGACTCAATTATATGTAGACAAACAAACTTCAACAATAACTGTACATTACATCTGTTGGACAAGACATCTACATGACAGTTTCTTGACAAAAGTGGGAACATACATTCACAAGGAATTGTGTACACCAGCCATTGTACAAGACTTACATCATACGAGATACCTTGACAACATCTATACAAGACTTTTCACAATATGTATAACCAACCACAGCACTTAAGACAGTCACCAGAGACAACACTTGACAGCAACTGTACAAGAAATTCACTGGGGACATGTACTTGAAACACTGGTTCAATCATACTGTTTATTGAGCTGATGGTGAGTCTAGTGATGACCATTGTTCATCCCATTTGTCATGTCAACACCTCAACAGGGTACATACAAAATGTACAAATATGCTAACATGCATGCAGATAAACATGATACAACACTCCTACACCCTCCTCCAGCTAATAACTCTCCTCCGCCTCTCCTCTCTAATCACCACTACACCATTCCGTTTACAGTATCAGTCTATATCATCATTTCCTGTCTCTTGGGAATTTAGGAAATCCTATCCATGGGCAACTCAAGGAAGAAACTACTGTTCTGGGTCTGTTGAATCCTTTTATCATCAGCATGGATGTTGGACTAGCTCCAGTTAGCAGCTTTCCCAGAATAAGCTTCATGGCAGATTCATTCCTCTTGAAGACAAGATTTGGTATGATGATATGGTACTGCATCTCACGGTTGATCAGGCTGTTAGTGAAGGCTGTCACTGGGTACTTCAATAATGACACACTTAATGTCCCATACATTGCAGCTACTCACTTAGCCAGATCAACTTCCCTACTGTTCAATCACATTCTTCAAGAATCACTGTGTGAGCATCCGGCTGGATATTTTCTAAGTTTAGTCTTAGATAAACAAACACTCCAAGCTACCCCACAGTTCTCCATGAATGTGGTTCATAGAACAAGATTTGATGTTAGTCTCAGTTGATCCCTGACTGACTCAAGATCACTGAAGTCATCAGAACTATTTTTCTCCCTTATTTATATCCAGCTGTTTGAGAGCTGAGCTGAAAGTCTCTAAGAAATTCCCATATTGTGGGTTCTAGAAGATTTCACTTATAGAGAGTTGGTTCTGGATTCTGGGACTACTGGTTAGTTTTCCCAGATGATATATGGATGCCTCTCCTCCATCCTCCTGTTCTCTGTTGATATATAGAATGGCACAACATCTCTTCACATGTGTTAAAAGATGATGTTATCATACATTAACATACACAGATGGAGATGGGGAAGGTTAAGGTTGATGATGTAGTGAATTTCACTCTGATGTACTGTGGTAATCACAAGACCATATGCTGAGACAGGGTAGCTTAACACAATTACAAGCATTTATGTGGTCTAAGTTCCACCATGTTTGAACCACAGTAGACCTGGGCACAAGGAGGACCAGACACAGTACAGCAATCATTGTGACATAGCAACATGGGACAGGCATTGTGAAGGGAAATGGAAAATAGGCATTTACAACTGCAATATGCATTATGTATTAACTAATGGCATTTACCCAATTAGCAGACCAGACATCCATTCCTATGGCTGTGATGTTGGTGCATGAATGTCCTATTCCATATTCACTACAGCAATGCCAGACCTCACCCCTTTTTCACCAGACTTGTCTCCCAGGTACATCATCTTTATCATCATCATGTGCTCTTTCCCCACTGAGTAATGTCCACAGTAGGTAACAGAAGCTCAATTGCATAGCAATGGTTCACATATGCACCAAGCACATATGTGGAAAACATGTTTAGTCCTTGTAAGTTTGCATGAGCCATACATTATATTCAGCCAACTAAGACACAGGTTCACACACCTATGGTTCTCTTAGGAACTAGTTTATATGAACCATCCAACAGTAGAGGTAACAGTGTAATACTTCAAAGAGAAATTATAGTAATTCTCTTGAGCTTATAGCGACCAGGCATCACATGGACTTAGCAATTCTGGCGTGCCATCACCGTCCTGTTTACATATGGATATTGAAGCATCTTTCCTTCCACTAGATGTGAGAGGCTATTTATTAAATCACCAACTCACTCACTCCATCATTCTCAGCGTTTTACCAAGGAACTTGTACATGTTTACATCACTCATTCCAATCCAGACTGCCATTGTTAACTCGCGAGAGCAAAGGTACAGTTGATTTAAGAATAAGTCATCCTAGGCATGAAGAATGCACAAGGGGTTTGGGTTTGCGAATTTGCCTGAGTGCGTTATACATTCATCAAGCATACGCAACCAGTCACAACAAGGGATTGATATGCACTTGGAGTATACAGCGTGAAAGACATGTCAAGGTTGAAGAAGCAGTATTCAGAATACTGGCGCACAGAAGTTAGGTTTTCCACTTTCACATTTTATTCATAAAAACTCTAATATCCTTCTCATTCGTTCACTAGGCACACTACAACATTAAAGTATGTTTTAAAGTGGTACCTGTTGTCCAGAGAACAATACATTATCAGATCTTTAAGGGCATTGTTGGGTCATCACATCACACTAGCGACCGCTCTTGGTGAAATTCCCGCTCCTACTAATTAGATTTTAAAATATGGCCCAGGGATAGCGTGGGCTCATTACCTATTAGCCAATCAAAAGACAAGCGCATACCGCCGCCTCCCCCAACTCGTTCTGGAACCTACGATCTAATAATAGCCTTTCTATTTGGGATGGTCCCCGTTAAGACTTAAAGTATCTTATGAAATGTGTCGGACTGGGAATGGGGATTCTGTTCCATCATGCTACATGGCCCCTCTCTTAGATCTTTCATAGGTATGACAGATGATCGCAGAATCCACAGTTCCCAGATCCCTTAGGTGGTTTTGTCAATTACTCCCTGTCTCCCTTTACCCTACTAGAGTAGTACATTTGGAACTAAGTGATTTTTCTCCTTAGAAAAAAAAAATCTACCCCAACATTGCATCTGTTGATGAATTTGGTGGCAAACGCAAAGACCATGAAGTTAGCCCTGCATTAAGTTCCTTTAAGTCACTGGGAGCATCAGGAGTCCTGACTCCACTCATCTGTGAACTGCTCTTCTATTTACCTCTGACAGTGTTCCACTGCTGACATCCTTGCTATATTTCCTGTTGTGATAAATGATCTCTCTGAGTCACACCATCTTCGTAATGTATGAATGTTCCATAGAGATTCATTATGTGAAGTAATGGCCTTGCAATTAAGCCAACTTCCAGATGACGTTTGGAGAGAATGGTTGCATTCCATGTATCTCTCAACATTTCACCTTATCAGAACTTCATTCTTCTCATCGCCACTGGAGAATGATAATCCTGCGAGAGTGTATTTAACTGAACGCTTTCTCCAACAGTAATCTTGGCATTTGGAACTGGGTTAAAATTTTTGATCATCACCGGAGCAAAGACAATCACTTCCGGGTGAACTGTATAGCAGCCGCTGCAAAACTTGTCAAGGCTAAAATCTACTATTGTAAATTTGGTTAGCGTTGGACACAGGGTCTACCTTTCCAATAAGCCTCTTGTGTTTGCAGATGGTAGCAATTTCCCATTATATTTCCTTTGACTTATTTCTGTAGTCTTACCATAGATTTAGAGGTGCACTTATTGGCTGAGATTTCCTCATTCCGTTAGGCCTCTATTTTGATTTGTTGTGAGAAGTGACAGCATTTTCTCTCCTTAGTTGCTCTATTTTCTAACGTAGCAACTGAATTGTAGATGCAGTTAGACTAACATCTACTACTACTAATATAGAAGTCCAGGTGGAGGTTCCAACTAGTTGTCTTCAGCCATGCTTTAGCTAAGTGCTTTTGAGTGACTGGCAAGTATCCGTTCTTTCTCTCCCACATGAGCAAAACGTTTACATATGGCGAATATAAGGCGTTTCTTCTCATCCATAGAGAAGTCCGTCATTATCACAGCTACCTTTGAAGGTGTGTGATTATGTGGGTTAGCTTCTTAGTTACCAATATTGACTGGAATTTTGGAAGCCAATTTTTACTGACTTTGAGGATAGGACTGGCCAGGTCCTTGTGAATATACCTCGCATCTCAGTAATAATATAAGATCCCACTGCTCAATGCATTGTTCTTATTATATAAAGAGTCGACTGCTGGAGTGCAGGGATCTTTATCTTGAAAGGAGTCAGCTGTTTGAAACTGATCTTTCGTTAGTCCACTTTCGCAGACATTGTGTATAGAGTGTCACTGCTGGAGTTGCAGTGATCTCTACCATATAAGAGTTAACTGTTTAAGAACAGTAATCCTTATTACATTCCTACCATTTTTCCAGGCAGAAAGGTCTTCCCAATTGAGAATGAAAAAGGAGGAAGACATCAGTTGTACTCAACTTTGTCCTTCCTTTAATCTCCACCATTTTTCAGGCAGAAACTGCTTTCTCAACTGAGGATGAATTGACGTCCGACGTCGGAGACGGATCCTGTTTTATCTCTTCATGAAATTTTTCAGGTTGTCCACGTTATGCTCCTAGTCGTATGATATGCCAATGACATCAGGTTGGTTATCCATCGTTTCCTGGACACATAATTGCTGTATGCTCTCCACTTCCATATGAATGGCTAGGGGTCCAGTTATTTTGATGGCCTTCCTGGAGATTCAATGAGTTAACTCCTGGCGACGTGGATCCTAGTACACCAGAGAGATTACACCATCGAACAATAGACTAATGTCTTATAGACACCAGACTGTGGTCGGTTTTGTATGACCGCCCATGACATCAGGTAGAATTTTCCCTTCATCTCGTCCATTACGTATCAAGTACGCTTAATAATCCCACTACTTCAGGAATGGAAAGTGACTGAATTGATAAGGATGTTTCTCCTGGAGATTTCAATTGTGTTCACTTTCTCAGCAGCTTGATCAGGGCTACCGTAAAGATTACACAACTGAAGAATAAATCCAGACTGTCGAATCGACCCTGGACATTAGCCGGTACGAATACTGACTATCACCGAGAGAGATTATTAGTGAAGTGTCTTAATGGTTGCCCAAATTTTCCATCAGGGTTCACACTCTCTACTCTCAGTGTTGCAAGCATGTTATGGGGAGAAGAGAATATAGGGAGTTGTTATTTTATGTGATGTGGTGACATTAAAAATGTTGTAGTTACAACAATATTCCCCCTCTCTCACCCATGCCAGCAATTAATTTTGGAGATGGAGTAGGCCCCATATTCATTTACTGGATCAAGTGTCCTAATTTCAGGGACAAAAATGAATTTCCCCCTGTAATAGCTGTCTCAGTTATATTAAATAATTTGTGTTCTCTGGTGTTTCAGGTACCTTAATTTTTGGATACATATATTGAACAACCAGCATGCACAAAATTATACAACAATATTGACAAGCTAATAAGTCATATCATTCTGAGAACATAAATATCATGGATACAGCATTTATGTTGACCCATAGGATATTTATACACCATCTTCAGTCTGCTACATTGAATCCTAACTGATATATTAAAACAGTGATACATACAATATTATCACTATTAATGAAATCAAACCTTCTAGAGATTTATTGTGGGTTTACATGTCTGGACAGTTGCCCTCATATAAGAGACAGGGTCCATTAAACAACACCATAAAACCTTCAAGAATTGGGTCTGATTTGCGAGAGGTCACCCCGGATTTTAATACCAACATAGAGATCCCAAAAGTGAGTCTTATGCAGGGTATACCCAAGGTTTGTATCCCGTACATCAGGGCAACAGGTATGTGAGCCCCTAGCAGGTTATTACCAGGGTTTAAATCCGAGACGAGTGTTCTTTTTCCCAGGGTTTATAGCCGGAAAGAGCAAACCCAGTTATGTGACCAGGTTTTCCCAGGGTCTATATCCCGGAAAGAGCCCCCAGTTATGTGACATGTTTGATTGAGTTGCCAGAGGACCTAGTTTGTAGTGTTCTCTGGAGATATATCTTGAATAATAAATACCAAGATAAAGGATATGATTTAGCACGTTTTGTCTAGAGGTCACTCAAATGAGCTAATCATTCCCGCAATAGCCTTTTTGGAGAACCATTTTTCTTTGGCTCAAACCCCCACTGTGAGACCACTATGTATCTACACAGAAATTTATATAAGAAGTAAAATAGTTCACCCAAGGCCAGAGAAGATCTGAACTATTAGCGCCTGTACAACTGAGGATCCCTCTCACTCATTATACTGTTGACAGTGTGCTGTTCGTCCGTCACATAGATCTTCTATATATTTTGTCAGTATGACCTATATCAGTTTGTCCCATTTCTTTGGGATTGTAGGACTCAATTATATGTAGGCAAACAAACTTCAACAATAACTGTACATTACATCTGTTGGACAGGACATCTACATGACAGTTTCTTGACAAAAGTGGGACGTACATTCACAAGGAATTGTGTACACCAGCCATTGTACAAGACTTACATCATACGAGATACTTGACAACATCTATACAAGACTTTTCACAATATGTATAACCAACCACAGCACTTAAGACAGTCACCAGAGACAACACTTGACAGCAACTGTACAAGAAATTCACTGGGGACATGTACTTGAAACACTGGTTCAATCATACTGTTTATTGAGCTGATGGTGAGTCTAGTGATGACCATTGTTCATCCCATTTGTCATGTCAACACCTCAACAGGGTACATACAAAATGTACAAATATGCTAACATGCATGCAGATAAACATGATACAACACTCCTACACCCTCCTCCAGCTAATAACTCTCCTCCGCCTCTCCTCTCTAATCACCACTACACCATTCCGTTACAGTATCAGTCTATATCATCATTTCCTGTCTCTTGGGAATTTAGGAAATCCTATCCATGGGCAACTCAAGGAAGAAACTACTGTTCTGGGTCTGTTGAATCCTTTTATCATCAGCATGGATGTTGGACTAGCTCCAGTTAGCAGCTTTCCCAGAATAAGCTTCATGGCAGATTCATTCCTCTTGAAGACAAGATTTGGTATGATGATATGGTACTGCATCTCACGGTTGATCAGGCTGTTAGTGAAGGCTGTCACTGGGTACTTCAATAATGACACACTTAATGTCCCATACATTGCAGCTACTCACTTAGCCAGATCAACTTCCCTACTGTTCAATCACATTCTTCAAGAATCACTGTGTGAGCATCCGGCTGGATATTTTCTAAGTTTAGTCTTAGATAAACAAACACTCCAAGCTACCCCACAGTTCTCCATGAATGTGGTTCATAGAACAAGATTTGATGTTAGTCTCAGTTGATCCCTGACTGACTCAAGATCACTGAAGTCATCAGAACTATTTTTCTCCCTTATTTATATCCAGCTGTTTGAGAGCTGAGCTGAAAGTCTCTAAGAAATTCCCATATTGTGGGTTCTAGAAGATTTCACTTATAGAGAGTTGGTTCTGGATTCTGGGACTACTGGTTAGTTTTCCCAGATGATATATGGATGCCTCTCCTCCATCCTCCTGTTCTCTGTTGATATATAGAATGGCACAACATCTCTTCACATGTGTTAAAAGATGATGTTATCATACATTAACATACACAGATGGAGATGGGGAAGGTTAAGGTTGATGATGTAGTGAATTTCACTCTGATGTACTGTGGTAATCACAAGACCATATGCTGAGACAGGGTAGCTTAACACAATTACAAGCATTTATGTGGTCTAAGTTCCACCATGTTTGAACCACAGTAGACCTGGGCACAAGGAGGACCAGACACAGTACAGCAATCATTGTGACATAGCAACATGGGACAGGCATTGTGAAGGGAAATGGAAAATAGGCATTTACAACTGCAATATGCATTATGTATTAACTAATGGCATTTACCCAATTAGCAGACCAGACATCCATTCCTATGGCTGTGATGTTGGTGCATGAATGTCCTATTCCATATTCACACAGCAATGCCAGACCTCACCCCTTTTTCACCAGACTTGTCTCACAGGTACATCATCTTCATCATCATCATGTGCTCTTTCCCCACTGAGTAATGTCCACAGTAGGTAACAGAAGCTCAATTGCATAGCAATGGTTCACATATGCACCAAGCACATATGTGGAAAACATGTTTAGTCCTTGTAAGTTTGCATGAGCCATACATTATATTCAGCCAACTAAGACACAGGTTCACACACCTATGGTTCTCTTAGGAACTAGTTTATATGAACCATCCAACAGTAGAGGTAACAGTGTAATACTTCAAAGAGAAATTATAGTAATTCTCTTGAGCTTATAGCGACCAGGCATCACATGGACTTAGCAATTCTGGCGTGCCATCACCGTCCTGTTTACATATGGATATTGAAGCATCTTTCTTTCAACTAAATGTGAGAGGCTATTTATTAAATCACCAACTCACTCACTCCATCATTCTCAGCTTTTTACCAAGGAACTTGTACATGTTTCATCACTCATTCCAAGTCCAGACTGCCATTTGTTAACTCGCGAGAGCAAAGGTACAGTTGATTTAAGAATAAGTCATCCTAGGCATGAAGAATGCACAGGGGTTTGGGTTTGCGAATTTGCCTGAGTGCGTTATACATTCATCAAGCATACGCAACCAGTCACAACAAGGGATTGATATGCACTTGGAGTATACAGCGTGAAAGACATGTCAAGGTTGAAGAAGCAGTATTCAGAATACTGGCGCACAGAAGTTAGGTTTTCCACTTTCACATTTTATTCATAAAATACTCTTATATTCTTCTCATTCGTTTACTAGGCACACCCACAACATTAAAGTATGTTTTAAAGTGGTACCTGTTGTCCAGAGAACAATATATTATCAGATCTTTAAGGGCATTGTTGGGTCATCACATCACACTAGCGACCGCTCTTGGTGAAATTCCCGCTCCTACTAATTAGATTTTAAAATATGGCCCAGGAATAGCGTGGGCTCATTACCTATTAGCCAATCAAAAGACAAGCGCATACCGCCGCCTCCCCCAACTCGTTCTGGAACCTACGATCTAATAATAGCCTTTCTATTTGGGATGGTCCCCGTTAAGACTTAAAGTATCTTATGAAATGTGTCGGACTGGGAATGGGGATTCTGTTCCATCATGCTACAATATATATATATATATATATATATATATATATATATATATATATATATATATATATATATATATATATATATATATATATATATATTTTTGCAAGGGTTAGATGGAGACGAAAGAGAATCTACACAGCTAAACACAAATCTAGAGAAAATAGAGAAGACGGGCAGAATGTCAGACGGGCCTTCGTGCCCAATTCTTAACCCTTTGAAAATAAAGATTTTCGTTCGTTCGTTCCTTCGTTCGTTCGTTCTAGCCCCAGAATTAATATTATTAACACCCATGATCCTGATAAGTTCCAACGGCAATGTGCAAATGACTACTGGATCAAATTATGTGAGTCCATTCAAACTGCAACTGATAAGGGAAACGTCAGAAGCATGTATGTAGGGATTAAGAAAGCTTGTGGTCCAATGATCAAAAGAAGTGCACCATTGAAAACCTTGACTGGAGAAATCATAACTGATAAGAAACAACAGATGGACAGATGGGTAGAGCACTATTTGGAGCTTTACTCAAGTGACACCAAACTAGCGGATGATGCCCTCAATGCCATAGAGGCCCTGCCAACTCTTGACCACCTGGAAACACTACCATAACAGAAGTTAAGTGTGCCATAAATGAACTTGAATCTGGCAAGGCTCCAGGCAAGGATGGGATTCCAATAGAGGTTATCAGGAGTGGGCAAGACACACTCACTCTACATATCCACCGGCTAATATTGCAAATTTATCTCATAAACCATATCACCCCCCCCCCCCCCCCCCCCCCAGCTCTTCTTAATTTGTTCATTCACATTCCAAGATTGGCTGTCATATAACAGTTCAGACGATGTGACCATTGTTTCTATTGTCTTGATGATCAGTGCACTGTCCTTTTTTGCACATCCTCTATTATTATCCATTTTCACAGATGTTGCTAATCTGGTGCGATGTCTGTTATAAATACTGTGACATATACTAAGCGTTGATTGTTTGTAAGGGACCGTACGGAAGACGCCTGGGTGACAGTTTTAAGGAACATCTTATGGTCTTTACCCAACTTTTCGACCAGCCCGTCTCAAATAATTTCAATTCTCCCTATCACTGTGGTGCTGATAATATACATTTTTACTATCATCATCATCATCATCATCATCATCATCATCATCATCATCATCATCATCATCATCATCATAATCGTCATCAATGCCTTGCCAGTTGGCGTGGGCGATCATGCCTCTCCAAATTTCGATATCCGGCGGCATGAATCACTTCGTGCTTTGACTCCCTTCCGTGCCATGACACAAGACTGTCAAGAGTCTTCGCCTTCTGTCCTCCTCTATCTCTCTTTTCGCAAATGTGTCCGGTAGTCACAACATCTTCCAGATTTTTGTCTTCTCGTAACGTGATCAAACACGATGATTACCTCTTTCTGATGTTTGTGATAAGTTGTCATTGCGACTAAGCTTTCCTTAAAATGTCCAGATTGCTCATTGTGGCTGTCCAATACATTTTCAGCATTCTTCTATAAAACCACATCTCGAAGGATACACGGTATTTTGCGCAGTGTTTACTAATTGCCCAGGATTCGCAGCCGTATGTTAAAACTGGTTCTATGTAACAAGCAAGATATACTTTTTCTAACATTAAAGGACAAGGACATATTGCACAAAACAGTTCTTCATTTGATAGAATACAGGTATTTGTTTCTTCTATTCTGCGCTTTATCTCAGTGATGCATCTTCTATCTGATATTATCCATGTGCCCAGATATCTGAATTCCTGTACTTGATATCGACATTTACTTTAATTGTACAAATAGGTACACTGTGCTTCTTTGTTATCACCATGCCTTCTGTCTTTCTATTATTCAAGCTAAGGCCCACTTTTATTTTCTCTTCTTACAACCACTTTATCTAAAATTGCCTGTAGTTCATTTCGACTTGTTGCTATCAACAGTGTGTCATTAGCATAACGTACCTTATGTATATTATGTCCACCAGCAAGGATCCCTGATGTATTATCTGTAAATATCATTATATGTTCACTGTACAATGAGAACAAATCAGGAGATATTATACAACCTTGTCTGACGCCCTTCTTTATGCAATGAAATGTTCCTACAACTTGTCGATTCTTATGGCTACTGTTTGCTGCCAATATCTGTTATTTATTATTTGCAGGTCTCTGCCCTCAATTTTCAGTTGCTTTAGTCATTGTGTAGTCTATGAAGCATAAACACAAATCTGTTTTTACTTCTAAAGTTCTTTCTAATAGTGGCCTGATAATATATATATATATATATATAACGTCTTTTGTGCCCTTTCCCTGTACAAATCCACATTGCTCATCAGGAATTTCTGGTTTAATCCTATTTCTTATTCTTTTCATAATTATTCTCAGTAACTGATTTGTCATGTGACTCATGAGACTTACTGTGTGATACTCTTCGCATTCTAAAACGCATTGTTTCTTTGGCATAGCTGTAAAGATATGTTTTAAAATATCATTAGTAATAAACCCACTAGTGTATATGTCATTTAGGAATTTTGTCAATATTTTGATTCTAAAATCACATAGAGCCTCAACTTCCTCCAATATAATGTTTTCTGGACAGGGTGCCTTTCCGTTCTTCTTGCGATGTAGCGCATCTTCAAATTCCGTTGCAAGTGGACCCTCGCTATTGTTTTGAATATTTACAGTCTCCTTTTGTCATACAGCTCTTCTATATATTCCCTCAATCTATTGACTATATTAACTTGTTCCATAAATATTGCGCCGTCTTCAATTTGGTATTTCGTGTTTATTACCTTTTATTGTATCTATTTATTGATACATGGAATGCGAGTCTTTTTCATAGCTTTTCCCAATCTCCATGCACTGTTAATTCAGCCAGAATTCTTTAGTTACTTTGCATTTGTTTACTATTTATTTATGTTAAGGTGGAATGATGTTTGTTGATGTCTTTTGGATTGATTCCGGCAACATCTCCCAATGTTCATCATTAGTCTGTATTATCTCCATCGCAATTTATCTGTTCAATACAGTAACATTGCACCTATCTAATTTCTTTGTCTTTTTTAAAGTAATTCTAGATCTAACTTGATGTTCTTTTGGATGTTTTTTTTTTTGGTTAATGGTTATAAGTCTTAACCTCATCTTTTCTATGACTGGCACATAATCACTATGTCTATCTGCTCCTGGTCTAGTTTTTGCTCCTACTAAACTGCTCCTCTGAATCTCTTTTGAATCAGTATGTAGTCAGATTGATTTCATACATTATCTCGGGGGCTTTCCTCCGTATATAATAGTCGAGGATGCTGTTTTAACCAAGTGTTACCTATTACCTTTTCACGGCATTCTGCCCATGCTATATATTAATCTGTCGCCTCTCTCATCCCAATCACAAGTCACACCAATCACCTTTACGTTGCCTACTTTGGCATTGAATTCCCCGAGTATGACAGTCATTTAAAAATGTTTACACTGGTCCACACGACCATGTCCAATTCGTTATTATATATATATATATATATATATATATATATATATATATATATATATATATATATATATATATAATATATATATATATATATATATTTCCTATCTTTAAATCACTAATAATACTATGAGATCGGGCTCCCTACCACACAACGAGGCTACACTGTGACCTCCATTAAGGTCGTTATCTTTATCAATTTTGATTAGAGGCATTATCGTCTTGGGAAAAACAGCGGCGGTTTCCCCTTGCCTTTCGCCGGTTTGTGTATAATTGACTCCTTTGTTTAAAACACAGATCCTGCAAGGCAACTACCATAAAATATGCTGTTCAGACTGTCCATCTGTCCATCAGTAGGGAGTCTCCGTAGCGAAGTAGTCAAGCCGTTTGACTCGGGCTCCGAAGGTTGTAGGTTCGATTCCTGGTCGCGTCCTTCGGTTCACGAGTTAAATTTTTCGGAAATTTATGTGAGTCATCGCTAGAGCTATGGAGTTCGTGCTTTGTACGACGCTTTCCGCGCTGCGGAAAGAGACTGAGCCATATGGGATAAACCCGGTGCAATGAAGTCGACCCTGTCGACTTTTAAGCGACTTTATTCAGACAGTTCCGCCTGACTCAGACGGGGCAGTCATTCTAACACTTTAGGATGTGTCCTTCCACCTGGAATTAACAAAGGTAAAGCTACCACTGTTAAACTATGTGTACTTACCACATATTCTTCTATAACTAGAACTATTTTGGCTAGATTGTGTCCATTTCCTGATTATTAATCAAAACACCGGAATCCGTGCACTCCAATCCTGCATATGAATGTTGCCTACTCTTCCCGTAACATTCTTTATTGATACATTTTGTGCATTTCCATGTATGATTTATATTTACAATACAGGGGAGGGGGAGGTGGGGGGGGGGTGCTGAGTTGTCTCGAGGTATGGTGTCTGCCTCGAGTGCTGGAGGTCCCGGGTTCAAACCCTGGCAAGGGCCGGGATTTTTTCACCTGGACTTCAGGTAACGAAACTTCCCCATGTCTCTGGGTAGTGAGATCTGACGCCCGTGTGTATTGTTGTGCATGTAAAATATCCATTGGCAGTAGGGAATCGAAAAATATTAGCCTAACGGCGCTGCCCGGGCAAAATTTCCGTTAAATATCTACACAAAGTAATTCAGGACCCTCGCTGGTGCTACGGAGTTCGTGCACTGAACTGAGTATCTCCGGACTCGGGCTTGAGTTAGGAGTAGAACGGAGCACTTATGGGTTAGACCCGTGTGCCGTGATGTTGATCCGTCGAATAAACTAAACTAACTAGACTATACTTTCATTAACAATTATAAGTTTATTCTTTTTAGCAGAGGTTTTGCGATTAATGAGGATGCGTGGAAATTTGTGTTTTGTGGTTTAGCTTAATCATTACGTATATTATTTTATTTATTTGTTAGTTTGTATTTTCCTTTATGTCATAACGAAAGCTCGAAAATGTTTGTCAGCAATGAGAGTCATGACGACTGCCAATATCGAGCAAAGACTTCTGATACTTCTGTTCCAAGGACTTGTGCTTTCACGCATCGAATATGCCCTGGCCACCCTCAATGTCAGCCCTACACAGATTGGAAGACTTGAAAAGGTACAAAACGAAGCCATGCGCATCATTTTGGGCTGCACGAGAGACACCAGCTGTGCAGCAATGAGATACCTCCTTGACTTCCCAACAATCGAACACAGGATCAAGATCTGGAGAGCTCGTTCATACTTAAAAATAAGTGCAGATGAGCAGCACCCTCTGCATGACGCTATATTCAGAGAAAAGGGTGACAGGCTAAAGAGGGGCAAATCATGGATGGGTCGGGCGGAAGATGTCGTCAGACAGGTCTGCAGTCTTACCAGTATCAACCCCGGCAAGGAATCGGTGCCGGTGCCTCCAGATTTTAAGTGCTTCTTTCTCCTGCATCATCAAACTCGACAGACGGTGCAGAGAGCAGAACCCTGCTGCTGTCAATGCATAGGTCAACGCGCTCATCTATGAACACTCAGATAGCCCCGAAGTGCTCATCTATACAGATGGATCTGTTGTAAAGCAGCAGAGAAGTGCGTGGGCATTTACAGCCCGTTCAGCGGGCCGAACCGTTCAGAATCCAGTGGTGCCCACTCCATGACCACGAGCAGCATGACGATGGAGGTGATGGCAGTTACATAGGCTTTCTTATGGCTGGAAGCACAGCATTATACCAACGTGTGTGTACTAAGTGACTCAATGAGCATGATTCAGAAGGTCGAAGCTGGATCTGTACTTAGACAGTGGACTGAGTCACTGCAGAAGACTGTTGTCCGTAAAGTCACCTTCATCTTCGTCCCGGGACATGCAGGAGTCGAGGGAAATGAACGAGCTGATAAACTGGCCGGCTCTGCACCCCCTGTAGATGGCCAGCCCAGGGGATCGTGCCGATGTTATTAAGCGCCCTTAAAGATATGGCGAAAACAGAGGACTTTGACGTCAGTGAATCCACATCGCTGTCCAGGATGAAAGACTTGGGTGGAAGAATAGGCACGGCCAGACTCGAGAGGTTCATCGGGAAAACGAGGTGCCTCGTCAACCAGCACAGAACTGGCAATATTAGCCACCGGACGCTGATGCATATGCTGGGGGGGGGGGGAGGATCTGAGCACCTATGGACCTGTCCGGAGTGCAATGAAGATACCCCAACTGATAACTGATAACGGACTGATTTGTATTTTCCTACTATGATTTCTGATCACTTGGCCTGAGTTCGTTGTAAAGTATGTCAGTGAATCTGTAATTATTGTCTCACTTCACAAGATTCACACATACCTATTTGTTTCATTGTATACGAGTTAAGAATAGTTAGAAAAATACAGGAAAGTATTTTCGTCGAAATACGAGTAGAATCGTCAGTTTTCCAAGAGAGAATAACCATAGCAGAAATGCATGTACTTACAAAATTAATGTCGACTTTCCTGGACAGAATAATATACATTGTTCTGTTAAAAGATACATCACCTCCCCGCTAATCGTTGGGTGAGTGGAGTTGATCACAGGGAGGTTCCAAATCTTCATTATCAAGTGCCATCCCGGCTGGCGTAGGCGTTCATGACTCTCCAAAGATCTCGGTCTTCTAGCTCAACTCCAATCTTGATATTCCTCTATGCCACCGTCGCAATCCATCAGCATCATTTGTCTTAGTCTGTCTCTGCCTCTCTTCTCCTCGATCTTTCCAGTTTTCACGATGTTCTCCATTGCTTGTATTCTCATCACATGACCCAAAAATGATGTGTGCCTCTTTCTTATTGTTGTATATAAAATTCTAGTTTTATTAGCCTCTTTCAGGCAATTGTTATTCACTTTGGCAGTCCAAGGAATTCGCAACATTCGTCTCAGGAATCAAGGTTCCAAATGACAAGATGTTTTACAGCGAGACAGAATGATCTTATAACAACATGTACATTTAGTGCTTTTCTAAACAATCTTACGTTTAGTAGTTTGCCATTGCTTTCTGAACGGCCGACATTCAAACCATTTTGAAAATCAACGCAAGGTGATTCTCCCAAATAGCCAGCTACTGGCTTCGGATCCAGTAGGTCAGGATGATAGAACTGAGTTCACTACATCTAAGCCACAAGCGCTGACTTCCTGTACGAAATAGAATTGAATTAATGCATACAATGTGAGTGATTTCATGCGAGGAGAATATATTCAAGTCGAGTGAGACAGGAACCGACATCATTGCACTCGGGGCATTCCCATAGGTCTCAGTCCTCATCTTCAACATCCAGCGTAGAGTTCCAATTATAATGTTGCCCGTTGCAATATGATGCGTATAACAAAAATAGATTGCGTAACACAACAGTAGAGCGCTTAAGACAAAGATGTGGCATTTTAAAGAAGAAAGTTGACTGCATCATTTATCTTTTCTTCTCTTCCTTCGCCTGCTTACTAATTAATTGTCCAGGACCCGCAGCCGTTGTTAAAATTTCTAACTTTCAAGGACAGTGACTTATTGCACAAAACGTTCATCACTTGACAGAATGGAGTTTTTGCTTGTCCTAGTCTGTTCTCTATTTCAGTGATACATCTTCAATCTGATGGTATCCATGTATCCAGATATCTGAATTTCTGAACATGTCCCAAAACAACGTCATTTACATTAATTGCACATTTAGGCACAATCTATTTCTTTGATATCACCATTCTGTTTTTCTGTTATTCAAACAATGGCCCGCATTTTAACTTTATCAAACCAGTGTATCTATAATTTCCTGTAGTTCCTTTTTGCTTTTTGCTATCAAGACGGCGTCATAGATAATATATAAAAGCTATTTTGCAGCTATATGTGAAATTAAGATTCAGAAAACGGCGCACGGCTAGTTGCCGACACTCCGATGGGCTACCTTTTGCAATAATGCGTGCGCGGGTTCCCTATGTTAGTTGCATAGCTGTCTCCCGGACAGTGAAGTGCGCATTCAACTGAAAAACGGACTTTTGCGGTGCTCTGGCGATTTGATTTTGTCGAAGCTACTGTTTCATTCTCGTGTTTACAAGGGACAATGCTGAGCATATCGCGAGTTTTCGCTGGCACAGAAATAGTGCAATGTTGGATCGACCAGTTGCTGTGCTACCGTACAGCTGCCATTATGAGTTGGGGGGGGGGGGGGGGCTGAGTGTTCTCGAGGTATTGTGTCCGCTCCGAGTTCTGGAGGTCCCAGGTTCAAGACCTGGTGAAGGCCGGGATTCTTTTACGTGGACTTCTAGTAACAAAATTTCTGTTGGTTTCTGGGTAGTAAGATCGGACGCCCGTGTGTATTGTTGTGCACGTAAAAAAAAACTTGCAGTTTTAAATCGAAGTTCAATAGCCTAACGGCGCTTCCCGGGCAAAATGTTGAGTTAAAATGTACCCAAAGTATTTCAGGATTATCGCCGGTGCTGCGGAGTTTTTGCACAGAGCGGAGATTTCCTTGGTATCTGGTTAGTGAGATCGGTAGTGAAGCCGTGCTCATGACATCACTGCAACCCTTGTCTGACCGAGCTCATGACATCACTACAAAATTTGCTTGTGTGACAGTGCTCATGAAATCACTCCAACCCGTGTCTGACACTACTCGTGACATCACTACAACCCTTGTCTAACCCCACTCATGACATCACTCCAACCCTTGTCTGACCACACACATGACATCACTCCAACCGTCGTCCGACCACATATGACATCACTCCAACCCTTGTCTGACCACACACATGACATCACTCCAACCCTTGTCTGACCACACACATGACATCACTCCAACCCTCGTCCGACCACACACATGACATCACTCCAACCCTTGTCTGACCACACACATGACATCACTCCAACCCTTGTCTGACCACACACATGACATCACTCCAACCCTCGTCCGACCACACACATGACATCACTCCAACCCTTGTCTGACCACACACATGACATCACTCCAACCTTGTCTGACCACACACATGACATCACTCCAACCCTTTGTCTGACCACACACATGACATCAACTCAAAACCCTTGTCTGACCACACACATGACATCACTCCAACCCTTGTCTGACCACACACATTGACATCACTCCAACCCCTTGTCTGACCACACACATGACATCACTCCAACCCTCGTCCGACCACACACATGACATCACTCCAACCATTGTCTGACCACACACATGACATCACTCCAATCCTCGTCGACCACACACATGACATCACTCCAACCCTTGTCTCACCCCACTCATGACATCACTCCAACCCTTGTCTCACCCCACTCATGACATCACTCCAACCCTTATCAGACAACACACATGACATCACTCCAACCCTTGTCTGACCGCACATATGACATCACTCCAACCCTTGTCTCACCCCACTCATGACATCTGTCCAATCCTTGTCTGACCCGACTCATGACATCACTCCAACCCTTGTCTGACCACACACATGACATCACTCCAACCCTTGTCTCACCCCACTCATGACATCTGTCCAATCCTTGTCTGACCACACACATGACATCTGTCCAACCCTTGTCTGACCACACTCGTGACATAACTCCAACCTTTGTCTAACCGCACTCATGATATCACTCCAACCCTTGTCTGACCACACACATGACATCACTCCAACCCCTGTCTGACCGAGCTGATGACATCCCTCCAACCCTTGTCCTTCTGCATTCACGACATCACTCCAACCCCTGTCTGGGCCCCTCATGACATCACTCCAAACCTTGTCTGACCCCTCTCATAACATCACTCCAACCCTTGTCTGACCGTGCTCTTGTCATCAGCGCCCCCTCCCTTCCGTATCTGTTACGCTAATACAGCTGTAGTTTAATTCACTGATATATAAATGGAAGCTACATCAATGGTTCGGAAATTCCTGTTATTTTGATAAAATTTTCACAAATGTATCTGCAGGGAATAAAATTGTTGAGAAACCAAACAAGACATGTCTGCATCTGGTAAAATTATTAAAGATTTTAAAGTAACATTTATAATCACAATAACACTCCTTTAAATTTAAGAGAAGAAACTGTTAGTATACGGTTTCATATAAGAGATTATGGTCGCCACTAGGAAGACAGAAATACCACAATGTAATATACAAGTAAATGGGCATATTCTTAATCAAGTGAATCGGTACAGTTATCTCGGAACAGTAATAACATCTGATGGGAGATGCCTTGAAGAAATTAGAACAAGAATTGTCATTGCGAAGGTAGCCTTTTTCAAGATGGAAAACATACTGACCAATAAAACGATATCAATTTAAACGAGAAAAAGAATGTTGTAGTGCTACATAGAAGGTGTACTTTTATATGGATGTGAAGCGTTTGCGATGAGCAGAGAAGCTGAAAAACATCTGATGGCTGTGGGAATATGGTTTCTGAGGAGAATTCAAAGAATACCATGGAAAGACAGAACCACCAATGAACAAGTCCTTCAAGATAAAAATTAAGATCGTAAACTGATTAGAGACATTAGACGTAGACAGTCAAAATATTTTGGGCATGTTATGAGAAGAAATTAATTGGAGAACTTGGTGACAACTGGCAAGATCGAAGGGAAGAGACCAGGGGGAAGACCGTGAAGTAAATACCTGGATGGCTTGGCCACATGGCATAATCGAGACAGAAACACGGAGCTGATCTACGACTCTAGTGATTGAGTGAGATGGCAAAACATGACCGCCCACGCTTATCGGCATGGCACATGATGGATGGATAAGCGAAATCTAAAAGTAAACATTAGTCTCTGTGTAGGGCCTACATAGCTGTCGAAATAATGTATAAACCAGTAAATTTACAGATTTCCTTGCACCCTATATAAATAGAACCACAGAAAATGATGTCATGGCTTTGACGGAAACAAATAAACATTAAGGATTACAGAAATAGGAAGCAATGTCGTGGCATTTCCAACTTACAAAAATAAGAAACTTGAATTACATAAATAATCAGTGATGTCTTGGCATTCACAAGCTGGGAAGATATTAATTATTAATGGCATCATATACAGCAGTAAACAGATAAATCAAATGTTTTACTAAAATAATGATTTATTAATGGTATCATATACAGCAGGGAACATAGACAGCAAATGTTTTACTAAAATACATTATTTATTAATGCCATCATGTACAGCAGGGAACACATACACCAAATGTTTTACTAAAATGCATGATTTATTAAAGGCATCATATACTGCAGGGAACACATAAACCAAATGTTTTACTAAAATGCATGATTTATTAATGGCATCATATACTGCAGGGAACACATAAACCAAATGTTTTACTAAAATGCATGATTTATTAATGGCATCATAGGCTATACAGCAGGGAACACATAAACCATATGTTTTACTAAAATGCATGTTTTATTAATGGCAACATATACAGTAGGGAACACATAAACCAAATATTTAATATTTTACTAAAATACACGACTGATTATTGGCATCATATACTGCAAGGAACACATGAACCAAATGTTTTACTAAAATACACGATACACCAATGACATCATATACAACAGGAACACATAAACCAAATGTTTTATTAAAATACATGATTTATTAATGACATCATATACTTGCAACCAATTAGCAGCAATTAAAATAGGAAATAAAGAGGGTAGTTGCGAACAGATAAAGCTAGGGGTACGACAGGGGTGTGTCTTTTCTCCAGATCTTTTCTCCCTGTATAGCTAAGTAATAATGAGAGAGATCAAAGAGATGCCAGGAATACTAGTTGGAGGTTATAATATAAATAATATACGCTATGCAGATGACACAGTATTAGTGGCAGTTAAATCAACAGACCTACAACAATTGTTGGACACTGTAGTAACAGAGAGTGCAAGGAAAGGACTGTCCTTGAATATCAAGAAAACAGTAACAATGGTGATATCAAAGAAAATGGTGACACCAAAATGTGACATAGAAATAGAAGGAAAATTCTTAACCAAGCGGATAATTTTAGATACCTAGGGGTATTTATAACATCAGATGGAAGATTTACAACGGAGATTAAGAGCATAGTAGGGCAAGCAAAAGCCGCATTTCACAAAATTAAGAGTATCTTATGCAATAAGTCACTATCACTGAATGTAAGAAAGAGAGTGCTGAAATGCTATGTAGAACCAGTTTTGCTGTATGGCAGTGAATCTTGGAATGTAAATGAACAAATTAAGAAGAAATTAGAAGCAACAGAGATGTGGTTCCTGAGACGAATGTTGCGAATTCCTTGGACTGCCAGAGTAACTAACAACGACTGCCTGAAACAGGCTAATGAAACTAGAACATTATATACAACAATAAGAAAGAGACAAACATCTTTCTTCGGTAATGTGATGAGAAGAGAGGCATTGGAGAACCCCGTGACAACTGGAAAATCGAGGGGAAGAGAGGCAGAGGTAGACCAAGAGAAACGATGCTGGATGGATTGAGACGATGGCATGGAGGAATATTAGCAGCAGAGTTGATCCAGAAAACCAAAGACCGAGATCTGTGGAGAGCCATGAACGCCTACGCCAGGTGGCAGGGCACTGGATGATGATGATGATGATCATATACAGCTGGGAATACATTAACCAAATGTTTTACTAAAATTCATGATTTATTAATGGCATCATATACAGCAGGGAACACATAAACCAAATGTTTTACTAAAATATATGATTTATTAATGGCATACAATAAAGCAGGGAACATGAGTAAATCACATTTTGTGCTAAAAATATATGAATTATTAACGGCCTCCTATAAAGATGAAAACATAAATAAATCAAATGCTTTACTAGAATATATGATTTATTAATGGCATGATATAATCATCAGGGAACATGAGTAAACCAAACTTTTCTCCTAAAATTTATGATTTATTGATGACATCAAATACAGCAGGGAACACAAATAAACTAAATGTTTTACTAAAACATATAATTTATTACACTGCACCTTGCGGTCTTGACAGACGATAGTTTTCTTTTAAATTTGTATATCGTGCTTCCAACTAACTACAACCCATGGCGGTAAGACTAGGGATGGAGTTATACCTCTCCATAGCACAATTGCTGAATTCCAGAGACCATAAGTTGTCCAGGCATGATCCCTCTCTCAGCCTGCCTAGTTTACTTCAGAGGAAAGGTGACACCAATATGTCTGGAACAAGACAAGCTGCAGAATGTGCCAGATCAGCAAAGCAATGGTCTAACTGCTCACCTGTCTGAGCTTCCATTCTAGACTAGCTGCTGACCAAGGCTTAGAGACTGGTCTGCTCTGACATTTTGCTTTAGGTTGAATTTCCTCACACTAGGGTAAGGCTTGTATTCTCCCAATCGCGCTCCTCCACCCGAAGTCGTTGGCACAATGTGCGGTGTCAGGTTCGGTGAAGGGCGTATGATTTATTATAGCCATATATGAAGAGGGAAACACAAATAAATCAAATGTTTTACTAGCAAGATATGATGTATTAATAGCAGCTTATGAAACAGGTAACAAAAGCGCATCAAATACAGCTGCTAATACACTATACTACATGAGCTTAACATACAGTATGTTGGTGATAATGAACAATATAAATTGCCGGCGAGTGGTACTGCACAAATGTTTTACTTTAGAGAATGAGTGTAGATGAAAGGACAAGTTACAACAACAGAAAAACAGATTCTAGATTTTCTCTACAACATTGTGGAGGAAACCGATTCTTTAATTTAAAACAATGTTTTCCCGTAGTGAATGTGAGCAATGAAGACTGTCGCTCTGCTACTGAGTGAGTGCGTGGGCGACACTGTGAGCTGTGGAATTCGCGTGGAATGCTTTTACATCTGTCCTGTACAGTGACCTGCATGTTCGGGACAATGGCTACCGGCTGTTGCTGAATTGACTGATGTGCCTTTTCGGTTCACGAGTGCATTTTTCAGGAGACTCCTCGGAGTCGGCGCTGAAGCTGCGGAGTTCGTGCTTTATGCGACGCTCTCAGTGGGTCGCCCTGCGGTAAAAGACCGAGCCATGCAAGAAAACCCGGGTCAATGAGGTCTTTCTGATGATTGCCGAGACCATCGACGATGAACTGTGGTTTTTGTGGATGAATTTTGTGTTGGCATTCTGGCGGTGTCATTATGCACAGTGCACCTGTGCGGGCTGTTGGATTGCCTAGACTCTTGTCTATTGCACTTTTCACATTGGACAGTGGGGAGCATTTTGTGTGATATTCACAGGCACAGGAATGGAACATAATGGGAACGACCCGTTGTCGTGAAGTTGGAACACACAAACAGAAGACAGTATGATTTATTGCCTGACATTTTTCGTTGCATCTTGCCAGGTACATACATACTGCAGAATTTACACAACATAAACTTCAGCAATAAGATAAATTCTTCAAGCTGAAATATACAATACATATATTCACACATCAATTTGAATTATCTGCCACGCTAATTTTAAGCTGAATGTCATGTCGTTTTGTTTACACAAAGTTGGCTTTTGTAAATTAATGGAAATTGCCTCGACCAGCACTAACATGTGTCAATTTTGTTTGTTAAACAACATGCGACACGTATTGTCCTTATGAGTCACGTGACCGGTCTAAAAATATAGCGTCCTTTGCTTTGTACAACTTGAAGGATTTATCTTATTGCTTTAGTTTATATTGTGTGGTTTCTACAGTATGTACCTGAAGGGGTTCTTTATTTTTCTGTTTTCAGCGCTTACTAGTAAAGTTGTACAGATACCACAAAATAGGTAGCAACAAATTTAGCTGAGAAAGCAGCAACACATTTAGCAAATACGGTTACTGTAAACAGTTCTAGATGCAAATTGCCACCAGCTACAGAGAATGTATTAAACTATTCTAATCAAATTAACACATCAGGAAATGGTCTTGTGAAACTGAACCCCACACCACAAATGGTATTAGCTAAATATATACTGGTAGAACAGAGAGACAGCTTAACAAACGAGTGTCAGAACACATACCTCAATGAGTCAACAAGATACGACACACAGGAGATGCTAGCCTAGTGGGGCCGACACACCAGATGCTCCCCGCGTCTTCAATTGGTAGGCAGATTATCGAAAGCGGCCATGTGGTTGACAGAGACACTACCTTTCTCGTGTTCTTTAACACACAAAATACTCGCTTGTTAAAGTTTGCAGAAGCAATTATGATCTATCAACGCAAGCCAGAATTGTGCAAACAGAAAGACATGTTAGTCAGCTTAAAGTTACCGTGGTAGATAAGTGACATTACTGTGCGAACATGTGTATATTTCAACTTGAAGGATTTATCTAGTTAATTTACTTTACGTTGTGTGATTTCTGCAGTATGTACCTGACGAGATGCAGCGAAATATGCCAGGCAATAAATCGTACAATCTATTGTTTGTGTCTTCGTTATTCAAATTCACTACGGGAAAACATTGTTTTGAATAATAATTGAAAGCTGTAATTCTTATCCTTACGTCTATGAGACCCAAACAATAGGTGTGTATTTATTTATTAACTCTTTTCTGGCCTCTCAGGATTCCCCAATTGATATTTGTGTGTAATATATGATATATGCACATATTTATTTGCATATATGTGTAAATGTTACTTTGCACATATATGCAATATATAAATGTTAGTTTGCACATATGTAATATATAAATGTTAGTTTGCAGATATGTGTAATCTGTAACTGTTTGCAGATATATGTAATATTCAAATGTTAGTTCACAGCTTCATGTAATATGTAAATGTTAGTTTGTAGCTGTATGTAATAAGTAAATGTTATTTTGTACATATGTAAATGTTAATTTGTGCATATGTAATATGTAAATGTTAGTTTGCACTTATATAATATGTACATTTTAATTCGCATATCATTTTAATTTGCATATATCTATTATGTAAATATTAGTTTACACATATGCAGCAATTCATGTTAGATTCTTCTTCTTCTTCAGCGTTCCGATCCATTGAGGTTCTTTGCTGCAGATACAATCCGTCTCCATTCGTCTCTCTGGTGGACCTTCTCTTGCCAGTCGTTGATTCCAAGTGCTTGTGGGTCTGTACATGTATTATCTCTCCACCGCCTTCTTGGTCTACCTCGGGGTCTACGGTCATTTATTTCCTGATTGGAAGCGAGTTTTGTTTCCCTATTATCTTCCATTCTTTCTATATGCCCCAGCCATTGTAGTCTATTAGCCTTCATGATACCAGTGATTAGCGGGGACTTAAACAGATCATAAATGTCTTTGTTACTTCTTCTTTTCCACTCTCCACTTTGTGTATCCCTAATGGGTCCAAAGATGCGTCTTAAAATTTTGTTCTCAAAGGTTTGTAACAAGGCTTCGTCTCCTTTCGTTGTACTCCAGGTTTCAGAGCCATACAGCACAACTGGTCTGATCAGTGTTTTGTATATTGTGATTTTGGTGTTACGAGATAGCACCTTTGATTTTAGTAGATGTTGTAGTGCATAGTATATCTTATTTCCAGAGTTGATTCTAGTTTGTATTTCTTCCCTTATGATGTTGGAGCAGTTGAAGATTGTACCCAGGTATTTGTATGTTTCCGTTCTTTTAATGGTCATATTATCTATTTGTATGTGGCCAGAATTTTTAGCTATTCCGTCTCTTGAAATTACCATATATTCTGTCTTATCTTGGTTGATAACCAGCCCCATCTGTTGGGCTTTTTCCTTTAAGTGAGTCAATATTTCCAATGTCTTTTGTTCACTTTGCCCTATAATATCTATATCATCTGCATAACCAAGCAGCTTGGATGTTCCTCCAATATCACATTCCTCCTTTACCTTCCTTACAACTTTCTCTAGAGCCAGATTGAAGAGTAGCGGCGATAGTGCATCTCCCTGTTTCAAGCCAGATGTTATTTGGAAGGGGTCTGATTTCCTGCCTTTATATGTTACTATATTACAAGTATCTTCCATGCATAGTCTGGTCATGTTGATTAACTTCCTTGGTATTCCAAATTCCTGCATAGCATTCCATAGACTATTCCTATGGACACTGTCATAAGCCTTTTTAAAATCCACAAAAAATGTTATGGAGATCTCTTTTATATTCCCAATTTTTCTCGGTTATTTGTCGTAAGATAAATATCTCATCTATTGTTGATCTGTTTTGTCTAAACCCCGCCTGGTAGTCACCTAATATGTCTTCTGAATATGGTTTTTAGTCTATTTAGTAATACTGCGGATAGTATCTTATAGCTTGTGGACAGTAGTGATATTCCTCTATAATTTCCACATTGGAACTTGTCTCCTTTCTTAAAGATAGGTATCAATAATGACTCTTTCCAGTCATGGGATAATTCTTCTGTCCTCCAGATTTTTATTATTAGTTCGTATAGCTTTAGATGTAATGCATGGCCACCTGCCTTTATAAATTCAGCAGCAATTCCATCAGTCCCAGTTGCCTTATTGTTTTTAAGTCGTGTGATTACATATAGGATTTCTTCAAATGTAGGTTCTTCAATTTCTCTCTTAAGTTTTATTTTAAATTTTGCTCCAACGAGGAAGTGGTCACTGTGGCACTCAGCTCCTCTATAACTTCTAACTTGCTGTATGTTTGATGCATTTCTGTTGTTAATTAAAATGTGATCTATTTGATTATAGGTTCTCTTGTCACATGATTTCCAAGTTTGTTTATGTATATCCTTTCTTTGCAGTCTGGTACTGCTAATCTGCAGTCCTTTGGCTTCTGCCAGGTTGATGACTCTCCATCCATTATCATTTGAAGTTGTATGTAGGCTTTCCATACCGGCCACTTTTTTATTAGTTTGCTCTCTACCTATTTTTGCATTGAAGTCTCCCAGCACAATCAGGATGTCCTGTTCGGGGGTTTCTTCTATGACATCTTCCAGATCATTATAAAAGTCTTCTTTAATATCATCGTCTTTCTCTTCAGTAGGTGCATGTACATTAATCATCGTTATATTGTTAGATTGCAGATATATATAATGACTGACTGGCACCTTGTCGTCTTGACAGACGATAGTTTGTAAAATTAAGTTAAATCCATTCATAGCAGAAAGCCTGGGCTGAATATTGAGACCACGTGTTGCCCATGCAGGATGATCCCTCTTTCATCCTGCGCACTTTACTCCAGAGGAAATTTAACACCAATACGTCTGGAACAAACCAAACTGCAGAAACTGCAAGATCAGCAAAATAATGTTCTAACTGTCCGACTCTTGGAGCTTCCATTGTAGACCAGTTGCCGACCACGGCTTAGGATCTGGTCTTCCCTGCCTTGACATTTAGTTTAGGTTGCATTTCCTAGCAATAGAGTAAGGTTCTTATGCTCCCAATTGCGCTCCTCCGCACGAAACTGTTGGCACAATATTGGGTGCAGGGTTTGATGAGTGCCGCTTAATACTCGGCACTAACAGAAAGCAGGTAGTAATACCGTCTACTGTTATATGGTAGCTCAGTCAGATTACTACGCAAATGTAATATTATGTATAATATACACATTTTAGTTTGCACATATATGTAATATATAAATATTACTCTTTAGCTATAGATAATATCATCATCATCACCCAGTGTCCTTTCCGGCTGGCGTGGGCGATCATACCTCTCCCCAAATTGCGATCTCCGACGTCATGGATCTATTCCCTTCCGTACCATGACACAAGACCGTCAATAATCTTCTCACGTTGTCTTCCTCTATCTCTCTTTTCGCAAATCTTTCCGGTTGTCACGATATTTTCCAATTTCTGTCTTCTCATAATGTGGCAAAAACAAAACGACGAGTGCTTCTTTCTGATGTTTGTGATAAGTTGTCTTTGCGAGTCAGTTTCCGTGAAAACGTCCTGGCTGCTCGTTTTGGCTGTCCCTAAATGCTCAGCATTTTTCTACTTCTATAAAACATCTCCAAATCTTCCATGAACTATTTTGCCCGTTTACTAATTGTCCACTTACTTATTATTAGCTCACACACCTTGCGTTCCAAGAATCAAGAGTGGAGTATGTGTGACGGTTTACTCCATGCTCAGTCTTCGTAGACTTAGATGGATAGGACATATTAGGATGATGGATGATGGTAGAATACTGTGGCATAATTGGATAAGACTGAGGCCCCAATTGGGTGAGGTCTCAATAAATATATATATATATATATATATATATATATATATATCTATATATATATATATATATATATATATATATATATATATATATATATATAATATATATATATATGATAGATAGATAAGATACAGGGTATGATACAGCAAGTTGTCTAGAGGCATTCCAAATGAGATGGATAATTATTCCCGCACAGCCCCTGGAGGAACCATTTACCATGGCTCCGAACCCCCACTGTGAGCATCCTAGACCTAAGCTTAAGGTTCTACACAGAATTTTGAAAAGAAGAAAAAGTTCCTCCCAAAGGCCATAAAGAGATCTTGACTATTCGCCCTTTAGCAACCGAGGAATTTGTTCCCTCACCAATAATGTTGTCAGTGTGCTTGTCAGGTCAGCCACCTTGTAGATCTGCCTTTAATTTTGTGTCAAATGTGACACATGTCAAGTTGGACAATTGGACTCAACAGTAGTGAACCACAACATCAACAATGACTGTACTTAACACCAGTTGAACAAGACATCCACAAGGACATGTTCTTGACAACAGCTGGACAACACATTCACTAAGGAAATGTTTACATCCACAGTTGAACAAGACATGTACCATGACAGATACTTGACAACATCTATACAGGACCTTCACAATTTACTAAACCAACAACAGTTGAATAGGACATTCACCATAAAAGATTCCGGACAACAGCTGGACAGGACAGTCACAAAGTAATGTACTTCACAGCAGCTGCACAAGACATTTACAGGGACATGTATTCCAACACTGTTTTCAACACTACCATGGTTTTATTAATAAACTGTAGGGGTCGAGCGAAGACCCAGGTTCGACATTGATTATAACATCTGCACTTCAACTTAAATCATGCATAGTTTATCAAGTAATGAAAAAACACAATGGTACAACACCCCAAAACCCACCAAGAGACCACCAATCTACAACAAATAACTCCCCTCCATCCTACACATCACTAAACTATAACTCCTCCTGCACCACAGACTCAAATAAATCAAGTATTATCGTTTCATCTGTCACTGAGAGGGAAACAAATTAAGAATCACTTGATTTGGGCAGGCATAAGGACACACTTCTGTTCTGGTCTGTTATCATCCTGTTATCATCAGTAAGTGGTGTTGGGAAAATCCCAGGTAACAGCTTCCTCATGACGGATCCCATACAAGTACATTCTCTCCTGTGAAACAGTATCTGAAGCGACAATCATGATGAATTCCCAATGGTGAGAAGACTGCCTGAGAAGCTGACGACTGGGTTATACAATTAGCTGAGTTTCTAATCCTCCTGATAATGGGAAGGCGAAGCTCAGTACGGGTTGTTCACAACAATCTGCATACCATCCAGTTAGTAGGAATATAAATCCACTATTCAGCAGCATTCACCAAATGCAAGTCTCTACCAGCAGTTCTTCAGAATGAGGATAAAATACATGACTCTGGTTCCTGCCTTTCAGTTATTAATCCGGTTATATGGAAGTTAACAACTAAGTCGGAATCACGTTTTCCTTAATACACTACAGCTATTGATAAGCTGGTGTAAATATTTCTCAGCTAGTACTGATAATTCAGGTCTGAGGAAAATAGTGGTAAGTATCAGGTACACACAGCCGCCATCTATTCGTCGCCTGCTGAAGCCAGGAGGTCACTCAGGAAGAATAAGGATGTCTACTTCTAGTATTGAAGGTAATCCCTGGAATATTGATAATAATGAGGTAGATTAAGGCTGGTACATTCAATTTGTAGTTACTGTGGCAACATCTGAAGTCTCCATATAAAGAAAAAGGAATAACAATTCTGAACCTGGGACTCCAATTCGTATGTCCAAAATATCGACATCTTCACCATCCCGTTTCTCTGTTGATATATAAAAGGCAAACATTTGCTATAAATTGGTTCAAAGATAATGTCATATCAAAATATCAACATGCACAGAGATATATGGGGAGGAGAAGAGAGGGTGATGTTCAGACACCACCCCTCTTTGCTGGTGATGGAGTGTATTCCACACTAATGGACTGTGGGTGATACATTTTCCTGGTTCACCCTTATTAGTGACAAACACAAGACCATATGCTGAGTCAGGGACATCATTACACAATCAACATGTAAATTAAAATACTTGTTTATATAAGTCCAGGCCCTCATAAGATTTAAACCACAGGAGTCCTGGGCACCATGGGAGACAGACAATGTAAGGCAGACTTTATGAAGCAGGCAGCATGAGACAGATACCAAAAGATAAGTATCATTGAACTAATATCTTGTGACAAGCATGCCGAACCAAGCACCATAAGACAGGCATGAGATGGATGGAAGATAGGTATCAATTTGTGACATTACGGACATCATCATCTTACAGTGCGTCAACTATTGCACACCAGCCAGAGGAAACATTACACTTGAAAGCACGAAAAACACATAACACCCACTTGACACTCGAGATGGACTCGTGTCAGCTTATTTTTTTAGAATAAACAGCGTCCTCACTACATAGAACTATTGGAAGGGACAGGTCACGTGATCTTGGGTCGGCCCTTCGCCAGCGCCCAACGTTTTGAATCTGCGCATTCTTACAGACAAGATACAGACAGACGGTCCAGTCGCTGAGTGGTTACCGAATTTTCGAGGAAAAATGTGTAGTTTGTTCTGACACTAGGTAAGCTCATCAATCCATCGATCAACATGATGCCCAGAGGTGTACAGTTGAGGTATCCAGTGTCTGTGTGTCATTTTAGGTGTGTTATTATATAATAATATAAAAACTCTGGGTTGTCAACATGCAAGCCGCCACTTCTGGCTGAACGGCAACATTCCCCGGGCAATCTGACGCTATCACTGTTTTTCAAAACTGCCAGCTCTGAAGTTCTTTCTACTTCTGTTGTCTTTAATGTGTGCATAATACAACATACTATCATAGGAAACTGTAGGAGGTGGAATTCTTAATGCACTCGTATGCATTTCATCAAAATTGCCTATTTTACTATCTGCTATCCAGAAGACAGTTTGTGCACGAACTACTGCCTCACTTGAAACCTACCTGTTTTTGCCTGTACACCATCTAGAGAGCTGAGAGAGAAATTATATCCTTCCTCCCTCCTTTCCAAGTTGAGTTGACATGGTTTGATAGAATATAGTT
>JACEFZ010003730.1:350000-510000 GCA_014155875.1 Cepaea nemoralis | reverse complement strand
AGCTGAAAAACATCTGATGGCTGCAGAAATGTGGTTTCTGAGGAGAATGCAAAGAATACCATGGACAGACAGAAAAACCAATGACCAAGTACTACAGGAGACAAATGAACATCGTAAACTGATTAGAGAGAATTAGACGTAGACAGTCAAAATTTTTTGGACATGTTATGAGAAGAAATGGATTGGAGAACTTGGTGACAACTGGCAAGATCGAAGGAAACAGACCAAGAGGAAAATACCTGGATGGCTTGGCCACATGGCATGGACGAGACAGGAACACTGAGCTGATCCACGACACTGGTGATCGAGTGAAATGGCGAGTCATGACCGCCCACGCTTTCCGGCATGGCACTTGATTGATTGATTGAATTGAGCGGATTCACCAACGCATGGACCCAGGCTACAGCTCAGTCTTGATGCTACAAGGTGATACCCTCTCTTGAAACATACCTACCCACACCGGCCACACAAAGATCTTCTGATCCAGTGGACAAAAGACAATGTTTCTTTCCACAGCTAACAACCAGTAGATACGAAAACATACTCATTAATTGTAACGGTGAAAAGGGGAGGACATAATATTCATGTTTTGCTGTATGATGATGTGCAACAATCTAAAATGTATGTGAATATATCATGAATTAAGTTCCTTCGATCCCCAAACCAGGTTGTTACAATTAATAAATCCATTAACACTAGGTACTTCTCTATTTTATTTCCAGTTCACCTGTTTGTATAAGATTGTTTATAAACATGTTGTTCTTTGTGTATAATTAAATTAGAAATTAACACAATTACAAAACATGGGAAAACCAAGGTGAAGAGGGATGACATCTGCTAAGAAATTGATGAACTTTTCTCCAAATCTACCCACAGTCCATATTATTCTTTCACTGAATCCTTCATTATTCTGATGAAGTCATTCCAGACTGATTAGAATTCACAAACAAAAGGGGGCTTGAGAACTATTGGGATTCTTAGTGAGAGGAATAATTTCATAATGTGCTTCTATCTTTCACGGGACCTCCACCTAGACAAACCCGAGTCAGAATAATCAAGGTTCATATTCTTGACTATTAAACAATTGAGAGGAATGGGCCCAGCTTCTATGAACACTAGAATACGGGTAATGCACAACGTGATCCTAATTCCAATCACAATATATGACACAATTATAACTGCATTGGGCAATATCATGAGACTAATGGCAAATAACCAATTAGCAGACCAATCATCAATCCCCAAGGCTGGTATTTTGGTACATGAGTGTCCCATCCCATCCATACTCATACATCATTGCCAAACGCCCCTTTTCTCAAGCTAGACCTGGTTCACAAGCATTATCAAATCATCACAATTAATCGTGTACTCTTTCCCTACTGTTTAATATCAATATCTGCTACATCAGGTAATAAGCAAAGTTGCATAAGCAATATTTCACATGTGCAACAAACACATATGAAAAAAAAAATATGTCTTTCCCCTGAAAAATAGCATGAGCCCTCAATTCCATTCAGCCAACCGAGACACAGGTTCGAACACATATTGTCCTTTTCAGAACGTAGGTCATATGAAGCTAAACCGATGTTGCAAAGGAACAAGTGCAATATATTCAGAGATAAACTGCATTCAATTCAAATCTTTAAGAGTCCCTGTTAGCAAGTCTCATGAACGTAAAATAGCCACCAATCATCACAGGAACTTAGCAATTCTGTCGTGCAATGCACGTACTGCCACATTTGGATAAAAGCAAGCGTCTATCCTTCTACTAATGTGAGATGTTACTTATAAAATCACCATCTCACTCACTCAAGCATTCTCAGCATTTACAGGGAAAATATTACATGTAAATCACACATCCTGATCACGAAAGTGATAAACGTATACTCATAAGAGCATTACTACAGTTTGATTAAAAATGTGCAAAGGTATGCATTGAGAGTGATTTACAGTCATCAAGCATGCGTAGATTTTCATAGCAGACGACCGATAGACATGGCAGAATATTCAGCGTGGTAGACATGCCAGGCTGAAGAAAGCAACATTCAGTATAACTTCACAATGAAGTTCTGATCTTCACTTATACATTTCTCATACAAATACTGTGACATTCGTCTCTTTCTTCTCACTAGGCATAGCCGGAACATTTAAAAACGATTTATAGTGGTACGTTTGATCCAGAGAACACAAATCATATAGTATTATCAGGGCGTAACTTAGCACCAAATCGAGGTGCATCTTATCAAGATGGAATCCGAGCTGCAACTGTTAGACCATGGATTTGGCCTAAAAGAAAGCGTTACTCGGGGAGGTATTAATCAACCAAATTATGCCATGCGTCTCTTTGCTCCCCTTCTTGCTTCTAGAAGCTTACATGCTAAGAATAGATATGTTATCAGGATGGATTCCGTTCACGATTAAATATATTGAGAATTGTTTTATGGACAGGGAATGTGGATGACTGGCGACGCCATGTCACAAATACCAAAAGACATCTTATTTGGTGAATAAAGATGGGTAAGAGATCTTAGGGTCGGCCTCTACTACGATACACAGATGTGTGTAAGCGGGACATGATTGATACAGGCATTGATAATGCCCATTGGGAGCAAGTCACCGCTGAACGTGTTGCATGGAGGAAAAATATCAGAAATAGAATAAAGACAAAGGAGAAAATTATTGCAGATAAGTCACACACCGAGCGTGTGAGACGTAAGATAGTGCATGATGGTGGAAATGACCATGTGTTCACTTGCATCCACTGTGGACGAACATTTGGAGCGCCTTATCAGTCACATTCGCCTCCGCCATGGGGTGTAGTTAGTATTCCCTTTTGAAGCACAAACTATCGTATGTCAAGACGGCAATGTGCCAATGATGATACAGTTAAAGTGAAGTATACACCATGTATTAGTTACAGAGAAGCATATATTACCTTACGTATTTTCTTCAACGTCGCTAACGCTACTGCTGTCGTCTTCAGTGTCCGTGTCGCTTTCAGCGCCGACTTTCTTAATTAGATTGACTGTACCAGCGTTACTGACGATATTAGCCTGATTGATGTGTAGTGGCTCTTGTGCATAGTTGTGGATAACATTATTGGCGAGCTTTATATTTATAGAACTATTGATCCTGGTTTTGGAATAGAACAACATATTCATCAAATGCTACTGAACACTAACACTAAACAGTAGTTTAGTAAACCGAAGACAGTTAAAATTAAAGTAGTCAAAAGAGGAAGCTTAGAAAATGTAAAGTAAGGAGCAACCAACAACACACGGGGATGAGTAGGTATCAGTAAGTAAAGTAAGGAGCAAACAGCAACAACACATACGAATAGTACGTATCAGTAAGAAAAGTAGAGAGAAAACAACAACACATATGAATAAGTAGGTATCAGTAAGTAAAGTAAGCAGCAAAAATAATACATATGTATAAGTTTAGTTTAGTTTAGTTTAGTTTAGTTTAGTTTAATTTAGTTTAGTCAACGGATCAACATCACGGCACACGGGTGTAACCCATAAGTGCTCCGTTCTACTTCTAACTCAAGCCTGAATCCGGAGAAACTCAGCTCAGTGCACGAACTCCGTAGCATCGGCGATGATCCTGAAATACCGTGGGTAGATTTTTAACTCGAATTTTTGCCCGGGCAGCGCCGTTAGGCTACTCATTTTTTTCCATTTCCAACTGCCAAGGGACTTTTTACGTGCGCAACAATACACACGGGCGTCCGATCTCACTACCCAGAGACCAGGGAAAATTTTGCTACTAGAATTCCACGTGAAAGAAATCCCGACCCACATCGAAGCTTGAACCCGGGACCTCTAGCACTCGAGGCGGACACCATACAACGAGACCACTCAGCACCACCCACCCCCACCCCGACATGTGATACACAGTCATAGGCAGGTATCAGTGATACACAATCATAAGTAGGTACCAATGATACACAATCATAGTTAGGTATCAGTGATACACAGTCATAGATAGTTATCAAAGATACACAGCCATAGGTAGTTATCAGTGATACAGACGTAGGTAGGTATAAAAGATACACAGTCATAGGTAAGTATCAGTGATGCACAGTCATAGGTAGGTAACAATAATACACAGTCATAGGTAGGTATCAAAGATACACAGTCATAGGTAGGTGTCAGTGATACACAGTCATAGGTAGGTATCAATCATACACAGTCATAGGTAGGTATCAAAGATGCACAGTCATAGGTAGGAATCAAAGATACACAGTCATAAGTAGGTGTCAGTGATACACAGTCATAGGTAGGTATTAAAGATACACAGTCATAGGTAGGTATCAAAGATACACAGTTATAGGTAGGTATCAAAGATACACAGTCATAGGTTGGTATCAAAGATACACGGTCATAGGTAGGTATCAAAGATACACAGTCATAGGTAGGTATCAATAATACACCGCCATAGGTAGGTGTCAGTGATACACAGTCATAGGTAGGTATCAAAGATACACAGTCATACGTAGGTATCAAAGATACACAGTCATATGTAGGTATCAGTGATATACAGTCATAGGTAGATATCAGTGATACACAGTCATAGGTAGTTATCAAAATTACAGTCATAGCTAGGTATCGATGATACACAGTCATAGATAGGTATCAAAGATACACAGTGATAGGTAGGTATCAATGATACACAGTCATAGACAGGTGTCAGTGATACAAAGTCATAGGTAGGTATCAGTGATACACGTCATAAGTAGGTGTCCAAGATACACAGTCATAGACATGTATCAGTGATACACAGTCATAGGTAGGTATCAAAGATACACAATCATAAGTAGGTACCAATGATACACAATCATAGTTAGGTATCAGTGATACACAGTCATAGATAGTTATCAAAGATACACAGTCATAGACAGGTGTCAGTGATATACAGTCATAGGTAGGTATCAAAGATACACAATCATAGGTAGGTATCAAAGATACACAGTCATATGTAGGTATCAGTGATATACAGTCATAGTTAGATATCAGTGATACATAGTCATAGGTAGGTATCAATGATGCACAGTCATAGATAGGTATCAAAGATACACAGTCATAGGTAGGTATCAATGATACACAGTCATAGGCAGATGTCAGTGATACAAAGTCATAGGTAGGTATCAGTGATACACAGCCATAGGTAGGTATCAAAGATACACAGTCATAGGTAGGTATCAAAGATACACAGTCATAGGTAGGTATCAATGATACACAGTCATAGACAGGTGTAAGTGATACAAAGTCATAGGTAGGTATCAGTGATACACAGCCATAGGTAGGTATCAAAGATACACAGTCATAGACAGGTATCAGTGATACACAGTCATAGGTAGGTATCAAAGATATACAGTCATAGGCAGGTGTCAAAGATACACAGTCATAGGTAGGTATCAAAGAAACACAGCCATAGGTAGGTATCAATCATACACAGCCATAGGTAGGTATCAATCATACACAGTCATTGGTAGGTATCAAATATACACAATCATAGTTAGGTATCAAAGATACACAGTCATAGGTAGGTGTCAGTGATACACAGTCATAGGTAGGTATCAAAAATACAGTCATAGGTAGGTATCAAAGATACACAGTCATAGTTAGGTATCAATCATAAATAGCCATAGGTAGGCATCAAAGATACACAGTCATAGGTAGGTATCAAAGATACACTGTTATAGGTTGGTATCACAGATGCACGTCATAGGTAGGTATCAAAGATACACAGTCATAGCTAGGTATCAATCATACATAGCCATAGGTAGGTATCAAAGATACACAGTCACAGGCAGGTGTCAGTGATACACAGTCATAGGTAGGTATTACAGATACATAGTCATAGTTAGGTATCAAAGATACAGTCATAGGTAGGTATCAAAGATACACAGTCATAGGTAGGTATCAAAGATACACAGCCATGGGTAGGTATCAAAGATACATAGTCATAGGTAGGTATCAAAGATGCACAGCCATAGGCAGGTATCAAAGATACACAGCCATGGGTAGGTATCAAAGATACACAGTCATAGGTAGGTATCAAAGATACACAGCTATAGGTAGGTATCAAAGATACACAGTCATGGGTAGGCATCAAAGATACACAGCCATAGATAGGTGTCAAAGATACACAGTCATAGGTAGGTATCAAAGATACACAGTCATAGGTAGGTATCAAAGATACACATCCATAGGTAGGTATCAAAGATACACTTTCATAGGTAGGTATCAGTGATACACAGTCATAGGTAGGTGTCAAGAAACACAGTCATAGGTATGTATCAATCATACACAGCCATAGGTAGGTATCAATCATACACAGTCATAGGTAGGTATCAAAGATACACAATCATAGTTAGGTATCAAATATACACAGTCATAGGTAGGTGGCAAAGATACACAGTCATAGGTAGGTGTCAGTGATACACAGTCATAGGTAGGTATCAAAGATACACAGTCATAGGTAGGTATAACAGATACACGTCATAGGTAGGTAAGATACACAGTCATAGTTAGGTATCAATCATACATAGCCATAGGTAGGTATCAAAGATACACAGTCATAGGTAGGTATCAAAGATACACAGTCATAGGTAGGTATCACAGATACACGTCATAGGTAGGTATCAAAGATACACAGTCATAGCTAGGTATCAATCATACATAGCCATAGGTAGGTATCTAAGATACAGTCACAGGCAGGTGTCAGTGATACACAGTCATAGGTAGGTATTACAGATACATAGTCATAGGCAGGTATCAAAGATACACAGCCATGGGTAGGTATCAAAGATACACAGTCATAGGTAGGTATCAAAGATACACAGCCATGGGTATGTATCAAAGATACACAGTCATAGGTAGGTTTCAAAGATACACACCCATAGGCAGGTATCAAAGATACACAGCCATGGGTAGGTATCAAAGATACACAGTAATAGGTAGGTATCAAAGATACACAGCCATAGGTAGGTATCAAAGATACACAGTCATAGGTAGGCATCAAAGATACACAGCCATAGATAGGTGTCAGTGATACAAAGCCATATGTAGGTATCAAAGATACACAGTCATAGGTAGGTATCAAAGATACACAGTCATAGGTAGGTATAAAAGATACACAGTCATAGGTAGGTGTCAATGATACACGGCCATAGGCAGGTATCAAAGATACACAATCATAGGTAGGTATCAAAGATACACAGTCATAGGCAGGTATCAAAGATACACAGTCATAGGTAGGTATCAATCATACATAGCCATAGTTAGGTATCAATCATACACAGCCATAGTTACGTATCAGTGATACACAGTCATAGGTTGTAAAGAATGTTACTTGCATGTCCTTTACAGGACGTAGTAGTCAACTTCGGGATATTTTAGCTGTTTGTGATTCCTGTTCAAGTTTACGTTCAGTAATGTGCCATTGTTTTCTGAACGACCGGCACCCATACCATTTCATAAAAAACAACGTAAGGCGGTCTGCTGCCAAATCTCCCGCAGCTGTGTTTGGAACGCGGTAAGTGGGATTACGAACTGCATCCATAACACCTTCGCCACGGAGCGGTGTGATAGTTAGGTGTCAGTGATTGTCAGAAGTCGGGGTGCCCCAACGACTAGATGAAAGTATTATTCACTGGCGAGCAACCCCAAATAGTCAGAAACTGACTAGGGACAAAATCTATATGGCTGAACTATAGATTAGGCCCTTGAATATCCAACGTACAGCTCCAAGTGGCTCGTTACAAAATGAAATGAACTGTGCTGAATATTCGCCAAGGAATGGGAAAGAGAAGGTTAGCTAAAATAGATGTTTAAGTCTAAATATATGAGTATAGACGACTATCTCAGTACAGGTTTTTCTCCCTGACTGCTCCCTTCCTTGGTGTCTAAGTGAACCCCCACCAATGTACACAACAACACGTATGCACAATTGGAAAAAATATAATGACAGAACTATGAGTTTCAATACTACAACATTTATTTGCTAATCAGTAACAATAGACATAGGATGATTGTCAATATGAGGATGATGAAATCATATACATATTGATATTGATGACAAACATTACGTAACTTTACTTGTTACTTGATCTATCTGGATCTGTGGTCCAGATCCCCACTCTCCAGTAGACACACACAAAAGAACAGCTTGCCGGTATTCTGACTCCTGCCAGTCCTAGCTCTACCTAGTCTTCACTCGTTCTTGAGATCTGTAACATAGGTGCTCCTTGTGAGAGCTTGAAAGAAAGTCGAGAATGTGTTATATCTAATTCTACATCAGCGCAATCCTAATTAAAACATATCATAACACAAACATATACAATGACCAGTCTGGCCAAGTTTATCTTCCAGCTCTACTGCGTTCACCATCCTCCTTCTCCCTACTGTCTTTAGTCTGGGACGGGCTTTTCAATTGTCTCACACGCCTGTAATGATTACATTTCTGCCGCCCCATGTCCATGTCGCTAATACAGAAATTCTGTGTCGTACAGCCGCTCCGTCCAAAGTTGGTTTAGCAGCTCACAGGATCGGTAATGGTATTATAATAATGCCGGGTCATCCGGGCTTACAAGCCGTGACCAGTAGCTGTGCCAGGTTCCCATGCATTACCGTGAACGCACGCCCACAATACACTGAGAAAGTTTAGCACCATATACCCTATACCAATTGTGGGTAATGTCTGTACCATTACACCTCTGCTTCCAACACAAGTGTTGGCCAATGTGCCAATGCGCAGACAATAGCATAACACTTCATATTGGTAGGTTTGCATATGACAAATCAATATATCAAACATCCAATACACATAAACATATTGATTAAACTAGACATATTATGATACTTTAACATCATAGCATAATGCACTAGTTAGTTTGTATGTATACTGAAATGAGACGTATATACACAAAAAGAATATGTACGAAGCATATTCCTAGCATCGTATATTCATATGAAATTACACATACATACATCCAACATATCCGTAAACATTATATTACTTCAAGATGGACATCTAATGATACTCAACATAATAGCATCAGGCATTATTAATGAGTACTAATATTGTATAGCTACAAAATGAGATATACAACAAGTCTAATTGAAGTGACTACACAGACCAGCCATATTTCTGATCTGCCCGGTTTAATCACCACTTAGTTACTGCTGTTGTAAGAATTAAATAAATAGTCAGTTGACTATATTCTGTACAACAAATGCACACACCAAAAAGAGACTAGTCTAGTTTAGAAAGAAATGGCAAGCATCTGCTACGACACCCTCACCTAAAAGTATACTTAGACAATGATATGCCTTTCACAAGTTTCTACTTCTCAGAAGAGTAATACATGAAGCACAATGATATTGAACACAGAACTTAGAAAGAACACTCAAGTAACCTACGCCAAAGATAGTTCTTGAAATAACCTAGATCATATATAGACTGAAAATCAGTACATCTATCTAAGAGACTTACTAAGGGACTAGTTACTAAGAAATAATTCTCCTAGTGAAATCTAGCAACATAAGAATCATACGTATGACTACAAACGAGCTGGTTGTCTCACCTGTTCTGAAGTCAAACATTTTCTAACATAAAACAGGCTAGGGACCCTTATTTAAGCTGAGTCCAGCAGACAGTATTATCTCCCAGAAATTCCCGTCATAAATTCTTCTTATCTCCCCCTGACGGTAATTGCAATTATCACTGCAACCTGGCCATCACACCTGTGGGTCTGACAATTATTAGCCCCCTGAGTCTTATCAGTGATTTCACACCTTGCACCTCTAGTCTCTACCAGATGGAGGTCAGCCATCGCGGTTGGGCGGTTTCCTAGCTCTGCTTATCAGGTGTTGACTTGGCTTGTTTACTGCCTTAGGGCTATTATCTCCACCTTTCTACAGGTAATTGCCTTTATTCACCCAATGGCCCAGTTCATTGTTGATTCAGCCAGGGTCTACCTGGGCAAGAAGGTGCCAATGTGTCTGTGTGGTGTCATAGCCCGTCTGGGTCAGCAGTTTTCTAAGGTGTAGACTAATTTAAATTATCTAGTTGTGTCCGTCTCAAGTAGCCCATTTTACTTGCCATCTGCAAGCTTACGTCATGGCTAGAGGCTTTTTGTGAATAATCTTACCTCACGACTAGATAGCCGTGGAGTAGCGTGATTAATTCATTCTTTCTCAATTTGGCCTCTCAAATTTGGAGACCGAGAAAAATATTCTGGGATGTTAAGGCGGCATTTCACGACAGAGCTTCCCCCTTAAAAAAAGTTTCTGCCAGAAATCTTTTGTCAACGCACGCCGTACATCCCAGAATAATGCCTAAGCACTCTCCGTTCTGTATCTGCCTAAAGGTTTCCAATATTCCTTGTGGCAGTGGGTTGTCCTGCATCTGCATAAAGACGTCCCATTTCCATACTCCAAGGATACTCTGGATAGGTCTTTGTACCTGGTCTTCGGCCTGGATTCCATGCAATAGCTTGGTGAAATCCGGTACTTGTCAGGAGGTTGTATTTTTACCCCTCTGGGAAAGATCACAATCAACGGGATTCGTCTACGCCTCTGGGCAACGGTCTTAGTCCACTCCCTCACGTGATTTAATCCTTTCAGTCGAGGATGTACCCGTAGTGAAGTCTTGCATAATCTGGCCCCAGCAAAGCTTGTCTCCGTGATTTTCCTCCATCCTTTATAGATCTTAACTGATCCATCAATATCTTCCTTTTGAAAGGAATAATGTTACACATCATGGTCCCATGATATAAATTCAACTGGCGCTTTCCTCCTTCAAAGTCGGGCGTAACAATCGTCCCTCCTCGGTGTCGCGGTTTCTTCCCCTGATAATCAGTTAACGGGCTGAGTTTCTCTGCATTAGAGTTTCTTGTACAAACCGTGCTAGAAATTGGAAATTTAGTGTGCCAAGTTGTCCTGCCTTGAGAAATAACATAGTTACTCCAGGGCGATAAAGTGGAGTTACTTTTGAATAAAGTATCCACAAATAGCTGATCTACTCCTATCAAATCGACCTGACTGAAGGGTAGATTGAGTCCTAAGAGTGTTGATTCCAAACCACTCTTGACTTCTGTTACTTCAGGTCCCTGTTGCTGGAATTCCCTGATAACTTCAGCTAATGAGATGATAGGCGTTTCTTCCTCCATCTTGTGCAAAGAATTTTCTTCTTTAGCAACTACAGACAATGTTGTCTGCACAATATCAGAGTCCATATTCTGGCTCATGACAATTCCCTGTGTTTCCTGAGTCTCCGAACTGGTATACTGTGAGATAACAACTGGAAATGTTTCCTGGTCTGGATGTTCCTCTCTGGTCGTGCTTTCATGGGCTAAGTCCAGTTGAGGTAAATCCTGTGGTGGGCTGGTGTCTAAGCAATCCATCACATTAGGTAAATGATTTGAACTGAGATCTAGTGTCTTTTCCTGAGCTGCAGCCTCAAAGATCACAAGGGGTTCTGGATCGTCCTTCATCCCTCTGTCAGTCAAATTTAATCCCACTTCTTGCTTTCCTGAGCTGAAGGGAATAATAAGGTCGGTTACCTCTCCATCTCCGACCTCCTTAAAAGATGTCCTCAGGTCATCTTCCTTCTTGAGTTTCACCTCTCGTTGAAGTAAAATGAGATTCCTGGGAGTCTTGTACTGGCGGACCAGTTAAACCACATATTTTGTGGTACGAACAGTTGTCCTCTGGGTAACTGTTAATAGGCAAATTATCTGAACTGATAATTAGTGATTCTTCCCGCGTTGCAGTAATGAAATTCACCTGGGATTCCGTTTCTTCCTTCCTCCCTATTTCAGTCAGATGTAATTCCACTTCGTGATTCTGTGAACAGAAGGGAATGTGAGAATCGGCTAGGTCTCCGCCTGCGACCTCATTAAAGGTTGTCTTCAGTTCCTCTTTCTCTCAAGATTCATTTCTCGTAGACGTTAAGTGGTTTCCCTGAAGGTCCTGTACTGGCGAACCAGTGAGACCACAATTTCCGTGGTGCCAAACAGTTATCACGTTTGTGACTGCTTGAAAGTGCCCTTGGCACGTTTTTCTTCCCTCTTTTCCGTTTAGGACTGGGTCGAATGAGAACCTGTAGTTCCCGGTCCACTAACTCTGATTCCGCGGTGGTTGGCAAAGATGTCCCTTCCTTCCTGGTTGGGTGAGCATCCATATCTACTACCTTATGTTCCGCTAGAAAGGTTAGCTTCTCTGCATTGACTACTTCCATATGCTTTTTATTAATCTCTGCTTCTTCAGTTTTGCTACGCTCTTTTGCTTCAAATAACTCATTAATTGTTTTAGTCATCTGTTCCTCCGCCATGTCCCACTCTTTCATCTCGTCTCTGATGTATATTTCTAATTGTTCTCCTGTTAAGCCCTCTATTATGCCTAACCTTCTCGTGGACTCTAAGTAATCTGTGCGCGCCTTCAGATAATCTAGATCCTGGGAAGGTGAGTCCATATTTGCTAATGGCTATATTCAGGTAAGCTCCTATGTATCTATCAAATTCAGAGCTAAGCTAGAAAGACAAGAGTGAACCAATGACAGCAGAACCTAAACCAATGTGTAGAGTTTAGCCTCAGCAGTGAAAGACAACTGAAAGTAATATTCAAGTAGTTTCTGGCGACCGCAGTGAAGTAAGTGTGAGAGATATACTACACAGTAATCAATCTTAATATTTACCTAAATAAATATTAAAATGCACTGCATACATGTCATAATGAAAATGGCATAAGTAAGCATAAAATGGCAAATCAATCAAGCAGTTAAATCATCAAACACATCAATGTAAATATGATTAAAGTGATCAGTTATCATTAAATGATGAATGATACACTAAATGATAAGAATTAAAATATTTATCAATAAATGATAGATGAGGTAGTTTCTCATAAGTTCTTATCCGTTATACACTTTTGAAAAGTTATATCTATACTCTGTAACTTCCTCAACTAAAATTAGCTACATCTGATGATAGTCTATTTTGATGACTGAAGATTACAAGAGTTAACTTTTAAAATCGTATGTCTAGGGTCTAGTACCGGAGTCTATTGAAAGCGAGAAGTCCGAATTCAAATTCCAGTACGAGAAGCCCAATCTGTCATAAGTCGGGGTGCCCCACCGGCTAGATGAAAGTATTATTCACTGGCGAGCAACCCCAAATAGTCAGAAACTGACTAGGGACAAAATCTATATGGCTGAACTACAGATTAAGCCCATGAATATCCAACGTACAGCTCCAAGTGGCTCGTTACAAAATGAAATGAACTGTGCTGAATATTCGCCAAGGAATGGGAAAGAGAAGGTTAGCTAAGATAGATGTTTAAGTCTAAATATATGAGTATAGGACGACTATCTCAGTACAGGTTTTTCTCCCTGACTGCTCCCTTCCTTGGTGTCTAAGTGAACCCCCACCAATGTACACAACAACACGTATGCACAATTGGAAAAAAATATAATGACAGAACTATGAGTTACAATACTACAACATTTATTTGCTAATCGTAACAATAGACATAGGATGATTGTCAATATGAGGATGATGAAATCATATACATATTGATATTGATGACAAACATTACGTAACTTTACTTGTTACTTGATCTATCTGGATCTGTGGTCCAGATCCCCACTCTCCAGTAGACACACACAAAAAGAACAGCTCGCCGGTATTCTGACTCCTGCCAGTCCTAGCTCTACCTAGTCTTCACTCGTTCTTGAGATCTGTAACATAGGTGCTCCTTGTGAGAGCTTGAAAGAAAGTCGAGAATGTGTTATATCTAATTCTACATCAGCGCAATCCTAATTAAAACATATCATAACACAAACATATACAATGACCAGTCTGGCCAAGTTTATCTTCCAGCTCTACTGCGTTCACCATCCTTCCCCATACTGTCTTTAGTCTGGGACGGGCTTTTCAATTGTCTCACACGCCTGAAATGATTACATTTCTGCCGCCCCATGTCCATGTCGCTAATACAGAAATTCTGTGTCGTACAGCCGCTCCGTCCAAAGTTGGTTTAGCAGCTCACAGGATCGGTAATGGTATTATAATAATGCCGGGTCATCCGGGCTTACAAGCCGTGACCAGTAGCTGTGCCAGGTTCCCATGCATTACCGTGAACGCACGCCCACAATACACTGAGAAAGTTTAGCACCATATACCCTATACCAATTGTGGGTAATGTCTGTACCATTACACCTCTGCTTCCAACACAATCGTTGGCCAATGTGCCAATGCGCAGACAATAGCATAACACTTCATATTGGTAGGTTTGCATATGACAAATCAATATATCAAACATCCAATACACATAAACATATTGATTAAACTAGACATATTATGATACTTTAACATCATAGCATAATGCACTAGTTAGTTTGTATGTATACGAAATGAGACGTATATACACAAAAAGAATATGTACGAAGCATATTCCTAGCATCGTATATTCATATGAAATTACACATACATACATCCAACATATCCGTAAACATTATATTACTTCAAGATAGGACATATAATGATACTCAACATAATAGCATCAGGCATTATTAATGAGTACTAATATTGTATAGCTACAAAATGAGATATACAACAAGTCTAATTGAAGTGACCACACAGACCAGCCATATTTGCTGATCTGCCCGGTTTAATCACCACTTAGTTACTGCTGTTGTAAGAATTAAATAAATAGTCAGTTGACTATATTCTGTACAACAAATGCACACACCAAAAAGAGACTAGTCTAGTTTACAAAGAAATGACAAGCATCTACCAAGACACCTAAAAGTATACTTAGACAATGATATGCCTTTCACAAGTTTCTACTTCTCAGAAGAGTAATACATGAAGCACAATGATATTGAACACAGAACTTAGAAAGAACACTCAAGTAACCTACGCCAAAGATAGTTCTTGAAATAACCTAGATCAGATATAGACTGAAAATCGGTACATCCATCTAAGAGACTAAGAGACTTACTAAGGGACTAGTTACTAAGAAATAATTCTCCTAGTGAAATCTAGCAACATAAGAATCATACGTATGACTACAAACGAGCTGGTTGTCTCACCTGTTCTGAAGTCAAACATTTTCTAACATAAAACAGGCTAGGGACCCTTATTTAAGCTGAGTCCAGCAGACAGTATTATCTCCTTGGCATTCCCGTCATAAATTCTTCTTATCTCCCCCTGACGGTAATTGCAATTATCACTGCAACCTGGCCATCACACCTGTGGGTCTGACAATTATTAGCCCCCTGAGTCTTATCAGTGATTTCACACCTTGCACCTCTAGTCTCTACCAGATGGAGGTCAGCCATCGCGGTTGGGCGGTTTCCTAGCTCTGCTTATCAGGTGTTGACTTGGCTTGTTTACTGCCTTAGGGCTATTATCTCCACCTTTCTACAGGTAATTGCCTTTATTCACCCAATGGCCCAGTTCATTGTTGATTCAGCCAGGGTCTACCTGGGCAAGAAGGTGCCAATGTGTCTGTGTGGTGTCATAGCCCGTCTGGGTCAGCAGTTTTCTAAGGTGTAGACTAATTTAAATTATCTAGTTGTGTCCGTCTCAAGTAGCCCATTTTACTTGCCATCTGCAAGCTTACGTCATGGCTAGAGGCTTTTTGTGAATAATCTTACCTCACGACTAGATAGCCGTGGAGTAGCTTGATTAATTCATTCTTTCTCAATTTGGCCTCTCAAATTTGGAGACCGAGAAAAATATTCTGGGATGTTAAGGCGGCATTTCACGACAGAGCTTCCCCCTTAAAAAAAAGTTTCTGCCAGAAATCTTTTGTCAACGCACGCCGTACATCCCAGAATAATGCCTAAGCACTCTCCGTTCTGTATCTGCCTAAAGGTTTCCAATATTCCTTGTGGCAGTGGGTTGTCCTGCATCTGCATAAAGACGTCCCATTTCCATACTCCAAGGATACTCTGGATAGGTCCTTGTACCTGGTTTTCGGCCGGGATTCCATGCAATAGCTTGGTAAAATCCGGTAATTGTCAGGAGGTTGTATTTTTACCCCTCTGGGAAAGATCACAATCAACGGGATTCTTCGGCGCCTCTGGGCAACGGTCTTAGTCCACTCCCTCACGTGATTTAATCCTTTCAGCCGAGGATGTACCCGTAGTGAAGTCTTGCATAATCTGGCCACAGCAAAGCTTGTCTCCGTGATTTTCCTCCATCCGTTATAGATCTTTAACTGATCCATCAATATCTTCCTTTTGAAAGGAATAATGTTACACATCATGGTCCCATGATATAAATTCAACTGGCGCTTTCCTCCTTCAAAGTCGGGCGTAACAATCGTCCCTCCTCGGTGTCGCGGTTTCTTCCCCTGATAATCAGTTAACGGGCTGAGTTTCTCTGCATTAGAGTTTCTTGTACAAACCGTGCTAGAAATTGGAAATTTAGTGTGCCAAGTTGTCATGCCTTGAGAAATAACATAGTTACTCCAGGGCGATAAAGTGGTGTTACTTTTGAATAAAGTATCCACAAATAGCTGATCTACTCCTATCAAATCGACCTGACTGAAGGGTAGATTGAGTCCTAAGAGTGTTGATTCCAAACCACTCTTGACTTCTGTTACTTCAGGTCCCTGTTGCTGGAATTCCCTGATAACTTCAGCTAATGAGATGATAGGCGTTTCTTCCTCCATCTTGTGCAAAGAATTTTCTTCTTTAGCAACTACAGACAATGTTGTCTGCACAATATCAGAGTCCATATTCTGGCTCATGACAATTCCCTGTGTTTCCTGAGTCTCCGAACTGGTATACTGTGAGATAACAACTGGAAATGTTTCCTGGTCTGGATGTTCCTCTCTGGTCGTGCTTTCATGGGCTAAGTCCAGTTGAGGTAAATCCTGTGGTGGGCTGGTGTCTAAGCAATCCATCACATTAGGTAAATCATTTGAACTGAGATCTAGTATCTTGTCCTGAGCTGCAGCCTCAAAGATCACAAGGGGTTCTGGATCGTCCTTCATCCCTATCTTAGTCAAATGTAATCCCACTTCTTGCTTGCCTGAGCTGAAGGGAATAATAAGGTCGGTTACCTCTCCATCTTCGACCTCTTTAAAAGCTGTCCTCAGGTCCTCTTCTTCTTGAGTTTCACCCCTCGTTGAAGTAAAATGAGATTCCTGGGAGTCTTGTACTGGCAAACCGTAGTGCAAACAGTTGTCCTCTGGGTAACTGTTAATAGTTAAATTATCTGAACTGATAATTAGTGATTCTTCCCGCGTTGCAGTAATGAAATTCACCTGGGATTCCGTTTCTTCCTTCCTCCCTATTTCAGTCAGATGTAATTCCACTTCGTGATTCTGTGAACAGAAGGGAATGTGAGAATCGGCTAGGTCTCCGCCTGCGACCTCATTAAAGGTTGTCTTCAGTTCCTCTTTCTCTCGAGATTCATTTCTCGTAGAAGTTAAGTGGTTTCCCTGAAGGTCCTGTACTGCAGTTAAACCACAATTTCCGTGGTGCAAACAGTTATCACGTTTGTGACTGCTTGAAGTGCCCTTGGCACGTTTTTCTTCCCTCTTTTCCGTTTAGGACTGGGTCGAATGAGAACCTGTAGTTCCCGGTCCACTAACTCTGATTCCGCGGTGGGTTGGCAAAGATGTCCCTTCCTTCCTGGTTGGGTGAGCATCCATATCTCCTACCTTATGTTCCGCTAGAAAGGTTAGCTTCTCTGCATTGACTACTTCCATATGCTTTTTATTAATCTCTGCTTCTTCAGTTTTGCTACGCTCTTTTGCTTCAAATAACTCATTAATTGTTTTAGTCATCTGTTCCTCCGCCATGTCCCACTCTTTCATCTCGTCTCTGATGTATATTTCTAAGTTGTTCTCCTGTTAAGCCCTCTATTATGCCTAACCTTCTCGTGGACTCTAAGTAATCTGTGCGCGCCTTCAGATAATCTAGATCCTGGGAAGGTGAGTCCATATTTGCTAATGGCTATATTCAGGTAAGCTCCTATGTATCTATCAAATTCAGAGCTAAGCTAGAAAGACAAGAGTGAACCAATGACAGCAGAACCTAAACCAATGTGTAGAGTTTAGCCTCAGCAGTGAAAGACAACTGAAAGTAATATTCAAGTAGTTTCTGGCGACCGCAGTGAAGTAAGTGTGAGAGATATACTACACAGTAATCAATCCTAATATTTACCTAAATAAATATTAAAATGCACTGCATACATGTCATAATGAAAATGGCATAAGTAAGCATAAAATGGCAAATCAATCAAGCAGTTAAATCATCAAACACATCAATGTAATTATGATTAAAGTGATCAGTTATCATTAAATGATGAATGATACACTAAATGATAAGAATTAAAATACTTATCAATAAATGATAGATGAGGTAGTTTTCTCATAAGTTCTTATCTGTTATACACTTTTGAAAAGTTATATCTATACTCTGTAACTTCCTCAACTAAAATTAGCTACATCTGATGATAGTCTATTTTGATGACTGAAGATTACAAGAGTTAACTTTTAAAATCGTATGTCTAGGGTCTAGTACCGGAGTCTATTGAAAGCGAGAAGTCCGAATTCAAATTCCAGTACGAGAAGCCCAATCTGTCATAAGTCGGGGTGCCCCACCGGCTAGATGAAAGTATTATTCACTGGCGAGCAACCCCAAATAGTCAGAAACTGACTAGGGACAAAATCTATATGGCTGAACTATAGATTAAGGCCCATGAATATCCAACGTACAGCTCCTAAGTGGCTCGTTACAAAATTGAAATGAACTGTGCTGAATATTCGCCAAGGAATGGGAAAGAGAAGGTTAGCTAAGATAGATGTTTAAGTCTAAATATATGAGTATAGGACGACTATCCTCAGTACAGGTTTTTCTCCCTGACTGCTCCTTTCCTTGGTGTGTAAGTGAACCCCCACCAATGTACACAACAACACGTATGCACAATTGGAAAAAAATATAATGACAGAACTATGAGTTACAATACTACAACATTTATTTGCTAACCGTAACAATAGACATAGGATGATTGTCAATATGAGGATGATGAAATCATATACATATTGATATTGATGACAAACATTACGTAACTTTACTTGTTACTTGATCTATCTGGATCTGTGGTCCAGATCCCCACTCTCCAGTAGACACACACAAAAGAAACAGCTTGCCGGTATTCTGACTCCTGCCAGTCCTAGCTCTACCTAGTCTTCACTCGTTCTTGAGATCTGTAACATAGGTGCTCCTTGTGAGAGCTTGAAAGAAAGTCGAGAATGTGTTATATCTAATTCTACATCAGCGCAATCCTAATTAAAACATATCATAACACAAACATATACAATGACCAGTCTGGCCAAGTTTATCTTCCAGCTCTACTGCGTTCACCATCCTCCTTCTCCCTACTGTCTTTAGTCTGGGACGGGCTTTTCAATTGTCTCACACGCCTGTAATGATTACATTTCTGCCGCCCCATGTCCATGTCGCTAATACAGAAATTCTGTGTCGTACAGCCGCTCCGTCCAAAGTTGGTTTAGCAGCTCACAGGATCGGTAATGGTATTATAATAATGCCGGGTCATCCGGGCTTACAAGCCGTGACCAGTAGCTGTGCCAGGTTCCCATGCATTACCGTGAACGCACGCCCACAATACACTGAGAAAGTTTAGCACCATATACCCTATACCAATTGTGGGTAATGTCTGTACCATTACACCTCTGCTTCCAACACAATCGTTGGCCAATGTGCCAATGCGCAGACAATAGCATAACACTTCATATTGGTAGGTTTGCATATGACAAATCAATATATCAAACATCCAATACACATAAACATATTGATTAAACTAGACATATTATGATACTTTAACATCATAGCATAATGCACTAGTTAGTTTGTATGTATACGAAATGAGACGTATATACACAAAAAGAATATGTACGAAGCATATTCCTAGCATCGTATATTCATATGAAATTACACATACATACATCCAACATATCCGTAAACATTATATTACTTCAAGATAGACATATAATGATACTCAACATAATAGCATCAGGCATTATTAATGAGTACTAATATTGTATAGCTACAAAATGAGATATACAACAAGTCTAATTGAAGTGACCACACAGACCAGCCATATTTGCTGATCTGCCCGGTTTAATCACCACTTAGTTACTGCTGTTGTAAGAATTAAATAAATAGTCAGTTGACTATATTCTGTACAACAAATGCACACACCAAAAAGAGACTAGTCTAGTTTACAAAGAAATGACAAGCATCTACCAAGACACCTAAAAGTATACTTAGACAATGATATGCCTTTCACAAGTTTCTACTTCTCAGAAGAGTAATACATGAAGCACAATGATATTGAACACAGAACTTAGAAAGAACACTCAAGTAACCTACGCCAAAGATAGTTCTTGAAATAACCTAGATCAGATATAGACTGAAAATCGGTACATCCATCTAAGAGACTAAGAGACTTACTAAGGGACTAGTTACTAAGAAATAATTCTCCTAGTGAAATCTAGCAACATAAGAATCATACGTATGACTACAAACGAGCTGGTTGTCTCACCTGTTCTGAAGTCAAACATTTTCTAACATAAAACAGGCTAGGGACCCTTATTTAAGCTGAGTCCAGCAGACAGTATTATCTCCTTGGCAATTCCCGTCATAAATTCTTCTTATCTCCCCCTGACGGTAATTGCAATTATCACTGCAACCTGGCCATCACACCTGTGGGTCTGACAATTATTAGCCCCCTGAGTCTTATCAGTGATTTCACACCTTGCACCTCTAGTCTCTACCAGATGGAGGTCAGCCATCGCGGTTGGGCGGTTTCCTAGCTCTGCTTATCAGGTGTTGACTTGGCTTGTTTACTGCCTTAGGGCTATTATCTCCACCTTTCTACAGGTAATTGCCTTTATTCACCCAATGGCCCAGTTCATTGTTGATTCAGCCAGGGTCTACCTGGGCAAGAAGGTGCCAATGTGTCTGTGTGGTGTCATAGCCCGTCTGGGTCAGCAGTTTTCTAAGGTGTAAACTAATTTAAATTATCTAGTTGTGTCCGTCTCAAGTAGCCCATTTTACTTGCCACCTGCAAGCTTACGTCATGGCTAGAGGCTTTTTGTGAATAATCTTACCTCACGACTAGATAGCCGTGGAGTAGCGTGATTAATTCATTCTTTCTCAATTTGGCCTCTCAAATTTGGAGACCGAGAAAAATATTCTGGGATGTTAAGGCGGCATTTCACGACAGTGATACACACACAGTCATAGGTATCAATGATACACCGTAATATGTATATATCAATGATACACAATCTTTGGTGAGTGCCAATGATAAACAATCATAGAAGAGTATTAGTAATACACAATTATGTGTAAGTATGGATAGGATAAACATTGATACAATAGTAAGTATGGAGAGGCAGGCATGGCCATGGGAATGTTATTCCCATTGGAAAGGTCCCATGGGATGGGATGGGACAGGCATAACTTATCATGGGATGGGATGGATGGGACGGAAAAATATGTCCCACGGACAAGCCTGTGGGTAGGGCATACATTGAGATAATTGTAAGTATGGATAGGGCATACATTGAGACAATAGTAATTATGGAAAGGAAATATATTGCGACAATAGTGTTGTTTGTCCATCAAGAATGGTGATCACCATTCATTTCATCCGGTGGGGTTGAAAGTATGGAGCCGTGAGTTATAAAATGGCTGATAAGGCCAATTTTGGCTCGAAATTTTCTTTGACAATGTGGGCAAAGAATGCTTGATGTTCCAGGAGCAGGATCTCCTGCAGTGGTTTTTCTGTCCTGCCTTTTCTTCACAGCTCTTGCAGTCCTGGTTGCCTCACACGTGACTGCACCCTTGCGTCATGATGCGGTCTTTGGCAGCAGTTTCCCAGGTGTCAAGATGAATTCCAAAAGCTTTCAGTGAGTTTTTCAGTGTCTTTAAAAAGATTCCTCTGGCCGCCTAAGGAGCGTTTACCACAACGCAGCTCGCCGTAAAAATAAATTCGTTTAGGGAGCCTTTTATCTGGCATGCGAGTTACGTTACCAGCCCAGCGAATCTGATTCTTCATTAGTATAGTGTGGATACTGGGCATGTACGATCTTTCTAGAACTTCAGTGTCTGGGATCTTGTCTTGCTATTTAATCTTCAATAGCTTCCTAAGGCAGAGACTGTGTGAAGTGGTTTAATTTCCTAGCGTGTCGCTGATAAACAGTCCAGGTTTCACAAGCATATAGTAGTGTTGATAATACAATTGCTTTGTAGACTTTCATCTTTGTTTGCAAGCTAATTCCATTTCTGTCCCATACATTCTTGTAGTCTGCCAAAAGTCACGCTGGCCTTGGAGATTCATGCATTCACTTCAACATCAATTGTGGCAGCTTGTGACACAGTGCTGCCAAGATAGGTGAATTTGTCCACAGCACTTAGTCTATGACCATTCACCTTGATATTCAGCACGGTGTGATTATTCCCTGGAGCTGACTGATACATAACTACAGTCTTATCAAAATTGATATTGAGCTCAAAGTTGGCACTGGCATATGAGAAAGCTGAAACAGTGTGTTGCATGTCCGCCTCTGAGTTGGCATATAGAGCGCAATCATCAGCAAACAGGAGCTCTCTGACGGTGTCGCTGTTAATTTTGGTTTTAGCTTTCAGCCTTCTGAGATTGAACAACTTTCCATCCATACGGTAGTTGATGTCTATTACAATGTCATTGTTCTCGAAGGCATTCGTCAGCATAGCTGAAAACATGAGACTGAACAGTGTTGGTTCCAGGATATGTATGCATTTCAAGATGTATGTATGTGACGCGATGACTCGTTGTTCTTAGGTGAGACGCTGTTCAGTGTTTTTCTGTGGATTTCCTATAGAAATTCCCGTGGAATTCGTGTGGATAGTGTTTTTCCTTTGGATTATGTGATGTTATTTCGTGTTCGTTTATTGGAAGTGTTCAAAAGAAGCCACGGAAGGCAGGTGGTGGATGAAATTTTGAGGGCAGCCGACAGATATTTGTTGGTTATGGTCTCGAGTTTCGCGACGGCAAGCAGAGGATCTCTTTCGAGAGACAATGATTGCGGTCATCCGGCCAGTATGGTCACTGCCATAGAGGAAAGCAACGGCAAACTACCTCTTTGAAAGTGCCTAGTTTATTATGATTCGCTTAAAGACTGATCATCGCAAGACAAGGACAGAGACATTAAAATTAGGAACATGGAACGTTAAACAACGACGGAAAATTAGAGAACATAACACAAGAAATTCAAAGAGAAAAAATTAATATATTAGGTATGTGCGAAACGAGATGGACAGGAGCAGGCATCAAGATACATAAAGATTTTAAGATTATTTATTCTGGAGGTGAAGATCGACATAGGGGAGTGGCAATAATTTTGGACCGGAAAACATCAACGTCTGTTCAGGGATATTGGGCCGTGTCGGACAGAGTTCTACTAGTTAAATTGAGTGGCAGACCTTTTAACATAAATGTTATTCAGGTATATGCCCCAACAGGAGAGTCCAGTGAAGATAGTGTAGAGGAATTTTATAATGACATAGAGTCTGCCTTAAAGAAATGTAAAAATTCAGAAATAAACATCATAATAGGGGACTTCAATGCAAAAGTAGGAAATCAAGGGGATAGATACACAGTATGAAAACTATGGTTTAGGAGAGAGAAATGAAAGAGGATACAGACTAGTAGAGTGGGCAAAAGAACAGGAAATGATTGTAGGAAACACCTGGTTCAAGCAACACCCTAGAAGATTATGGACCTGGAGGAGTCCTGATAGCAGGATTAGAAACCAGATTGACTACATTCTCATTAGCAGAAGATTTAGAAACGCGCTAACAGTAGCAAAAACAGTTCCCAGTGCTGATTGTTATAGTGACCACAGATTACTCACAGGAACATTGAGGATAAAGTTGAAGAAAGTCAAGTATATAACAGGAAACACTAAATATGACTTGTGTACATTGAGTAATGACAAGGAAATACAAAACAAATTCAACATAGAAGTACAGAACAGATTTGAAATATTGTCTGATCTAGAGATCCTATTCCAGGATGTGGATGATCAATGGGAAATGTTAAAGAATTCAATCAATGTGGCTGCAGAAACAACTATTCCAAAATTAAAGAAGGTGGGTCGTAAGAAATGGATGACTGAGGAAATTTTACACTTAATGGAAACAAGAAGACTCAACAAAAATAATCCTGCCAAATATGAAGAAATTCACAGACAAGTCAGAATATTATGTAGGAAGGCAAAAGAATCATGGCTTGAGGAACAGTGCTTAGAAATTGAAAAACAACACAACAGTCAAAATACCAAATTAGTGCACAAAAGAATTCAGGAACTTACTAATAAAAGAACAAGTACATCAACAGGCTGTCTAAAAACTAAAGATGGCAAAATCATAATAGAAAAAGATCAGATTCTACATGTATGGACAGATTATGTGAAAGACCTGTATAATGATAACAGAGAGGAACAGTATGCTATTAGATTTAATAATGAAGGACCAGAAATTTTAAAGATGGAGGTTCAAAATGTTCTTAAGCATATGAAAGCTGGCAAGGCCCCCGGTGCAGATAACATCACAACAGAAATTATTAAAGCTTTAGAAGAATTTGGACTAGAGCAAGTCACTAGACTGCTGAACACATTATATGATACTGGAGATATACCTTCTGAATTATGTAATTCTGTATTTATTGCAATCCCAAAGAAATCAGGAACCTTAGAATGTGATCAACATAGAACAATTAGTATAAGGAGTCACATCACAAAGATTTTGTTACGAATTATCATGCAAAGAGTGAGGAAGAAAATACAACCTGAAATAGGGGAAGAACAATGTGGGTTTGTAGAAGGAAAGGGTACAGTAAATGCTGTGTATATGCTGCGAACAGTTATTGAACGTGCTTTAGAAGTAAACAAGGATATACATCTTTGCTTTATTGACTACACAAAGGCTTTTGATAGAGTTAGACATGTCAACATTGTGGATATGCTTGCAGATCTACAAATTGATGGGAAAGACATTAGACTTATAAAAAACATATATTGGAAACAACAAGCTGCCATAAGGATTGATAATGAAGTAGGACAATATCAACCTATTAAGAGAGGTGTTAGGCAGGGATGTGTAATGTCTCCAGATCTTTTTTCCCTATACAGTGAAAATATTTTCAGAAATGTAGAAGACCTAAATGGAATCAGCATTGGAGGACGAAACATAAATAACATTAGATATGCAGATGATACAGTATTGATTGCAGACAATGCACAGGATCTGCAACAATTAGTAGACGCTGTTGTTGTACACAGTGAGCAGCTGGGGTTGGAATTAAATTGTAGGAAGACACAGGTTATGGTCGTCACTAGGAAGAACGAAGTACCACAATGTAATATACAAGTAAATGGGAATATTCTTCAACAAGTGAATCGGTTCAATTATCTCGGAACAGTCATAACATCTGATGGCAGATGCCTTGAAGAGATTAGAACAAGAATCGCCATGGCGAAAGTAGCCTTTAGCAAGATGAAAAACATTCTGACCAATAAAATGATGTCAATTGAAACGAGAAAAAGAGTGTTGAGGGGATACATAGAGCCTGTTCTTTTGTATGGATGTGAAACTTGGACAATGTGCAGTCAAGCTGAAAAACATCTGATGGCTGCAGAAATGTGGTTTCTGAGGAAAATGCAAAGAATACCATGGACAGATAGAAAAACCAATGACCAAGTACTACAAGAGACAAATGAAAATCGTAGATTGATTAGAGATATTAGAAGTAGACAGTCAAAAATTTTTGGACATGTTATGAGAAGAAATGGACTGGAGAACTTAGTGACAGCTGGCAAGATCGAAGGGAACAGACCAAGAGGAAGACCGAGAGGAAAATACCTGGATGGCTTGGCAACATGGCATGGACGAGACAGGAACACTGAGCTGATCCACGACTCTGGTGATCGAGTGAAATGGCGAATCATGACCGCCCACGCTTTCCGGCATGGCACATGATTGATTGATTGTATGTACAGATAGATGGATGGATGGAAGTATGCATAGATGGTTGGAACATTAAATCCGCACATTCACGCAATATCAGCGATGATGTACATCATACCTCAGCCAAAGTATCATTTATTGTTTAACTTAATATGATACATAACTCTGCAGTAAGCACCCGACTAGATGCAGCGAAATATGCCAGGCAAGAAATCGTGCAATATTTTATTTATGGCGTCTGTATGTAAATTCACTAAGAAAATGCATTGTATTGAACGGAAAGATAACAGAAAATGGACAGAATATATAAGAAAGTTATACGATGACGGTTATAGACCAGAAACTAATAATTACGATAATTGAAGGACCACCAATACTAACAGCACAAGTTGGTACAACACACGAGGAAAGGTCAATTCCCGGGGTCAGATAACATCAGACGGTCCACTGGGAGGAAAATGTTCGCCCGTTTATTCGACTGTCTGTATGTTCGCTCTGTTCTATGACAATGAGCATACTTACACTGTAATGTTTCTACTCTGTAAAGCTGACGTCACATGTGTGGTGCACTGCTCACTGCGACCATTGAATTGTAGAGAAAACTTGGCCCAGTGTTCTTCTACTTGCTGTCTAATGTCTTCAAAGTCCTGGGTACCGGGACCGAGAGTAGGTCGTGAAATAGTTGGTTCAGTCGGGACAATGATCAGAGTGGAATCGTTTGCTGTTCTGTAAGATGCCCGAAGAGTGTTGCACTCAGTCCTGCTGTGAGTTTGATGGTCATCTGTTTATGAATGGAGTTATATAAAACAAGGTACACACAATTTAGTAAAAGAAAACAACAGTTATGCATTATAGCTGAATAAGCCAGTTATGTATGTATGTATGTATGTCTTCTACCTGCCTGCCTGCTTGCATGTAGTAGTACCAGCACCGGGTGTAGCAATCTCGTGCATTTATCATGAGTACAATGATTATGTATGATTGCTTGACAGACGTTTGTGGCATTGTGTACAGGATATAAGGAAAAGTGCATGGCGATACAGATAAACATTTTCTGAGTTTATGTATCGTGCTAGATTATATCTATAACAGCACATAAACACATTCATAAGTATTGATTGGAGGTCATAAAAGTAAAGATTCGAGTATACAATAGACAACATAAACATCGAAATACAGATTGGAAGACACACCAGACAACATATGCGCAGAATTAGATATTGGAGGACACACAAGACAACATCAACGTAGAAGTAGCCATTGAAAGATACACCAGACATCATAAACATACAAGTAGAGATTGGAGGACACAACAAACAAAAACAATATAGGAGTAGAGATTGGAGGAGACACCAGACAGCTTAAATATAGAAGTACAGATCTGAAGACACACCAGACAACATAAACATAGGAGTAGAGATTGGAGGTCACACCAGCCGACCTAAAAATAGAAGTAGAGATTGGAGAACAACCAGACGACCTAAACATAGGAACAGAGAATGGGGAACACACCATAAAACATCAACATAGAAGTAGAGTTTGGGGAACGCACTAGACAACATTAACATAAAAGTAGAGATTGGAGGTCATACCAGACAACATAAACATAGAAGTAGAGATTGGAGGTCAGTCCAGACACATTAAACATAGAAGTAGAGATTGGAGGACACTCCAGACAACATAAACATAAAAGTAGAGATTGGAGGACACTCCGGATACATTAAACATAGAAGTAGAGATTGGAGGACACTCCAGACAACATAAACATAAAAGTAGAAATTGGAGGACACTCCAGACACATTAAACATACAAGTAGAGATTAGAGGACACTCCAGACAACAAAAACATAGAAGTAGAGATTGGAGGATACTCCAGACACATTGAACATAGACGTAGAGATTGAAGGACACTCAAGACAACATAAACATAGAAGTAGAGATTGGAGGACACTCAAGACAACATAAACATAGAAGTAGAGATTGTAGGACAAATCAGACAATATCAAAATACTAGTAGATATTAGACACACCAGACAACATCAACATAGGAGTAGAGACTGTAGAACACACAAGACAACATAAACATAGAAGTAGAGATTGGAAAACAACCAGACGACCTAAAACAGAAACAGAGATTGGGGAACACACCATAAAACAACAACATAGACGTAGAGTCTGGGGAACACACCAAAAAACATCAACATAGAAGTAGAGATTGGACCAGACAACATGAATATAGAAGTATAGATTGGAGGACACACAAAACAATATCAACATAGGATTAGAGATTGAAGGACACACCAGACAACATAAATATAGAAGAAGATATTAAAGCACACACAAGACAACATCAACATAGGATTAGAGATCGGAGGACACATCAGACAACACCAACATAGGAGTAGAGATTTGGGGACACACAAGACAACATAAACATAGAAGTAGAGATTGCATGACGCACCAGACAAACTCAACATAGAAGTAGAGATTGGAGGACACTCCAGATAACGTAAGTGTAGAAGTAGAGATTAAAGGACACATCAGACAACATCAACATAGGAGTAGAGATTGTAGAACACACCAGACAACATCAGCATAGACGTAACGATTGGAGAAAAACCAGACGACCTAAACATAGAAACAGAGGTTGGAGAACACACCATAAAATATAAATATAGAAATAGAATCTAGGGAACACACCAGAAAACATCAACATAGAAGTAGAGATTGCAGGACACACCAGACAATATGGATATAGAAGTAGAGATTGGATGACACACAAGGCAACATCAATATAGGAGTAGAGTGTGGAGGACACACACGACAACACCAAAATACTAGTAGATACTGGAGGATACACCAGACAACATCAACATAGGAGTAGAGATTGGAGGACACACCAGACAACATCAACATAGAAGAGATTGGAGGATACACCATACAACATAAGCATAGACGTAGAGAGTGGAAGTACATCAAACAACATAAACATAGAAGCAAAGATTGGAGGACATGCCAGACACATAAGCATAGAAGTAGAGATTGGAGAACATGCCAAACAATATCAACATAGGAGTAGAGATTGTACCTTTGGTAAGGATGACTCTCATGTCCTTTTCAGGGCTCATCACCCACTGGTCCAAGCCTGACACCCAGCTCGCGCCTATAGCTCCTAGTAGCTGTCAGCATGCGACAGCGGCCACCCCCCCCCCCCCCCCCCCCGCCCCGGGCAACAGCTGTGAGAGGCTGGCTAAACCAGGCGTGGGTAGCCGATTTGGTGTCAAACCAAGCGGTAAACTAGGGTATGCCTACCCAGCATGTGAAGACAGGATTCGGCACACTGAACAAATCATTCCTGATTCAACGGGCAAGACGGTGTTTACCTGCAAAGCGTTGTGGAACGTAATGAGCACGGCAAGGCACGTAGAGCGCCCTGGTCATCCACTGCACCTGTATTCGTCTCCAGACGTCTCGACTTGTCTTGCCACTGGACTCAGATGGACTCAGGCGAGAGAGTAAGGTCGAGAAATGCGCAACTCTTCCTCACTTTAATCCAAGTCATCGGGCAAGTCATTCTTCATCCAACGTCATATATCATCTTCAAGCCCTGTGGCGATGGGCGAGCGGCGAAGCGGCATCCGTGGGTACGCTGGCAGCCGTAGTTGCAGACCTGCACACAGGCGGCTCAGGCCATATGGTCGTCTTATACACCGGAGCAGCAGTGGGATTCGGCAGTCCCCTGAGCGACTGAGCAGCCCTTTGTCCTTTATAGGAACACACTGCTCACCTCCATAGCATGAGGAAGGGGCTAGAAAAGGTGCCCTAAACATTGTCTGCTCCATCACTACCTAACCAGCTAGCCGTGGTTGGTAGGTACCCTAACTGCTGTCGACATACAAACAAAGATAAAACAAGTAAAGCTAAAAGAGCAAACCATATTCCCTTAAAATAGGCCCATCTCGATCAAGGTCTTCTTTCTGAGAGTCAATGTGGCTTCAGAAAAGAACGTTGAATTGTTGACATGATTTTCGCTGCAAGGCAGCTACAAGAGAAATGTCAGGAACAGAACTGCGAAATGATCTCCACTTTCAATGACCTTACCAAGGCTTTTGATACAGTCAGCAGAGAAGGACTGTGGAAGATTATGGAAAAATATGGCTGTCCACGAAAGTTTGTCCAAATAGTGCGGCTATTTCATGATGGCATGCAGGCAAGAGTACAGGAAAATGGTGAACTGTCTGAGCCTTTTCCTGTCACCTTTGGAGTGAAACAAGGATGTGTCCTGGCACAACACTGTTCAGCCTCATGTTTTCAGCTATGTTAACGAATTCCTTCAAGAACAACGGCATTGGAATAGACATCAACTACCGCATGGATTGAAAGTTATTCAATCTCAGACTGCTGAAAGCTGAAACAAAATTAACAGCGACACCGTCAGAGCGCTCCTGTTTGCTGATGATTGCGCTCTATACGCCAACTCAGAGGCGGACATGCAACATAATGTTTCAGCTTTCTCACATGCCTGTGCCAACTTTGGGCTCAATATCAACTTAGAGAAGACTGTAGTTGTGTACCAGCCAGCTCCAGGGAATAACCACACTGTGCCGAATATCAAAGTTAATGGTCATAGACTAAGTGTTGTGGACAAATTCACCTATCTTGGCAGCACTGTGTCACAAGCTGCCACAATTGATGACGAAATGAATGCAAGAATCTCCAAGGCTAGTGCGGCCTTTGGCAGACTGTACAAGAATGTATGGGACAGAACTGGAATAAGCCTGCAAACAAAGCTAAAAGTCTACAAAGCAGTTGTATTATTCACACTGCTATATGCTTGTGAAACTGGACTGTTTATCAGCGACACGCTAGGAAATTACACAACTTCCACACAGTCTGCCTAAGGAAGCTACTGAAGATTAAATGGCAAGACAAGATCCCAGACACTTAAGTCCTAGAAAGAGCGTCCATGCCCAATATCCACACTCTACTGATGAAGAATCAGATTCGCTGGGCTGGTCACTTGACCCGCATGCCAGATCACAGGCTCCCTAAACGAATTTTGTACGGCGATTTGCGTTGTGGTAAACGCTCTCAAGGTGGCTGGAGGAAACGCTTTAAAGACACTGAAAATCTCACTGAATGCTTTTGGAATTCATCATGACACCTGGGAGGGTGCAGCAAGAGACCGAAATTCGTGGCTTGCATCATTACACAAGGGTGCAGTCATGTGTGAGGCAACCAGGACTGCAAGAGCTGTAAAGAAAAGGCAGGACAGAAAAACCACTGCAGGAAATCCTCCAGAGACGTCAAGCATTCTTTGTACACATTGTCAAAGAACATTTCGAGCCAAATTGGCCATATCAGCCATCTTAGAACCCATGGCTCTATACTTTCAACTCCACTGGATGAAATAAATGGTCATCATCATTCTTGATGGACAAACAACAGAAGTAGAGATTGTAGGACATGCAAGACTTCATCACCATATGAGTAGAGATTGGAGGACACACCAGACTACAAAAAATATATATAAGTAGAGATTGGAGGACACACCAGCGAAAATAAACATTGAAATAGAGATTGGAGGATATGGCAGAAAACATAAACATAGAAGTAGAGATTGGAGGACACACAAGACAACACCAAAATACTAGTAGAGGTTGGAGGACACACCAGACAACATCAACACAGGAGTAGAGATTGGAGGACACACCAGACAACATCAACACAGGAGTAGAGATTGGAGGACACACCAGACAACATCAATATAGAAGAAAAGATTGGAGGACACACCAGACAACATCAACACATTAGTAGAGATTGAAGGACACACCAGACAACATCAATATAGAAGAAAAGATTGGAGGACACACCAGACAACATCAACACAGGAGTAGAGATTGGAGGACACACCAGACAACATCAATATAGAAGAAAAGATTGGAGGACACACCAGACAACATCAACACAGGAGTAGAGATTGAAGGACACACCAGACAACATCAATATAGAAGAGAAGATTGGAGGACAGACCTGACAACATCAACACAGGAGTAGAGATTGAAGGACACACCAGACAACATCAATATAGAAGAAAAGATTGGAGGACACACCAGACAACATCAATATAGAAGAAAAGATTTGAGGATACACCAGCCAACGTAAGCATAGAAGTAGAGATTGGAGGACTCAAGAACAGAAGTAGAGTTTGGAGGACACACCAGACAACATAAACATATAAGTAGAGTTGGGGGGACACATAAAACAACATAAGCATAGAAGTAGATATTGGAGTACACGCGAGACAACATAAGCATAAAAGTACAGAGTGGAAGGACTTGGGTTCAATATAAACATAGAAGTAAAGATTGGAGGTCATGCCAGACAATATCAACATAGAAGTAGAGATTGGAGAACACGCCAAACTATATCAACATAGAAGGAGAGATTGTAGGACATGCCAGACGACATCACCATATGAGTAGAGATTGGAGGACACCAGACAACATAAACATTTATGTAGTGATTGGAGGACACACCAGTGAAAAACAACAACATTGTAATAGAGATTGGAGGACATGCCAGACAAAATAAACATAGAAGTAAAGATTGGAAGACATACCAGATACCATATGCATAGGAGTAGAGATTGGAGGATATGCTAGACAACATAAGCGTAGAAGTACAGATTGGAGGATACACCAGACAACATAAACATAGAAGTGGAGATTGGAGGATACACCAGATACCATAAACATAGAAGTGGAGATTGGAGGACACGCCAGACAGCATAAACATTGAAATAGAGTTTGGAGGACACACAAGACAACATAACAATAGAAGAAATTGGAGGACGCACCAGACAACATCAAAATAGAAAACCATGTTAACCATGCCGGGAATGGAATCTATCAACCCCATATGTTGACAACAGCTCGCTTCAGGAACAAAGTGATGAATTAACAAATCGACACGCTTTCCTAGGCTTATTTGTGAACTACAGTTGTTGGGAAGTGCATATTTCTACAATTATTGTAAGCCGTAGTGTTTATGCATATACATTCAACTGAGTGTTTTCTGTTTTTCAACGGCATCTCTGATTTTTAACTGAATAAAAAATATGTGTTTGTGTTTCCATTCCTATCAAATTTAATTTGTGCGGCATAGTTGTGGATTGTTACGCGGTCCATGCAAGACGGCTCCTAACTGTTTACTTTGCTCACTAACTGGGCTGTAGGAACTGTCTACAACTCCAGCCCTGAAATATCTCTCCTTCTATATCTTTATAGACCTCTTCCTTTTACGCTGTTCTTCTTGTTCATCTCCTCTATACCGCTTATTCAATATTTTTGGAGAGTGACACACACAAACATTAAATATTATTACCATCATTATAGAATGACAAACACAAACATTAAATGTTATTACCATCATTATAGAATGACAAACACAAACATTAAATGTTTTTACCGTCATTATAGAATGACAAACACAAACATTAAATGTTATTACCGTCATTATAGAATGACAATCACAAACATTAAATGTTATTACCGTCATTATAGAATGACACACAGAAACATTAAATATTATTACCGTCATCATAGAATGACAAACACAAACATTAAATGTTATTACCGTCATTATAGAATGACAAACACAGACATTAAATGTTATAACCGTCATTAAAGAATGACAAACACAAACATTAAATGTTATTACCATCATTATAGAATTACGAACACAAACATTAAATGTTATTACCATTATTATAGAATTACAAACACAAACATTAAATGTTATTACCATCATTATAGAATGACAAACACAAACATTAAATGTTATTACCATCATTATAGAAATACAAGATAATTTTAACATAGAAGTAAAGAACAAATTTGATATATTGTCTGATCTAGAGATCCTATTTCAAGATGTAGATGATCAATGGGAAATGATGAAGAATTCAATCAGTTGTGCAGCAGAAATTACTATTCCAAAAGTAAAGAATGTGGGCCGTAAGACATAAATTGAAGAAATTTTACAACTAATGGAAACAAGAAGATAGAACAAACATAATCCTGCCAAATATGAAGAAATTCCTAGAAAAGTGAGAACCTTATGTAAGGAGGCAAAAGAAACATGGCTTGAAAAAAATTGCAGAGAAATTGAAAAACAACACAACAGTAACAATGCGAAACTAATGCACAAAAGAATTCAGGAGCTTACTAATCAAAGAACACGTACATCAGCAGGCTGCCTAAAGACAAAAGATGGAAGAGTCATAATAGAAAAAGATTAGATCTTACATGAATGGTCAGATTACGTGAAAAACCTGTATGATGATAACAGAGACGAACACTACGATGTTCAAAATAATAATGAAGGACCAGCAATTTTGAAGATGGAGGTTCAGCATGCTCTTAACCATATGAAATCTGGCAAGACCCCCGGTTCAGACAGCGTCACAACAGAAATGATTAATGCTTTAGAAGAATATGGAATAGATAAAGTTACCAGTCTGCTTAATACAATATATGATACTGGAAATATACCTCAGGAGTTATGTAATTCTGTATTTATTGCAATCCCAAAGAAATCAGGAGCCTTGGAATGTGATCAACATCGAACAATTAGTATAATGAGTCACATCACGAAGATTTTGCTAAGAATTATCATGCAAAGAGTTAGGAGGAAAATACAACCTGAAATAGGAGAAGAACAATGTGGGTTTGTGGAAGGCAAGGGTACAGTAAATGCTGTGTATATACTGAGAACCATAATCGAACTTTCTATAGAAGTAAACAAAGATCTACACCTTTGCTTTATTGACTACACAAAGGCTTTTGATAAAGTGAGACATGTCAACATGATAAGGATGCTTGAAGATCTACAAATTGATGGAAAAGATCTTAGACTTGTAAAAAACATATATTGGAAACAACAAGCTGCCATAAGAATTGATAATGAAGTAAGCCAATATCAGCCTATTAAAAGGGGTGTGAGACAGGGATGTGTAATGTCTCCAGATCTGTTTTCCCTGTACAGTGAAAGTATTTTCAGAAATATTGAAGATATGGAAGGAATCAACATTGGGGGACGATGCATCAATAACATTAGATATGCGGATGATACAGTCTTGATTGCAGACAATGAACAGGACCTGCAAAATTTAGTAGATGCGATTGTTGCACACAGTGAACAACTGGGGTTGGAGTTAAATTGTAAAAAGACACAGATTATTGTCGTCACTAGGAAGGACGAAATACCACAATGTAATATACAAGTAAATGGGAATATTCTTCAACAAGTGAGTAGGTACAATTATCTCGGAACAGTAATAACATCTGATGGGAGATGCCTTGAATAGATTAGAACAAGAATCGCCATGGCAAAAGTAGCCTTTAGCAAGATGAAAAACATATTAACCAATAAAAAGATGTCAATTGAAACGAGAAAAAGAGTGTTGAGATGCTACATAGAACCTGTACTTTTATATGGATGTGAAGCGTGGACAATGAGCAGTCAGGCTGAAAAAAACATCTGATGGCTATAGAGATGTGGTTTCTGAGGAAAATGCAAAGAATACCATGGACAGCCAGAAAGACCAATGAACAAGTCCTTCAAGAAACAAATGAAGATCGTAAATTGATTAGAGAAATTAGACGTAGACAGTCAACATTTTTTGGGCATATTATGAGAAGAAATGGATTGGAGAATTTGGTGACAACTGGTAAGATCGAGGGGAACAGACCAAGGGGAAGACCTAGAAGCAAGTACCTGGATGGCTTGGCCTTGTGGCATGGTCGAGACAGAAACACGGATCTGATCCACGACTCTGGTGATCGAGTGAGATGGCAGAACATGACCGCCCACGCTTACCGGCATGGCACATGATGGATGGATAGAATGACAAAAACAAACATTAAATGTTATTACCATCATTATAGAATGACAAACACAAACATTAAATGTTATTACCATCATTATAGAATGACAAAAACAAACATTAAATGTTATTACCATCATTATAGAATGACAAACACAAACATTAAATGTTATTACCATCATTATAGAATGACAAGTAGCCGATGTGGCCAAAAGAATAAGGCGCTCTAGAGCAGTGGTTCTCAACCGGTGGGGAATTTCCCCCCCCCCCCCCAGGAGGTAATTTTAGGATTTCCAGGGGGGGGGGGGATGAAAACCATTTCAAGATCGCATTAATACAAGAACCGATTACTTGATATTGCTTTTCCCTTCATACTTTACAGTTATACACATATCATCCTTCTAATATTCATTTTATAAAGTAAGTAGACCCACAAATCACGTTGTATGTGGATGTCTAGACTTGTTTTAACATACTTACCTTCCATTTTTACGTATACTGTGTAGGGGTGGGGGATTTTAGGTAGGAAATATGAAGGGGGGGGATGATGTTCTGAAAATATGGTGAAGGGGGGCACGGGCCAAATTTTTGATAGGAAGGGGGCGTATGACGTTCTTAAAATATGGTGAAGGGGGGGGCACGGGCCAAAAATGTTGAGAACCACTGCTCTAGAGCTTAAATTTCCATTGCGCTCGTGGCAGGGTTGCGGGATCAACCTCTAAACCGGCTAGTTTGGATTTCAATGTTAACTTCTCAATGGCTAACTAGCAATGGCAAACTATTGAACGCTCATTTGCCTTAAAAAGTCAACCTGGGGCTAGAGTTGATCACGGCATCCTGCAAAGGACATACAACATTTATTGATAGAATGACTTACAACATTTATTGAAAGAAGGACATATAACATTTATTTAAAGGACATACAACATGTATTGATGAAATGACCATCAGAAATATTACTACCATTGCATAAGGACAAAGACAAACGCATAAATGTTACCATTAGTGAAACCCTGGCTTGGAGTGATTTCAGCCTGTCTGTCCTCACACTTGCTGGTCATGGCGCTAGTGGCACTGTGTTCAGGAAGTCTTGAGTTGTCATCTGTAGACCTGCTTTTCACTTGAACCGTCTTGGTAGTTTGTTTGTGTGAAAATATTCTAATAGCAAATGTTGATTTAGCTTTCACAATAAAACGCCAAATACCTCGACTTTCTCTTGCTTCAGATTTAAGAAGACATTCTGACACTTCATGATGACACCACTTATTGCTGTAATATAACGGAGTACATCCAAAATAACACTTGGCATTACAGTTTGCTCCTGCATGGAGAAGAACCTCAACGATCTCAGTAATACCATTTAAAGCAGCCATGTGTAGAGGAGTCCATTTTATGTAATCCTTAGCATTAATTTTTGCTCCATCATTAAGAAGCACTTCAACAATCTCTTTATGGCCATTGATAACAGCTTCATGTAGAGGAGTCCTGCGTGCAATATTCTTAGCATTAATATTTGCTCCAGCATTGAGAAGCACTTCAACAATTTCTTTATGGCCATTGGCAACAGCTGCATGTAGAGGAGTCCCTTTTGTGTTATTCTCAGCATTAATGTCTGCTCCAGCATTAAGAAGCACTTCAACAATTTCTTTATGGCCATTGACAGCAGCAACATGTAGAGGAGTCCATTTTGTGTTATTCTCAGCATTAACATTTGCTCCAGCATTAAGAAGCACTTCAACAATCTCTTTATGGCCATTGCCAGCAGCAACATGTAGAGGAGTCCATTTTGTGTTATTCTCAGCATTAACATTTGCTCCAGCATTAAGAAGCACTTCAACAATTTCTTTATGGCCATTGACAGCAGCAACATGTAGAGGAGTCCATTTTGTGTTATTCTCAGCATTAACATTTGCTCCAGCATTAAGAAGCACTTCAACAATCTCTTTATGGCCATTGGCAGCAGCTATATGTAGAGGAGTAAACTGTATGTCATCCTCAGCATCAATGATTGCTTCAGCATTAACATTTGCTCCAGCATTAAGAAGCACTTCAACAATCTCTTTATGGCCATTGACAGCAGCAACATATAGAGGAGTCCATTTTGTGTTATTCTCAGCATTAACATTTGCTCCAGCATTAAGAAGCACTTCAACAATTTCTGTATGGCCATTGGCAGCAGCAACATATAGAGGAGTTTTTTGTGTTATTCCCAGCATTAACATTTGCTCCAGCATTAAGAAGCACTTCAACAATTTCTTTATGGTCATTGGCAGCAGCAACATATAGAGGAGTTTTGTTTGTGTTATTCCCAGCATTAACATTTGCTCCAGCATTAAGAAGCACTTCAACAATTTCTTTATGGCCATTGGCAGCAGCAACATATAGAGGAGTTTTGTTTGTGTTATTCTCAGCATTAACATTTGCTCCAGCATTAAGAAGCACTTCAACAATCTTTATGGCCATTGCAACAGCAGCATGTAGAGGAGTCGCTTTTAGTCATCCTCTCAGCATTAACATTTGCTCCAGCATTAAGAAGCACTTCAACAATTCTTTATGGTCCATTGAGCAGCAGCAATCATATAGAGGAGTCCTTTGTTTGTGTTATTCTCAGCATTAACATTTGCTCCAGCATTAAGAAGCACTTCAACAATTTCTTTATGGCCATTGGCAGCAGCAACATGTAGAGGAGTCGCTTTTATATCATTCTCAGCATTAACATTTGCTCCAGCATTAAGAAGCACTTCAACAATTTCTTTATGGCCATTGACAGCAGCAACATGTAGAGGAGTCCATTTTGTGTTATTCTCAGCATTAACATTTGCTCCAGCATTAAGAAGCACTTCAACAATTTCTTTATGGTCATTGGCAGCAGCAACATATAGAGAAGTTTTGTTTGTGTTATTCTCAGCATTAACATTTGCTCCAGCATTAAGAAGCACTTCAACAATTTCTTTATGGCCATTGACAGCAGCAAATGTAGAGGAGTCCATTTTGTGTTATTCTCAGCATTAACATTTTGCTCCAGCATTAAGAAGCACTTCAACAATTCTTTATGGTCATTGGCAGCAGCAACTATAGAGGAGTTTTGTTTGTGTTATTCTCAGCATTACATTTGCTCCAGCATTAAGAAGCACTTCAACAATTTCTTTAGGTCATTGGCAGCAGCAACATATAGAGGAGTTTTGTTTGTGTTATTCCCAGCATTAACATTTGCTCCAGCATTAAGAAGCACTTCAACAATTTCTTTATGGCCATTGACAGCAGCAACATGTAGAGGAGTCCATTTTGTGTTATTCTCAGCATTAACATTTGCTCCAGCATTAAGAAGCACTTCAACAATTTCTTTATGGTCGTTGGCAGCAGCAACATGTAGAGGAGTCGCTTTTATATCATTCTCAGCATTAACATTTGCTCCATCATTAAGAAGCACTTCAACAATTTCTTTATGGTCATTGGCAGCAGCAACATATAGAGAAGTTGTTTGTGTTATTCCCAGCATTAACATTTGCTCCAGCATTAAGAAGCACTTCAACAATTTCTTTATGGTCATTGGCAGCAGCAACATGTAGAGAAGTCCATTTTATGTTATTCCCAGCATTAACATTTGCTCCAGCATTAAGAAGCACTTCAACAATCTCTATATGGCCATAGGCAGAAGCAACATGTAGAGGAGTCCATTTTGTGTCATCGTCAGCATTAATATTTGCTTTTCCTTTTATAAGGATTTCAGCAATCCCTTTATGGCCACTGGCAGCGGCAACATGTAGGGGAGTCCATTTTATGTCATTCTCAGCATTAATATTTGCTTTAGCTTTGAGCAGAATGTCAATAATTTCTGCATGATCATTATCAGCTGCAAAATGTAATGGCGTCCATTTGTTCTGATCTTCAGCATTAATGTCAGCTGCAGCTTTGAGAAGGACCTCCACTATTTCTCTATGACCTCCAGCAGCAGCAACATGTAATGGGGTACGTTTGTGGTCATCTTCTTTATCAGCGTCCGCTCCAGCCTGGAGAAGTAGTTCAACAATGGCCTGAACACCGTGGTACGTCTCTCCACGCAACAACATGGCTGCCATCGTGTTCCTGGACTTCTACGTCATCTCTCCACGCAGCAACATGGCTGCCATCGTGTTCCTGGACTTCTACGCCAGCTCTGATAGTCGTGTCGACAATCTCAGGCTTGGCACTCCAAACTGCCCAGTGCAGCGGTGTTCTCTTGCTTTCATCTGTTGATGTGACAGCTGCGCCGTTGTTAATGAGTAGCTCAACCACATCTTTGTCGGCTTTTAGAACACTCCAGTGTAAGAGAGTACTTTTACTGATGTCTCCAGTGTTTGCATTTGCTTCTGCTGCAAGAAGACCTTCTAGAATCCCCTGTTTACCAGTTAAGGCACTCCGATGTAAGGCAGTAGTTTGGAATATATCTTCAGCATTCACATCAGCACCTTTGTTGACAAGTATCTCCACAATTTCTCTGTGACCACCCTCCACCCCGAACTGTAAAGCAGTTCTTTTATTATCATCTTGGACATTGATGTTAGCGCCTCTATTTAATAGAATCTCGACGATTTCTGCATGACCCCATGCAGCTGCCAAGTGTAGTGGAGTCTCGCCGCTGTCATTTTTAGAATCAATAACTGCTCCCGCTTCAATAAGAATGTTGACTATTTCCATGTGACCTCCCAGAGAACTCTTATGTAAAGGAGTATTCTGTCTGTCATCTACAGAATTAACCTTCTGCTCCAGCTTTGATAAGGATTTCAGACACTCCCTTATGACCATTCTCAACACTGCATTGTAATGGGGTTCTCTTGCTGTCGTCTTCAGCATTGATGTTTGCTCCAGCTTTGAGCAGAAGGTCAACAATATGTTTACAACCAATGGAAGCATTTATATGCAGAAGAGTTCTTTTCCTGTAAATTTCAGAATTAACATTTATCCCAGAACGGATGACATGTTCTACCATTTCGTCGTTCTCTTTGACAACACTAAAGTGTGGTGCAATAATCCTACAGCAGTCTTCATTATTATTGTCTGCTGCCTGTTTGAAAGGATGTGCAACATTATCTGGATACGTGTTCAAATAATCCACACATATTGGCTTACTTTGTGAGTCATGATTATCGTCTTCACATATGGAGTATGTTTCTGCAATTTCCATTCGCTCCTTTGATGCACTGCGATGAGACAGTCTTCCCGTGGGACAACCACTAATATCCTTCTTGTTAGTCTTGGTATGTTCTGGCATTGTCATCTGTATTTAGATACAAACAGGCTAGCATTTACAATAACATACTTGTTCAGTTTTATTAATGTATTCAAAGGTACCCAGTGAAGTTAGGTTAATGCTATACTTAATATGTTAAGTTACAGCGCTGCTCCCGTTACAGTAGCTTTCATTAATGGTTGTCACAGCATTGCCAGACTAGTGCCTGTGTGGTTGACGTACACATTCCAAGGTTACTATAGTAAACAAAATGATACGGTAGGAGTCAATCAGGACATTGCGGTACATTTTCTCAGTATGATGAAAGTCTTCGAAATGCCGCCCTTTAAATATTTTTACCTTTAAAAATACCGATCCCTTATGAAGCCCTCTTACGCTGCCGCCTTATTCGGCACGTCACGGCCCTGGTTTCAATGTTGGTGTTCCTCCTCCCCCCTCCCCTGTGTGGTCAAGGCAGCCATTCCAAGGATACAATAGAAAACACAATCCAATAACCAAACACTGCTCTAGGAGAATGTTCCTGCAGCATTAATTGTGATGTTTATGTCATGACATGAAAACCGTTACTTTATTTCCGAAAACCAGTTCACTTTGCTAACGCTGGTACAGTAGTGACTACTGCACACAAGATATGTGTGACTGGTGGCTGGGTTTCTGGCATTAGGTTGTGTGCAGAATATATAGATTAATTATGATGTGCTTAACTGTTGTGCACAGTTGTGAATTTCCCGTTAATCAGAAATCATTGATCACACGTCGGAGTACTCGTCCATGCCAGAAGTGCTGTGTTTATTTGCCGGTTTGAGGTCCGATACACCAGCGCACGTGCACACCTATAAACAAAACAAACACGACATAAACAGTTAAAAAGTGGCAATATAATGGTTTCAGGTGTCCAGCATACACATCTCGTAGTTCAAATTTAGGTGGTGTCTGTATGTAAGACATTCTTCTTCTTCTTCTTCTTCTTCTTCTTCTTCTTCTTCTTCTTCTTCTTCTTCTTCTTCTTCTTCTTCTTCTTCTTCTTCTTCTTCTTCTTCTTCTTCTTCTTCTTCTTCTTCTTCTTACTGCAGAATCTCGTGCTCAGCCACCCTCGCCTCCCATCCCCGCAGTTGTATAGTCCACTAAAATAAGTTAATTGCATATCCTTTACTGAACGTCGCAGTCAATCCCAGCATTACGTTTGCAGCTTCGGATTTCTTGGCAAGTTTGCTTTCAGTGAATTGTCATTGCTTTCTGAGCGACAGACACTCATAACACTTTATGAAAACCAACGCAGGGCGGTCTACATCCAAATGCCGCAGCTGTGTTTCGAACGTGGCATGAGGAATTTGTAAACTGCGACAGTGACACATCCGGCACAGAGGCGGCTATAGTTCACTACAAATCCATATTTTACTGTTCGCTCACATGGGCCTCTCCCCCCCCCCCCCCCCCCCCCCCCCAAAAGCCTGGTGTTTTCCCACCGGTTGGCTAAGTCAATTGCTCAGCTTCTGACATTATTGACCTTTAGTCCATTGAACCGCCTGAACCAAACACCCGTTTCATACCATCCACTGATAGTCATCAAACGCGTTGAGTACTTAAGGCACAGTGAGCCAAACAAGATAAGTAACCTTAATATTTTCATGTAGTGTGTTTCATGTAGGTGTGTGTCGGTTTATGTTTGTTCTGTGCTGACGAAGGCTTTAGCCTCAACGTCCAATTTGTTTCTTGTAATCGTGTTCTAGTAAAACTCAAAATTTACTTTTCGTTTTTTGGTGATTCATTCATTGCCTAATACAGTGGTTCTCAACCTTTTTTGGCCCATTCCCCCCTTCACCATATTTTCAGAACGCCATTCCCCCCCCTTCCTATCAAAAATTTGGCCCGTTCCCCCCTTCACCGTATTTTCAGAACGTCATTCCCCCCCTTTCATATTTCCTATCTAAAAATCCCCTCACCCCTACACAGTATACGTAAAAGTGGAAGGCAAATGTAATAGCATATACTAAAACAAGTCTAGACATTCACATAAAACATGATTTTTGGTTCTACTTACTTTATAAAATGAATTTTAGAAGGACGAGACATACATAACTGTAAAGTATGAAGGGAAAAACTATGTCAAGTAATCGGTTCTTGTATTAACACGATCTTGAAATGGTCTTCATTCCCCCCCTGGAAACCCTGAAATTCCCCCCATGGGGGGAATTCCCCACCGGTTGAGAACCACTGGCCTAATAGAACTGAACAGTTCTAGAACAGTTGCTAGGATAGAATAGCTCGTGGACATCATCGCCGGAGCAACGGAGTACGTACTTTGTGCTCGATAGCTTCGACAACAGTCTGCGGGGAGAGAAGTAGTTAAGCCGGCTACCTCGCGCTTCAAAGGCTGTGGGTTCGATTACGTATTCCTTCATTCGGTTCACGAGTGCACATTTTTCGGAGACTCCTGGGGGTTGTCGCTGGAGCTACGAAGTTGGTGCTTTGTGTGACTACGAAGGTGGTGCATTGAGTGACCTTTTTAGTAGGCGCCCTGTGGAAAGAGACTTAGACATATGGGGAAAAAGCCGGTGCGGTACAGTTGATTCTACGTCTTTAAGCGCTTTATCATTGCAGTTGACAGCCCTTTATTGGTCAGTATAATGTCCATCCAGCGAAATGTTACCTTTGCCATAGTGATTCTTGTTCTAATCTCTACAAGGCACCAACAATCAGATGCAATTTCTGTTCCAAGATAGGTGTACCGATTAATTTGGTTTGGAATTATCATATTTACTTGGATGTTAAATTGTCGTATTTTTTGCCTTTTGGAGACTACCATAATCTCTGTTTTCTTACCCTAGTTATATTTCTTACTCTAGAGTTGTTCAATATGTACAATATCCGCATCAACTAAATATAACAGATCTTGTTTGTTGTCTGCAATAAACTGCATATGTCATCGGCATATCTTACATTGGTCGTGTTACGTCCCACAAAGACCATTCCTCTCATATACTCTAAAGTTCTCTGATTTTCACTTTGTTGGAAAAAAAAATTGGATTCATTAGACATTCCAGTTGCACACCTCTTTTGATAGTCTAATATTAACGTACATCATTATCAATGTTTATGGCAGCATGTTGTTTCTAAAATATATTCTTTACGAACATACTGTCTTACCTGTCAACGTGTGGATTTGCAAGCATCTTTATCCTGTCGACATGTCTTACTTTATCGAAAGTCTGTGTGTGGTCTATGAAGAGAAGGTGTAGATCTTTGTTTACTTCTACCGAACGCTTCATTAATCTCATCTCATCTCATCATGTTCCTCTGTACCTTGCGGTGTCGAGGTGAAGTATAAACAGCGGGAGAGTGCCCGCTTATGGATACATGCATCGATATTCCCATGGACTCTGTTATTCCCTGCGTCCATCGTTTATGTGGTCGGTCTCTTCCTCTGCTTTCATATGGTCTGTACATAATTGCTCGTTCGTGGTATACTATTAGTTGGTAACCTACTTGCATGGCCAAACCATTTGACTTGCTGCCTTCTAATAAAATCTAGCGCAGCTATAACCCCCACTTTAGTCCTGATTTTTTTCATTTATGATCTTATCTATTCTTGATACATTGAGTATTCTTTTCAGAAATCTCATTTCTGTTGTTGTGATTTTACTTCATTAATTTTCTCAGCAATTATACAGCATTTGTGACCTGGTCTATTCCATAATCTTTAAGTTGAAGTAAATGGCATGTTTTATTAATAGTTTTTGTTGTTTTCTAATCTTCAGTCTTTAACTCTATGATTTTAGATTGCAGCTTTCCCATCTATTTACACATGTGTTGTTTCATGATTTTCGTAGATCTATAATAGAGTACGCAGGTCAGCGTGCCCCCATATTTACCACAACAGAGTAAGTCAGTGTTTTTCTGGGTAGGGTAAGGTAATAAAAGGCGCATGGTTGAGGGGTAGTGTAGGAGCTCAGTTGGGTATGTTGCTTCTGGCTGAGAGAAGTAAACCATTTGGGTTTATTGCGTGACAGTTAAATTTGCACGTGAAGTCTTGAACATGCTCTTGTTAATGGATCGTGGCGGGTATTTAGAAATTAGAATGCTCAACAAGGAAAGCGTGCCGCAACCCAACTTTCTAGTTTGACAAGAAAAGCGTGATACAGTCAATCGCACACAGATTTTGGGGGTATTTAAGAAGGGTAAGTTTCAAAACGAATGCAAGGTTCAGAATAGAAGCGGGGGTTTAGATAGAACAAATGAATGGGGTTCGTTCAGAACAGCAGAAGAGGCTCGTTCAGAACAGCAGAATTGGCTCGTTCAGAACAGCAGAAGAGGCTCGTTCAGAATAGAACTCGGTCGGAAAGGCATAATAATGCAGGGACTCATTCAGTAGGGCTGGAGTGCAGGGACAGGGATGCAGAGTTAAGGATTCAGAATCAGCTCTTGTTCAAGAAATGCAGAGTTGGAAATGTAGAGTCGGAAATTCCGATGCAGAGCAAGGTATGTGGAGTGAGAGAGAGAGAGTCATAATTCAGTCGCCTAGGGTCTGTCAGGCCAGAGCAGGGTATAGTAGACAGTCACAGAGCTTAGCAATCTGTTGACTCGGTCAGTTGAATTTAGTTTCTGAGAAGCTGTTTGAAGAGACTGTGCTACAATGTGTATTTTAACTGGCCCTCCATCGGCAAGGATGTATGCCAAGAAACCGGCATTAGAAGTTATCTAATTGTTGACCACTATACCATCACAGACCTGTCTCCCTGGTCTAGGTTTTACACGACTTTCTCCGTAATCCCGTATACTCCCTTGAGTAACGTGATGTGCGCGACAATTGGTAGCGGTTTTCTCCGCGTCGGTAACTTACCGGGTATGTGAGCCTGTCGCTCAGAAATCAATGGCAAACTGCTGAGCGTAATCTTGCCACGAAATCAACAATCAGCTGAAAGATGCTGATGTTGACATCGATGTCCTGTAAGGGATATGCGAACAAAACAAAAAAACACATCGCGGGCCAGACGCTCACAGTGATCGGTTACAGGCGTCATGTCTCCCGTCTCATTATAATGAATCATCAGAGCAATACTCAGTCACGTAAATAAACACTGCCTTTTGAAAAAGAAAAGGAGTATGGTTTGTTGATGAACGGTGACCTCTGACACAGGGTAATACCCAGTTACACTGCTACAATACTGTTACAGGTGTGTGCAGAAGTCGGTCACGTGACATTCATAAGAAAGGGGATAGGCACCTTTCCGAATTAATTCATTCAATAGCATGTTCTGTTCAGCTTGTTTAGTAAGTGCCCAGGTCTCACAGGCGTATATTGCAATGGGAAAGTGGCACGAATCTAATTTGTGTAGTTCTATTTGTCCCACTCTATAATTTATTCAGTTGTTTTAGTCTCTGAAGAGCAATTGCATAACGGTCTCAAATTATTTATTATAAAAAGCATCCCTTACAGGGACGCACTCAATTTCTTCTCATTCAATTTTATTCGTTAAATAAACTTCACGTTAAGCTAAGACATCTCATCCATTGATTCCGACACGCGATCACTCCGTCGCTGCCTGGGTGTTGCGTACCCCGGCAGCTTAGATCCATAAAGCACACTTTATTCACAAGCTGTCAATTATCATCAGTGTTTGCATCATATCACCCGCTGTTTTCCCGCGGGAAATAACTGTACATATTGCTGTACAAATCGCCCCTGAATTAACATATCGCCCCGGAACGAGCATAATCAACTACTGAGGCCCTGTAAGGGATACTTTTTACAATAAATAATTTGGGACCGTTATTCGGAAGAGTGCCCATTCGGGTCCAATGATCAGACTCCTGTGTCACAGTGCAGTCATCAGCTTGACCAACATCTGTGAACGTTTAACCAACAGCTGCCAATGTTTGACCAACATCTGTCAATGTTTAATCAATGCCTGTCAATGTTTGACCAACTCTATCACTATCACACCCCTCTTCTCATCAGCGAGGATGACCAGTTTTTCAGCCATTTTTATGAATTCACTGTCACCTCATCCTGTGGCTACAATAGAAAGGTGTCTGGCTGGTTTAGTCAACCACGGGTGGACGGTGACGATTATCAACATAATAATACACACACATGGCTAGCAAACTTGGAGCTCTACGCCAGTACATGAAAAAACATATAACACACCATACATACCGTACATAGGGACATCGATTTTCTTGGTTCTGTGTCACAAACCTTCTTCATCAGCCTCAGTGGTCATTGCGGAAATTCCCGTTAGCATACGTAAACTGTAACGTTAGAGCAATCAGGCACTATAAATAAACGCGTGCTGTGTGCTCAGTGGCGTGCAGAGGTTCTTTGATGCCCGGGGCCAACCCCTTGATTGGATGCCCCTAAATTGTTCTTTCTCTAATTAATTCCTCCTCCCCTCCCACTGCACTGTGCTGCCCCCTCTCCCTAAATGGGTGCCCCCCTCCAGACTGGATGCCCGGGACCGTCGCACCCCCCTTTGCAGGCCAATATGTGTGCTGCTTGTACCTATATAAATAGCAATTGGGAAACCCGTTGATGTTATCAAGGCGAGTAATAAATAACTACACACGTATTGGTTGGCGCTAATACTTCGTAGAAGTAGGGGTAAGAATTAAAAACTAGAGGACGCACTTTTTTTTTTTTTTGCATATCCTTTACAGATCATCGCTGTCAACACCAGCATCTTTCAGCTGTATGTTGATTTCTTGGCAAGATTACGCGCAGTAGTTTGCCATGAGGACACACTAGACAACATAAAAATTGAAAGCTATAGTGTCTAGTTAGTTGGTCATGCAGCGAGGCGAAGTCGTCATTTGGAGGTGACAGATTCGAATCCCGATTGGTAACTATAGCTTTCAGATTTAATGTTGTCTAGTGCGTCCTCTGCCGGTCTCTCTGGCCGAGGGGTTACCCCACTTTCTCCGTAATCCCGCTTATCACGCAGAGTCTCGTAGCGGCGAGAACTGGGAGCGGTTCTACCCCCGCTGGTGACTTGCGGGATAACTGAGCCGGCCGCTCAGAAAGCAATGGCAAACTGCTGAGCGTAATCTTGCCAAGAAATCAATATACAGCTGAAAGATGCTGCTGTTGACAGCGATGTCCTGTAAAGGATATGCGAATTAAGAAGAAGTGCGTCCTCTAGTCTCTAATACTTACCCCTACTTCTCTGAGCGCTGAATAACACGTGTATATTTGCTTATACATAAAGAATGCAATGGTAAAACCTATACTTGCTGTACCAACGACTTAGTGCCTTTCCAATAACCTATATAGCTGCAAACAGGCAGACAGGCAGACAGACAGAGAGGCAGACAGAGAGGCAGACAGACAGAGAGACAGGCAGACAGAGAGACAGGCAGACAGGCAGACAGAGGCATATACATACATAAATGCGTACATATATACATACAATATATACATAGGTGTGTACATATATACATAGAATCTCGCGCTCGAGCGCACACACACACAACACACAAACACACACACACACACACACACACACACACACACCATCCCCAGAGTCTCCAATCAGGCTTTTGTTGTCAAATTGATGTTACCTCACATGACCAACGTATGTTGACTGACCGCATCTCGTTTCTATTAGCATATTTTCATTTGCTTCTTGAAGTCTTTTTGAAGTCTAGCTTATTGGTCTTTCTAGTATTCATTGCATTTCCCTCAGAAATATGTCCGCTGCCATTAAATGGTGCTCACCTGACCTGCTAGTTGTCCACTCATACATAACGGTATGGGTTCTATACCTGACACGCTAGTTGTTCACTCATACATAACGGATGGGGGATGCGTGGTCTTGAGGTATGGTGTCCGCCTCGAGTGCTGGAGGTCCCGGGTTCAAGTCCCGGTGAGGGCCGGGATTTTTTCACGTGGACTTCTAGTAATACAATTTCCCCTGGTCTTTGGGAGTAAGATCGGACGCCCGTGTGTACTGTTGCGCGCGTAAACAATCCCTTGGCAGTTGGAAATCGAAAAATAGTAGCCCAACGGCGCTGCTCGGGCTAAATTTCGAGTTAAAAATCTACCCAAAGTATTTCAGTATCCTTGCTGGTGCTAAGGAGTTCGTGCACTGAGCTGAGTTTCTCCGGACTTAGGCTTGAGTTAGGAGTAGAATGGAGCACATATGGGTTACATCCGCGTGCTGTGATGTTGATCCGTCGACTAAATAAACTAAAACTTAAACTTTAACAGCCAGCAAATAGTTCCAATAATAATGGTTCCCGATGCAATCAGATTATATGTCTGTCTGTCTTTACCTCTGTATGTAATATGACATAAACAACGTTAACACTTCAGAGATGCATAGAACATTAATAGATTGCATAACACAACAGTAGACCGCTTAGGACACAGACGTGCAATTTTACAGCAGAATGTTGAATACGTCATTTCTCCTTTTCTTCTCTTCCTTTATTTACATCAGTGAAGTGTTGGGATAAATGTAAAGATTATGTAAGCTCTCTTTATAATGTTATTTGTAAGTTAGTATTCATTTCTCTGTTGTTGTTCTTGATACCATCACTCCATCTTTTACTTGGTCTTCCCCTTGTTCTGTATCCTTTATATTTCTTCAATGGGCTCTTTGTTGCAGATAGTACCAGGGCATTCCCGTGAGTTGGCCAAACCATTTAATATGTTGTTCTTTAATGTAGTGCACGATTGGTTTCAGAGCTAGTCTTTAAATTTGAATATATCATTGACAGCCCAAAATGACTCATCTAAATGTTGACAGAGAGAATAAGACACACTATCATAAGCAGAGACATCAAGCGGCAGTTTTGATTACACTGTGAGAAAAGACAATGTGGAGCATACTGTAACAACTGGTAAGAGGTAAATTGTATAAGAGACGAAGGACAGATGTGAGGAAAATTTATCCACAGCTTTCATCATTGGTGGGAACAGATATCAGCACATTCTATTGAAAAACGGGAGCTGTTGATAAGCACCATCGCCCACAAATGGTTACAAGCCATTTGACGTCAACGATAAAGATGATGTTTATGATCCTGATATTGTTTCAATGAGATTGGGTAGTATTATTTAATGAAAATATTCTAGAGGTGTATCTTTCGTGGTACCAATTTATTTAGGACATTCCCCCCCAACCCCTTACAATTTACATCAACGCAATTAGTGATATGTAATTACATAATTAGACAAATCAAACAAAGATCTAAAGTCATATCTATACCTAGTACTAACATGGTAGTAGACTATAATATTCACAGAAGAGTTGATTGCTCCAAGCATATACACAATAAAGTAAAGAACTGTATAGAGATTGACTTGTGACTTATCTACATCGATTTCTGGTATCAACGCTCTAAGAAAAGCAACAATAAATACAGGTAAATTACAAATAAAAAATATTAAGGACAACAAGATAACAACTTTAGTTAGTTTAAGGTCTTTGCTTGTCGCCAATTTACTTTTAACATCTTTTACAGATGACACTTCTGAGACAGATTCTAGTTTTAGTGGACTAATGGCCAGTTGTCTGAACTTCTTTGACTTATTGATGCGTTGAATCATAAATCCAGCAGTTAAGGAAATAAGAAGCTGGGCCACTAAAGGTATCACCATACCGTTAAATGTGTCAACGAATAAGTCAATGTAACGTCTGTTGGCAGACACCCAGTGAACTAAAAGTGTCTTGTTCGTCCATGGGTCAGTATCCCACCTTAACCCCTGTGTTGCCCAGGCTGGACAATAACAAACCAGACCGAACATGGTAATAGTCAAGTTGGCCAGCATAACACGAGGGGCAGTGAATATACCCTTCACTTTGAAAGGAAACATAATACAAATGCATCTCTCCACGGATAGATAGACGGTGACAAGTGTTGACAGGACGTACATAAATCCTTTAGTGTATGCGATATAAACATACAGAACTGCAGTAGCCTGTACACTAGGCACTGGAAAATATATGTCTATGATAAAACATATCGAGTGTAAATTGGTGAAAAAATCAGACATTAAAATCCCACACGGACAGGGCAAGAAATGAAATGTTCACACTTTCCTTGAATCTGTTGCTCCAGTAAATAAAGATGTTGATCATGTTTGCTGTCATTCCTAGCACTGACACAAGAATAAGCAACACGATGAGGGCATCAGTGTTAAAGTACACCATGGCATAATCTGGAATCATCTTCAAGGGCGGTTCTGAAGTTTCGTTCCTAAGAGCTACACCAGTGGTAGTTAATGCTGTCGTCCTGTTATATGTTTCCATTGTGTTGTTACCTTCACGATTTCTTCATGTGGTCTAAAGGAAACAATTGTATATTGTTCATGATGTAGCAAACCCATTGTTTATAATTCTACAGACACATTAATTATGATTAAACTCAAACATTGTGTATAATATAACAGACACAAAGCTTATCATGTAACAGACACATTGTTTATCATTTAATTTTTTTTTTAATTTTAAATTCGCATATACTTTACAGGACATCGCTGTCAACAGCAGCATATTTCAGCTGTCTGTTGATTTCTTGGCAAGATTACGCTCAGTAGTTTGCTATTGCTTTCTGAGCGGCCGGCTCAGTTATCCCGCAAGTCACCAGCGGGTGTCGAACCGCCTCCAGCTCTCCTACCCGTTACGAGACTCTACGTGATAAACGGGATTACGGAGAAAGTGTTGTAACACCTCGGCAAGAGAGACCGGCATCATTTAACATACGCATTGATTACCATTTAACAGACACCCTGTTTATCGTTTAACAAACACATTGCTTATCATTTAACAGAACCGTTGTTTTTCATTTAAAAGACACATTGTTTATCATTTAACAGACATTGTTTATCATGTAACAGACACATTGTTTATCATGTAACAGACACATTGTTTATCATAAAACAGACACATTGTTTATCATAAAACAGATACATTTTTTATTATTTAACAGACACAAAGCTTATAATTTAACAGAAACATTGTTTATCATAAAACAGACACCTTGTTTATCATAAAACAGATACATTTTTTATCATTTAACAGACACAAAGCTTATCATTTAACAGAAACATTGTTTATCATAAAACAGACACCTTGTTTATCATAAAACAGATACATTTTTTATCATTTAACAGACACAAAGCTTATCATTTAACAGAAACATTGTTTCTCATTTAACAGATGCATTGATTATCATTTAACAGACACAATACATGTGGTTTAACAGACTGCTAAGATCATACAACATAAAAATAACTATACATACGGTACATAGCGGCAAGGGAGCCACGGAAGCATTGGTCCAAGACGCTTGGTGGTCAGGGGTTCGAACATGCATCCGGAGGGATATTTAAAAATAACCTGGGCTCCCCGCACGACTCAACCAAACTTGGGAACCAGGAAATGTGTTGGAAAGTTTAGTTTAGTTTAGTCGATGGATCAACATCACGGCACACGAGTGTAACCCATAAGTGCTCCGTTGTCCTCCTAACTCAAACTTGAGTCTGGAGAAACTCATATCAGTGCACGAACTCCGTAGCGCCGGCGAGGATCCTGAAATACATTGGGTAGATTTTTAACTCGAAATTTTGCTCGGGCAGGGTCGATAAACTACTGAGCGTAATCTTGCCAAGACATCAACATACAGGTGAAAGATGCTGGTGTTGACAGCGATGTCCTGTAAAGGATGTGCAAAAAAAAGGGTCGATAGGCTACTCTTTTTTGATTTCCAACTACCAAGGGATGTTTTACGTGCGCAACAATACACACGGGCTTCCGATCTCACTACCCAGAGACCAGGGGAATTTTATTTTGTTAATTACTAGAGGTCCACGTGAAATAAATCCCGGTCCTCGCCTGGGCTTGAACCTGGGACCTCCAGCACTCGAGGCGGACACCATACCTCGATGTATTGGAAAGTGAATATGGTAGCTGTGACACTTATAAATAACCCTCAACTGCATCAGCTCTAGGCCTGTTTGTGACATGTCCTTATGCTCCCTGATTACCCAGTTCTACGGTTGTCAGTTGTGTATCTATATTTTTATTGCAGCAGTAAGTCTGAACTCATAGATCTGTGTATGCATGTGTTGTAACTGATTTTCTTGTTCTACTCCTTCCCCGTTGGTAAAATGTAACGGTCAACAATACAGACCTCCTATGTTTTAGTGTAAAAGTAATACGACTAATGATCGCTCATTGTGTTTTCCTCTGTGTCTTTCACAAATTAATTGTTTCCTATTGCTGCTGACCTAATTCATAAATGGAGTAAAGAATGGTTTGACAGCGTATGTAGCTTCAATGAAGATATGATCACACCGGAGGGAGCGCACATAAAGTGGTGTAATGGGATAGTTGATTAGAAGCTGCTGCAACAACTAACACATCAAAAGCCGACAGAGACGCCACAATAGTTTCACCTGCGATCACTGTGGAGAGACATGATCGTCCATTCTCAGCTAGAGACAGTCGGTAGGTCGTTGTAATGAGAATGTAGCCTTTAGATCTACAATCTCAAGTACTGGATCTGCATTCCGTCTAGCACAATTTGCCCAAAACGCCTAAGATGTGTAAAATTATTGTTTTTAATATATTAAGTTGAGGTGACCAGATTTCGTCTCTGGCATCTTCCTTCCTAGACATGTACCCATTTTGAGAGGTTTAATCACCCCATACGGAGCAAATGTCTGTCCTACTGCTAAGCTCCACCATCTTGTGGAATGGCATCTAAATGTACCTTAAATGGCTGTCCCACTACTAGACTCCACCATCGTATCGAGTGGTCTCTAGATGATGTAGAGTAAATGGGTGTATTACTACTAGATTCCACCATCTTGCCGAGTGGTATCTAAGCGTAAAGTAAATGTCAGTCCTATAACTAGACTCCACCATCTTGTCTAGTAGTCTTTAAATGTAGAGTAAAAGTCTATCCTACTGCTATACTCCCCCATCTTGTCGAATTGTCTATATATGTAGAGTAAATGTCTGTCCTACTGCTAGACTCCCTCATCTTGTCGAGTGGTCTCTAGATGTAGAGTAAATGTCGGTCCTACTGCTAGACTCCTCCATCTTGTCGAGTGGTCTCTAGATGTAGAGTAAATGTCTGTCATACTGCTAGACCCCTCCATGTTGTCGAGTGGTCTCTAGATGTAGAGTAAATGTCTGTCCTACTGCTAGACTCCTCCACCGTGTCGAGTGGTCTCTACATGTAGAGTAAATGTCTGTCCTACTGCTAGACTCCTCCATCGTGTCGAGTGGTCTCTACATGTAGAGGAAATGTTTGTCCTACAGCTAGATTCCATCATCTTGTCGAGTGGTCTCTAGATGTAGAGTAAATGTCTGTCCTACTACTAGACTTCATCATCTTGTCGAGTGGTCTTTAAATCTAGAGTAAATGTCTGTCCTACTGCTAGACTCCTCCATTTTGTCGAGGGGTCTCTTTATGTAGAGTAAATGTCTTTCCTACTGCTAGACTTCATCATCATCTTGTCGAGTCGTCTCTAGATGTAGAGTAAATGTCTGTCCTAATGCTAGACTTCATCGGCATGTTGAGTGGTCTCTAGATCTAAATTAAATGTCTGTCCTACTACTAGACTCCTCCATCGTGTCGAGTGGTCTCTAGATGTAGAGTAGAAGTCTGTCCTACTGCTAGACTCCCCCATCTTGTCGAGTGGTCTCTATATGTAGAGTAGAAGTCTGTCCTACTGCTAGACATCATCATCTTGTCGAGTGGTCTCTAGATGTAGAGTAAAAGTCTGTCCTACTGCAAGACTTCATCATCTTGTAGAGTGGTTTCTATAGGCATAAAGGCAGAGTAAAAGTCTGTCCTACTGCTCAACTCCACCATCTTGTCGAATTGTCTATAGATGTAAATTGACAGTCTGTCCTACTGCTAGACTCCCCCCACCCCCTCCCACTTTGTCGAGTGGTTTCTAGAGGCATAGTACAAGTCTGTCCTACAGCTAGACTTGTCGAGTGATCTTTAGATGTAGAGTAGAAGTCTGTCTTATTTCTATCCCCCGTATAATTAGAGACCAATGCGCATTAGATGGTTCATGAGGTATAATTAACCTTGAGACTGGCACGCTTGAATGTCTGGACGCCATGCTCTCAAATCCACATCTAAGCAAACTAAAACATAAATCGACATGAGTTCCCAGGTGACCCAGTACAAACTGGCTACCAGGAAATTACACAAGAAGTGAAAACGGTCGGCATGATATTGACTACATCACATCTGGAGTGACGATTAGTCTAGAGAAATGGTCCTTGCACTAGATACGGCATCGCAGCTGAGGTAGCCGGTAGCGTGGCAAAGGGATTACCGCGCAGTTTATAATCTCTCACACCCCCGTTCAAAACACAGCTGCGGGCGATTTGGCAGCAGACCGCCTTGCGTTGGTTCTTTACGATTGGTATGAGTGCCGGTCGTTCAGAAAACAATGGTAAACTACTGAATGTAGACTTGCCAAGAGATCACAACAGCAAAAAATAAATGGTGTTGACTGCGATGTGCTGTAAAGGATATGAAATTTTTAGCTGAGGTAGCACAGTGACTAAACACTCGCCTGCTGATCTAGTCGTTAAGGGTTCCATCCTCAGTTGCGCGGGTTCTGGTTGTTAAAAATGGACCCGGGATTCCAGGTCGGCAAAGACTACAACTTGACTTGGACATTAGGGATACGTTGAACTAGAGCAGGCGCCACCCTATGTACAAACAGCCATTTCTACTGCAGTCATCATCATCATGTGCCGTGTCGATAAGTGGGGGATGTCATGTTTTGCCATCTCACTCAATCGCCAGAGTTGTCGATCAGCTCAGTGTTCTTGTCTAGACTATACCACGTGGTCAAATCATGCATGTATCTACTTCTCTACGTCCCCCTTGTTCTCTTCCCTTCGATCTTGCCAGTTGTCAGCAAGTTCCCTAAATTATTTCTTCTCTTAACATGACCAAACAGTATTAACTGTCTATGTCTAATTTATCTAATAAGTGTACGATTTTCATTTGTTTCTTGTAGGACTTGGTCATTGGTTTTCCTGTCTGTCCATGGTATCCAGTGCATATTTTCTCAGAAACCACATTTCCACAGCCATCAGATGATTTACAGCTTGTCTGCTTATTGTCCACACTTTATATCCATACAAAAGCACGGGTTCTATGTAGCATCTCAACACACTTTTTCTCGTTGCAAATGACGTCTTTTTATCGGTCAGTACGTTTTTAATCTTGCAAAGGGCTACCTACGCCAAGGCGATTCTTGTTCTAATCTCTTCAAGGCATCTCCCATAAGATATTATGACTGTTGCGAGATAATTGTACTGATTCACTAGTTTAAGAATATTCTCTAACAGTCAAATAAATGCCGTATCTGAATTGAGATTAGAACCCCTCCCTGATGAATAAGAAAGTGGTATTATAACTGCTCGGCCACCAGTTATATCTGGACATTAACTTTGATGGAATAAATCTTCCAACATTCCAGGTGCTAATTCTTGAGTTTTTCCCCAGTAACAGAAGAAAATGGATTGGCGACATCAAAGACATTGGTACAATCACAAGGAATGACACTATCCAATGCCACCAATCTGGCGTTGGAACGTCAACTATTCCTCCCGACGACTCTTGACGGCAATAGATGAAGACGATGATGATGATGATAATGAACAGAAGGTCAATCAGCTATCCAGATCCCTTACTGCTTCCTCTGAATCCCACCATACTTCTTCTAGAGGAGACTCTCTTTATCTTGGTTGACTGAGTTATTTCTTTTTTCCTTCCCTTTAGGCTTGATTGTATTTTGTAGCTTGGCTCGTAAGGATATCAAACAATAGCAATACTGTACCCTTCGGCTGTGTGGCGTAGGAGTTACGGTCGCAATTCGAAACCCCGCATACCACGTTCGAAACACAGCTGCATGTAATTTGGCAGCAGACCGCCTTGTGTTGGTTTCCATAAAATGGTATGAGGCCCAGTCGTTCAGAAAGTAATAACAAACTACTGAACGCAAACTAGCCAATAAATCACCAACAGCCAACAATATGTAGGGGTTGACTGCCACGTCCTGTAAAGGCTATGCAACTAACTATAAGTTACTTTGCCCTAAGACATAAGCCAGAAGAAGTGGCGTGACACTGGCTACCTCATATCATAGACAACGTTAACATAGACATCCAACAAGTCTTCTACGGGCTTCTCGTGAGTTTACTATCAGTATATGCTCAATTGGGGGATTAAAACAACAACAGAAGAATTAAATCTCCTCAGATTCAATATGGAAGGAATCAACATTTGGGAACGATACATCAATAACAATAGATACGCAGATGATACAGTCTTGATTGCAGACAATGAACAGGACCTGCAACATTTAGTAGATGCGGCTGTAGCACACAGTAAACAATTGGGGTTAGAACTGAATTGTAAGAAGACACATATTATCATCGTCACTAGGAAGGAAGAAATACCACAATGTAATATACATGTAAATGGGTATATTCTTCAACACGTGAATAGGTACAACTATCTCGGAACAGTCATAACATCTGATGGGAGATGCCTTGAAGAGATTAGAACAAGAATTGCCATGGCGAAGGTAGCCTTTTGCAAGATGAAAAACATAATGACCAATAAAAAGATATCAACTGAAACGAGAAAAAAGAGTGTTGAAGTGCTACATAGAACCTGTACTTTTATATGGATGTGAGGCGTGGACAAATTGCAGACAAGCTGAAAAAACATCTGATGGCTGTGGGGATGTGGTTCCTGAGAAAAATGCAAAGAATACCATGGACAGATAGAAAAACCAATGAACAAGTTCTTGAAGAAACAAATGAAGATCGTAAACTGATAAAAGACATTAGATGTAGACAGCCAAAATATTTTGGGCATGTTATGAGAAGAAATGAATTGGAGAACTTGGTGACAACTGGCAAGATCGAATGGAACAGACCAAGGGGGAGACCAAGAATTAAATAACTGGATGGCTTGGCCACGTGGCATGGTCGAGACAGAAACACGGAGCTGATCCACGACTCTGGTGATCGAGTGAGATGGCAGAACATGACCGCTCACGCTTATCGGCATGGCACATAATGAATGAATGAAGATTCAGTAAATAAATAACCACGAGCAAAAACTAGAAGTAGACAATATTCTTTACGACAACACGATCACAAGTGAGAAAATGAATGTTGCAACCAAAGCCTTCGTCAGCACACAAACAACACGCCCGTGTGTTGCTAGGGCCCATGCGGGGGAGCAAAGAATAGCAACACTGTTGCCTACCATGCACGTCGTAAGAGGAGACTAAGGAGGCTATGGTTCCGTCGCCCTGCTACTGGGTGAGTGTGTGGTGCGACACTGTGAGCTATGAATTTTGCGTGGAATGCTTTAAATCTGTTCGCAGTTTGTAGTGTGAACTGCATGTTCAGAATGATGGCGACCGACTGTTGCTGGATTGACTGGTTTGCCTTTTCGGTTCACGAGTGTATTATTTCCGGAGACTCCTGGGAGTCGTTGCTGGAGCTAAGGAGCTCGTGCTTGGTGCTGCGCTTTCGTCGGGTCGCCCTGTGAAAAGATACAGCCATGTGAGAAACTCGGGTCAATGACTGGTGACTGCCGATTCCATCGACGATGAACTGTAATTTTCGTGGATGACTTTTGTGTTGGCGTTCTGGCAGAGTGTACCTGTGCGGTCTGTTGGCTTGCTGAGACTCCTGTCTGTTTCACTTTTCACATTGGACAGTGGGGAGCATTTTGTGTGATATTCACTGGCACAGGAACGGAGCATAATGGGGACGACCCGTTGCCATGAAGTTGGAACCGCGAGTAACTAACTAACAAACAACAAACACACACAGAGAAAAATTACATGACCAACACTATATTAACATACATATATACAAGTTACTCATCTGTTTTCTTCTTGTGAATTGAACACGTGTTTCGTGAATTTTGCGCGTGTCTGTACTTTCGTGTAATTTCAATAACGATGATGTAAATCTGCTCAAATTAATCACAATGTTGTATTACAATTACGTAGAAATTAACAAACTATTTCACAAATGGTGTTAAATTACTGTTTTCTGTTTAAAACAAATAACTGACCACTAGAAATGCAGTCAATATTTATGGGACGTATTTTACAAATTAGGTAATCCTTCACAATAAAAGATCAATGAGTCTAAACTGATGAGAGAAATTCCATGTATAGTCAGGATTGTATTTTAGTATCATATGAGCAAAAATAACTTTGAAAACTTACTGACAACTGACAACTGTGATGGGAAAAGATGAAGGCTTATTAAAAGAGATACATACTTGAATGGCTTGGTCACAAACATAATCGGAACAATAGAATGATCAGAGGCAATGGTGATAGAGTTGAGATGGTGAGTCATGGCGATAATGGACATGACAACATCATGGTGAGGAGGAGGAGGAGGAGGACGGGAGGAGGGGGAGAATGATTTCCTCATCTGAAACTGATTCATGGTTGAATAATCCACACACACAAAATAATTTTAAAAAAACAAGCGTTATTTTTTTTTGCATATCTTTTACAGGACGTTGCAGTCAACATCATCATTTTTCAGCTGCTGTTGATGTACTAGGCAAGATTACGCTCAGCAGTTTGCCATTGCTTTCTGAGCGACCAGTTCACATACGCCTTAAGTTAGCGACTCGGCGAGAACCGCTACCGATCTTGTTACTCACAAAAATATACGGGTTTACGGAGAAAGACACTAACGCCTAGACCAGGGAGACCGGCCATTATTATTTACATATATGAGATACGGATAAACCGTTGTGAGACGGATGCATATATGCCAAATCCGGTCTGCATGCAATTCATTGTATAATTGTCTGAGTAATAAAGCGATTATAAACATAACGGCAGAAATGAAAGATAGTTCGATGTTAGAACTATAACTTCTAATCTACAACAAAATAAAAATAACCCAAGTGTTATTATTAACGGATATGAAATATGGATAAATAGGCGTGAGACAGACAGACCATATACCAACAGCCGCCTCTTTGTAATTCAATTTATAATTGTCTGAGTAACAAGGAGATTACATACAAACAGAACGGCAGTCGCGAAAGATGGTTCAATGGGGAAACTATAATAACAAACAAGCTACTTTTGCAATCGACACTTGCTTTTAACTGTACATATGAGCTACACTGAGAATAAATATTCACGGATTCGATTGCTAATTAAGTCTCCCAATATCCTAGCGAAAATATACAAATTAACTAACTTAATGAAATAATGTTTTTAATTACAACACAGTATCCTTAGAACAAAAATTTTAATTACATGAAAGTCGCAGACACGTATTACCTAACTTATTGATTACATGAACATACGCTAATGGGGAAAGAGTCATGTTTGCACTATTATGTATGGGTTTACATTAATGTCAATGTACGATTTTTTCAATATAACGTTTTATAATAATGTGGAGGGAACACGTAATTAACTTACAATACTGCTGTTGTTGCTACTGTTGATACGTCTAACTACTACTACTACTACTACTACTACTCCTACTACTACTACTACTACTACTACTACTACTACTACTACTACTACTACTCCTACTACTATTACTACTACTACTACTACTACTACTACTACTACTACTACTACTACTTCTACTGCTGCTGCTGCTGCTACTGCTACTACTACTGCCGCTCCTACTACTACTACTACTACTACTACTACTACTACTACTACTACTACTACTACTAGTATTACTACTACATCTGCTGCTGCTGCTACTACTACTACTAAAACTGCTGCTTCTGCTACTGCTGCTGCTGCTGCTGCTATTATACTATTACTACTACTACATCTACTACTGCTACTACTAAAGCTGCTGCCATTACTGTCTAAACTTGTGGTGTTACTGCATCTACTCTAACTACTAGCTACTACTTTTTCCTTAAATATATATTGTTATTGTTGCTGTTATTTGTATTGTTCTTCTTCTACTTCGCCTCTTCCTCCTCCTCCTCTTCTTCTTTTTCTTCTTCTTCTTCTTCTTCTTCTTCTTCTTCTTCTTCTTCTTCTTCTTCTTCTTCTTCTTCTTCTTCTTCTTCTTCTTCTTCTTCTTCTTCTTCTTCCGCTTCTTCATCTTCATCCTCGTCTTCTGCTTCTTCTTCTTCTTCGTGCTGAGTGTGTCGCCTGTGAGACACCACATTACATCCATGTTACCAGCAATTCTACTTCTATTTATGACAAGCGCGGTTATGTACTTGAGTTGAATCTCATCTGCCAAGTTCAGCAGAACATGTGAAAGTGGCGTTACTGTTTCACTCTTACATCATCCTGTGTCACGCTGATCAGCTTTGGCGGTCATTGTTGGCCATCTCAAATGATCACCTGTCTTGCATCTCGTCTTTGTTTTTGTCCAGATTGTGCCATATTACCAAGCCATCCTAATAATTACCTCTCTGCCTTTCCGTTCATATTTTCAAATCAATTTTGCCAGTTGTCACTATCTGTTCTTGTGTATTGCTCATCAAAACGTAGGCCTACCCAAGAAAGCTTGACAGTCAAACTCAAATTTTTCAAATCAGTTTGCTTCTTTTAGAAGTGTCATATTCATGGATGTTTCGTTACTTGTTTTATAAGACTGATTATTACATTTCGTCTTATTATCCAGGAGCAATTTCCTGCTATGGGCCTGCTATTTGATAGCATAATCACAATTTGTAAGCCTGAGAGCAAAGAGGAAGAAGTGACCAATCTTCTCCTCACTTTGACAAGCGACAAGCCCAGCCATCAAACCCGCTTCCGACCAGTGCTCATGTCATTGCCAGCAGAGATCGCTGTCAATTTCGCTGGCGCGCACGGTCGTACAGAGATGGATATAATTGCGAAAATTGGGATGTCTGTGACAAGACAGCTTCACGGATTTAGTTATCTTTCTCAGATATTAATTCTGTGTTCCTTATAAAGGCTGTACATTTTCCTGAATTCTTGTTCTTGAACACTCAGCGGTAACTAATTCTTTGTCCCAGACTCTCAAAGATCTACTCTCATCGATTTGCTCGGAGGGATATGAACTTTGCATAATGCACTGAATCAGTCAAGCGTTATAAATGGTACTGAGTGGAAAAACTTTAACTGTTTCTCCGAGTATCTGTCGACTACACGTCACAAGTGTCCTCATCATGAAGCATGTACTCTGCAGAAAGGCGCTCTGATCACGTCCTGCCGAAAGGCTTCTTGATCTCTTGTCATTTCTCCCGCTTCATGCACTCTTATGTCCAAGGTGTTTGCAATGTCCTGTTTCCAGTTTCATGTCCAAAATTCTTGACTGTCTACGTTTAAATTCTCTAATCAGTTTCCAGTTTCCATTTGTTTCTTGTGGGACTTGCTTATTGGATTTTTGTTTCTGTCTATGGTATTCTTGAAATTTTCTCAGAAACTACATTTCCACAGCCATTGGGTGCTTTGCAGCTTGTCAGCTAATTGTCCACGTTTCACATGCATACAAAGATACAGGGTCTATGTAGCACTTCAATACTGTAAACTGTGCACAGACTTGAATGTCGAACGAGGCGATTATGATGGATTGACGCAAGACTGGCTACCTTAACCCGCAGAAAACTTGCGCTGTAAAATCCAACACACCATAACCAAGTCAAAAGAAAAGAAAATAAATAATTCAGTCAAATAAAACGGAACTTTGGAAAACTTTCGAGTTGTTAAAGTCTTAGGATGTGACGACACTAAGACAATCTACGTTTTATTTATTTTTTTTGACTATTTTAAGTAGTCTTTTTTTGTATTGTTATTATCCAGAACTTGATTATTTATTGCTTTGTCAATACATTGGGACTTTTGTCATTTTTCGATTACATCACATCCCCATACCCCTATATGTTTTTCCTCACATTTATTTATTGTTCATATGCACGTAGAGTAATGTCCCGCGTGCTATGATCTCGGTTCCTGTCTCAAATTATCATCATCATCATAATCCAGTGCCTTGCCGGCTGGCGTGAGCGATCATGCCTCTCCACAAATTGCGATCTCTAATGTTACCAAAAAATGATGACAGCTTCTCAAATCAAAACTCAAATCAATTGAAATTATTGCAGAACCATATAATGATGGCTGTAGAAATGTGGTTTCTGAGGAAAAAGCAAAGAATACCTTGGACAGCCAGAAAGACCAATGAATAAGTTCTTCAAGAAACAAATGAAGATCGTAAACTGATTAGAGACATTAGACGTAGACAGTGACAATTTTTTGGGCATGTTATGAGAAGAAATGATCTGGAGAACTTGGTGACAACTGGTAAGATCGAGGGGAACAAGACCAAGGGGAAGACCTAGAAGCAAGTACTGAGCTGATCCACGACTCTGGTGATCGAGTGAGATGACAGAACATGACCGCCCACGCTTACCGGCATGGCACATGATGGATGATGGATGGATGGATAATGTGAACGATCAGGTGTTTCTACAAAGTATTCGCCAGTTATATTGCATTGTCATCACTATTATAATTCTAACATCTGTCTCAGAGGGGACCTTTTCTTGCACAGTATGACACAGTTACGTATACTTGTTCAATTCTTTCATTTTGTATTCTTCGATTTTTAATATTTGATCTAGCAGATGTGAAATGGGGAAACCTGTGTTAATAAAATGGGTCTTAAGTGGAGAGAATGTACGATATAGATTCGAAAAATTCACGGAATAGTAAACTCCTGTTTGATGATTGTTTCTGTCTATGAATTAACAGTTTTAAAAAGTAGCAGTAGAATGCACAAAACAACATGGAGGAGCGGGAGTGTACATAGAATACCCAAATAATACTAGGGACACAGCCAGAGTTCCATCAGGAAAGTACTGCCATAACTATGATGCTGAAAGTGAGGCAATGAAGATAGCAACATAGACATTAATACTAAATACCGGCCGTGGTACACAACCTGTGGTGCTATTGACAGATGGAAAATCAGTACCCGAAGCGCTCCTGTCTGGGACATTGCCAGTACTAAGAACACTACTTTCTGAACTTAGCAGTGAGCATAAGGTCACCATACCATCCCACTGTGGAGTACCCGGAAACGACAGAGCTGATAGACTGGCTAAGGAAGGAGCAAAAGAAGAACAGCCTGATGTGCTCATTCCATACCACCAAAAGAAAAGAATGATCAAATCAGTCAGAAGGCCGCCAAAACCTGCACAAGACGACTACCACGTTATGGACAGACCAGAACAAGTCATTATTCTGCGCCTAAGAACAGGACACAATATATTATGCAACCACTTGTATACAAAATTTAAGATTGGTGAGTCAGCCATGTGCACATGTGGTTTGGTGCCGCAGACAGCAGAGCACATACTCCAGGACTGTCCAAACTACAACATATCCAGACAAACGTTCTGGCCTAGAGAGACAACAGTGGAAGATAAACTCTATGGACCACTGAGAGAACTAAAAATGAAGACTGTTAGATTCATACAAGAGACAACATTGCAGTTATAGACATATTTAAAATGAACGAAAGAAGAAGTACTTACTCTAAAACCGAGGTAATGGACGTGTTTTTTTTTAAAGACTTGTACACGTCGGATTAATGGAGATGAAAAATGTCTTTAATTCAATAACAAAAACACTGTTCAATTTAACACCCAAAAAATGTGTTTAGAAGTCATAACCAGATACAACATTGCTCTAGAAAGCATATCTTGATACTGCAATGAAACAATCGCAAGCTGAAGAGGGAAAATTAGTAGCCTGCCGATGACCCGCAGACTACACACGTCAACCCCCACCTCCACGTGGTGCAGACCGGGCAACCAGGACCGCGAGGTAATGGGCTAATGGATCTATGGCTCTCCATAGGGGATGAACTCCCTGTGGTCAGATTAGTGTCCTAAATCTGCGACTAGCCTAGCAAGCCGGCAGGGGATCTTCATACTACTCGTAGAAAAACTAAGAAGTATAAACGGACTGACCCAAACGGATGGTTTGGCCATGCAAGTAGGTCAACAGTTTACCACAACAAGCAATGAAGGACAGACCAGATGGAAACAGAGGAAGAGGCCGACCACGTAAACTTTGGACTGAGGGAAAAGCAGAGTCCATGGGAATGTCAATATAAGAAACCCATAATTGGGCACTCTCACGATGTTTATACTTCACATCGACACCATCGGGATCCTTTCTCGTGGACTTCCAGTAATAAAATGTCCCCTGGTCTCTGGGTAGCGAGATCGGTATTATTTCGCATGTATTATTTCGCATGTAAAAAAGTCCCTTGGCAGTTGGAAATCGAAAAAGAGTAGCCTAACGGCGCTGTCAGGGCAAAAATTTCGAGTTAAAAATCTACCCAAAGTATTTCAGGATCCTCGCCGGTGCTACGGAGTTCGTGCACTGAGCTGAGTTCTCCAAACTCAGGTTTGAGTTAGGAGGAGAACGGAGCACTTATGGGTTGCACCCGTGTGCCGGGATGTTGATCCATCGACTCAAGTAAATTAAACAAACTTTAAACAGGTCTTGGTCAGATATGACTGAGCTACGCTTTGACAGTAGGCAGTGCGGCCTGCTTTCTGTTGGCGCCGAATTTTGGGTGTCGCTTAACACATCCGACATCCTCCATTGTACCAACGGCTTTGGGCGGAGAAGTGCAATTGGGAGGCGCAAGCCTTATCATAGAACGAGGAAATGCAACCGAATACTAAATGTTACGGCAGGACAGACCAGGTCCTAAGCCTTGGTCGACAACTGGTCTAGGATCGAGGCACCGACCGGCGGACGGTTAGAGCAATGCCTTGCTGATCCGGCAGCTTAGATGGCTTGTCTTGTTCCAGACATATTGGTGTTATCTTTCGACTGGAGTAAACTAGGCAGGTTGAGAGAGGGATCATGCTGTATGGACAACCCATGGTCTCTATAATTCAGCCCAGGCTTTGTGCAATGAAGTGGTATAATTCCATACCTGGTCTTACCGCCATAAGTTGCAGTTATTATGCTTTTTGTCAGCACAATGTAACAATCGTCTGCCAAGACGGCAAGATGCCAGTGGGTGATTTATGAGATAATTAAGAAACATTATAAAGACGTCTCGAAACTGGAAGGCAAGGTGCCAACTCGCAACCGGAGAAATACACCCAGGGGTCATTTGCCCCCCCCCCCCCCCAAATCCCCTCCACCCCAACCCCCTCCCTTCCTTGAAAGAGTCAGGGAGGTAAAGCTGCTAAGACTGTTGGCAACTGTTGGGGTTCTATTCTGGTGATCGGAAGCCCCTTGTAATTCTTGCCCCTGTAATTCTTGCTTCGCGGTTGAGTATGCATCACGGGAGAATACATTATAATACCATGTACGACATGAAATCAAGATAGGCTACTAGAAATGAAAAAGATGGCACAACCCAGACGTATAGAACGAACGAACGAACGAACAAACGAACGAACAAACTTTATTTTAAAAGCATAACAAGTTGGGCACGCAGGCCCGTCTTACATTCGGCCCTTTCGATCACACATCTTTAATTCATCAAATGTGCATGTTACATTTACATAAGAAAAAAAACCCAATGTCAAATGGATTTTGTAAGCATAAATAATGCATTTTACGCATGGTACATTCACATGGGGAAAAAAAACATTGTCAAATGAAAGTTGTAAACATAAATAGTGCATATTGCAATGTTGTGAGACACATCCCCCATCCACTCTCACACCCCGAAGCCACCCACACATCCCCCATCCACTCTCACACCCCAAAGCCACCCACACATCCCTCATCCACTCTCACACCCCGAAGCCACCCACACATCCCTCAGACACCGACACATCCCCCATCCACTCTCACACCCCGAAGCCACCCACACATCCCCCATCCACTCTCACACCCCCAAGCCACCCACACATCCCCCATCCACTCTCACACCCCGAAGCCACCCACACATCCCTCAGACACCGACACATCCCCGACCAACCACACCCCCCACCAACCACATCCCCACCCACCCACACATACCTCCAGGCGCTCACACAGACTCAGGCAAACATACATGCCGCCACCCACCCACTGATCGCCCACCCACATACATTTCCCCACACACACATACACCCCACCCATCCCATAACCGACACGCACATACTCATCCACATATTCTCCAACACACACCCACACACCCGCAACCACAGACAGACAGATAGACAGAGATAGATAGATAGATAGATAGATAGATAGATAGATAGATAGATAGATAGATGGATGGATGGATGGATGGATGGATGGATGGATGGATGGATGGATGGATGGATGGATGGATGGATGGATGGATGGATGGATGGATAGATAGATAGATAGATAGATAGATAGATAGATAGATAGATAGATAGATAGATAGATAGATAGATAGATAGATAGAACATACTTTATTTTCCAAGGGTAACAAATTGGGCACGCAGGCCCGTCTTACATTCGGCCCTTCCAATCACTCATCTTTCGTTCATCAGTGCATAGTGCATTCACATAGGAAAAAAACATTGTCAAATGAATGTTGTAAGCATAAACAATGCATGTTACCATGTTATGAGACAAATTCCCCACCCACCCACCCATCTATCTATCCGCGTGTCCCCCACACACACATCCACCGCCCAACCACACACATACCCACAGGCACATACATGACCCCATCCATCCACGCATCCCCCAACCAACACATCCCAAATACACCCCCACATACATCATCTCCCTACCCACACACACACATCTCCCACCCACCACACATCCCCCACCCACCCACACACCCAGGCACACATGCATGCAACCACCCATCCATACCCACACACACACACACACATCCTCCACCCATCCCATAACCTACCAACACTCACCCACCCACGTAACCTCCATCACCCACCCACACACCCCCAAACACTCAGCCAAACACACATCCCCCAACCACATTTCCAACACCCACACACACACACAAGCCGGCTTCGCGTCTTAGAGGTTATGACTTTTCTCCGTAATCTCGTATACTCTCGTGGGTTAACGTGATGACGGTAAGAATCAGCGGTGGTTCGAATCGCATCGATAACTTGCGGGGTATGTGAGCCGGCCGCTCAGAAAGCAATGGCAAACTACTGAGCGTAATCTTGCCAAGAAATCAACATACAGCTGAAAGATGCTGGTGTTGACAGCAATGTCCTGTAAAGGATATGCAAAAAAAACAACACACACACACACATATTCCCGCCACACATATATAGAGCTTCAGACAGTGTGTTATGTTACACAAGATTGGTGAAAATACTGCTGGACTACCAACATGATGTATTTATATGTTCTGAATGAGAATAAGACAAAGACAGATGGCAACAGTTCTTCACAGCCTTTCATAATTATAATGTACACAGATAAACACCATCTATTGAGAAACGGAAGTTGCCGAAAACATGGTCGCCAACAACAATTGACAAGGCATTTAGAGAAGATACGATACGGATGGTTATTTCAATCTTATTATTATTATTGTTATTATTATTATTATTATTGTTATTATTATTGTTATTATTATTATTATTATTATTTTGCGTTCACACGCTTTGAACGCATGTGCAGTGCATACACGTGCTACTGCCTCTAGTGCACTGGACTGATGTTTGCGTGTGGATTAGCTTTCCCTATTGCCAGTGTCCCTCGCCGTGGGGAGGACCCATTCCGACTTCTGGGGTGCTTGTAATTTACCCGCTCAAATCAAAGACCAGAAGTCAATATTTTAGTCCAACTGAACAGCGTGGGGGTTTAACCCGCAACCTCGGCATCAGCACACCGGAAACTTAAGATAGAGCGCTTTTATCTATTCAGCCATGCTAACATCTGATGATAGTTATGATGCTGATAGTGTTTTGATGACATGAGTTGGTACTGTTTAACGAAACATTTCTACGGACGTCCTGTTAAATTGTCATTGTTTCAGGTACACTCACATGTACACTGCAGACTAGTTCAATATACCGATTAGTGATATGACATTACAGAATTAGCTAAACACAACAACTTTCTACATCCATATCTATATCTAGTACTGACGTTGTAATAGACAATAATATTTACAGATGAGTTCATTACCCCAAATACGTATATAGTTGTGTAAAGAACTGTATATAGGTTGTGTTGGGATTTCAAAATTTCAATTTCTGGACTCAACGTTCTAAGAAAAGCAATAATAAACACAGGTAAATTACAAATAAAGAATATTAAGGACAACAGGATAACAACTTTAGTTAGTTTCAGGTCTTTTCTTGTCACAAATTTACTTTTACCATCATTTGCAAATGGCACTTCCGGGACAGATGCTGGTTTCGGTAGACTAATAGCCAGTTGTCTGAATTTCTTTGACTTATTGATGCGTTGAATCATAAATCCAGCAGTTAAGGAAATAAGAAGCTGGGCCACTAAAGGTATCACCATACCGTTAATTGTGTCAATGAATAAGTCAGTGTAACGTTTGTTGGCAGACACCCAGTGAACTAAAAATGTCTTGTTCGTCCGTGGGTCAGTGTCCCACCTTAACCCCTGTGTTGCCCAGGCTGGACAATAACAAACCAGACCAAACGTGGTAATAATTAAGTTGACCAGCATCACACGAGGGGCAGTGAATATACCTTTTACCTTGAAAGGAAACATAATACAAATGCATCTCTCCACGGATAGATAGACGGTGACAAGTGTCGACAGGACGTACAAACATCCTTTAGTGTATGCCATATAAATATATATAATTGAAGTAGACTTTACACTAGACACTGGGAAATATATGTCTATGATAAAACATATCGAATTTAAGATGGTGAAAAAACAGATTTGTAAATCCCACACGGACAGGGCAAGAAATGAAATGTTCACGCTTTCCTTGAATCCGTTGCTCCAGTAAATAAAGATGTTGATCATGTTTGCTGTCATTCCTGGCACTGACACCAGAAGAAGCACCACGATGAGGGCATACGTTGTAAAGTACACCATGACATAATCTGGAATTAACTTCAAGGGTGGTTCTGAAGTTTCGTTCCTGAGAGGTACACCAGTGGTAGTTAATGTTGTCGTCCTGTTATATGTTTCCATTGTGCTGTTGTCTTCACGATTCCTTCATGTGGTCTAAAGGAAACAATTGTATATTGTTCATGATGTAGCAAACCCATTATTTACAATTTAACAGAAACATAGTTTATGATTTAACAAATACACTGTTTATCATTTAACAGACACATTAATTATGATTTAACTGTTTCTCAATTAACAGAGATATTGTTTATCTTTTAACAGACACGTTTAACATTTAACATACACATTGTTTATAATTTAACAGACACATAGCTTATCATTTAACAAACGCATTGTTTATCATTTAACCGATTAATTGCTTATCATGTAACAGACACATTGTGTGTTATTTAACAACACCTGTGTTTATCATTTAACAGACACATTACTTATGATTTAACTGTTTCTCAGTTAGCAGAGATATTGCTTATCATTTAACAGACACGTTGTTTATCATTTAACCGACACACTGTTTACGATTTAACAGTTTCTCAATCAACAGATATACTAATGATCAATTAACAGATACATTGTTTATCATTTAACAGGACCATTGCTATCATTTAACAGATGAATTATTTATCATTAAACAGAAACATATTTATAATTTAAAAGACACGTTGTGTATGATTTAATAGACACACTCTTTATCATTAAATATACATAATGTGAATGATTTAATAGACACATTGTTTATCATTGGACAGACACATTGCTAAACATTTAACGGAAACATTGTTTACCATTTAACATAAACAACATTGATTATGATTTAACAGACACATTGTTTATAATCTAACAGGCCCGTTGTTTATCGTTTAACAGACACGTTGTTTGTGATTTAACAAACCCATTGTTTATCGTTTTACAGACACATTGTTTATGATCTAACAGACGCATTGTTTACCATTTAACAAATACAATGCTTATCATTTAACAGACACATAGTTTATGGTTTAGCAAACACATTTCTTATTATTTAACATACACGTTTACTTTCATTTAACAGGCAGAATGGTTATCATTTAACAGACACAATGTTAATCATTTAACAGACACAATGTTTATCATTTAACAGACTTCCGGTCGCCAGCATGGCGGTTAGGCATTGAATCATTGGGGCCTGTGGCGTGTTAATGCTTGTGGCTACGGTTTACAATCGTATTTTCCTCACGTTGGACTGGTAGTATATGGTCCCGTCGCTCTGCTACTGAGTGAGTGCGTGGGCGACACCGTGAGCTGTGAAATTAGCGTGGAATGCTTTTACATCTGTCCTGTACAGTGAGCTGCATGTTCAGAACAATGGCTACCGGCGGTTTCTGAATTGACTGTTTTGCCCTTTCGGTTCACGAGTGCATTTTTCGGGAGACTCCTGGGAGTCGGCGCTGAAGCTGAGGAGTTCGTGCTTTGTGCGACACTTTCGGCGGGCCGCCCTGCGGAAGAGACCGAGCCATGAGAGAAAACCCAGGTCAAGGAGGTCTTTATGGTGACTGCCGAGTCCTTAGTCCATCGACGATGAACTGTGGCGAGTGTGGATGAATTTTGTGTTGGCATTCTGGGGGCGGCATTTTGCACAGTGTACTTGTGCGGGCTTATTGGACAGGCAGACAGTCAGTCTGTCCAGACTTTATTTTATGCACTGTTGATGAAAGAAAGATGAGTGATTGGAAGGGCCGAATGTAAGACGGGCCTGCGTGCCCAATTTGTTACCCTTTGAAAATAAACTGTTCGTCTTTGTTCGTTTTGTTGGATTGCCGAGACTCTTGTCTATTCCACTTTTCACATTGGACAGTGGGGAGCATTTTGTGTGATATTCGCTGGCACGGGAATGGAGCATAATGGGGACGACCCATTGCCGTGAAGTTGGAACCTCGACTAACTAACTAACTAATATTTAACAGACAAATGTTTATGATTTAACAGACACGTTATTTATCATTTAAAAGACACATTGTTTACCATCTAAAAGAAACATCATTGTTTATAATTTAACAGAAAGATGTCTATCATTTAAGAGGCACGTTGTTTATAGTTTAACAGACACGATGTGTTTTGGTTTAACAGACTGCTAAGATAATGTGACATAAGCAGATCAATACATTGCGGCTATGGAGTCGCAGAAGCATTGGTCCTAGATGCTTGGTGGCCATGGCTTCGAACATGCATCACTGGGATATTTAAAAATAACCTTGCCTCTTCGGACGACTCAACTACCAGGATATTATTGGGAAGTAAAGCTGGTAGTCGTGATCCTGGTACAGCATCCTCAACTGCATCAGCTCTAGGCCTTATGTGACATATCCAGGTGCTCCTTGATCGTCCAATTCCATGGTTGTCACTTTTGTATCCATATTTTTAATGCAGCAGTGCGGCTGCACTCATAGAGCTGTGAATGACTGTGATGTAAAGGGAATCCTTGTCCTGCTCCTTCCCCGTTGGTAAAATGTGACGGTTAACACCACAGATCTCCTATGTTTTTAGTGTTAAAGTAATACGACTGATGCTCGCTCATTGTGTTTTCCTTTGTGTCTTTCTCAGATTATTTGCTAACTATTGCTACTTACCTAATTCATGAATGATGTAAAGAATGGCTTGATAGAGTATGTAGCTTCAATGAAGATATGATCACACAGGAGACAGCGCACATAAAATGGTGTAATGGGATAGTTGATTAGGAGCTGCTGCAACAACTGACACATGAAAATGCCGACAGAGACGCGACAAGTGTGTCACCTGCGATCCTGTGCATCGTGGAGAGGAATATGATCGTTCATTCTCAGGTAGATACAGTCAATAGGCCGTTGTAATTAGAATGTAGCCTTTTGGTCTACAATCTCCAGTACTGGATCTGTATTCCGTCTAGCACCATTTACCAAAGACGGCTAAGAAGTGTAAAATGGTTCTTGGTTATAGCAAGCTGTGATGTCCAGATTTCGTCTCTGGCATTTATCTTCCTAGACATAACCCATTTTAAGAGGCTGAATCATCCCATATGGCGTATATGGCTGCCCTACTGCTAGGGACCACCATCTTGTCGAATGACCTATAGATGATGTAGAGTACATGGCTGTACTACTACTAGATTTCACAATCTTGTCGAGTGGCCTCTAGGTGTAAAGTAAATGTCTATCCTACTACTAGACTAAACCATCTTATCGAGTGACCTCTATGAGTAAAGTAAATGTCTGTCCTACTGCTAGACTCCTCCGTCTTGTCGAGTGGTCTCTAGATGTAGAGTAAATGTCTGTCCTACTGCTAGATTCCCCCATCTTGTCGAGTGGTCTCTAGATGTAGAGAAAATGTCTATCCTATTGCTAGACTCCCCCAACTTGTCGAGTGGTCTCTAGATGTAGATTAAATGTCTGTCCTACTGCTAGACTCCCCCATCTTGTCGAGTGGTCTCTAGATGTAGAGTAAATGTCTGTCCTACAACTAGTTTCCTCCATCTTGTCGAGTGGTCTCTAAATATAGAGTAAATGTCTGTCCTACTACTAGTCTCCTCCATCTTGTCGAGTGGTCTCTAAATATATAGTAAATGTCTGTCCTACTGCTAGACTCCCCCATCTTGTCGAGTGGTCTCTAGATGTAGAGTAAATGTCTGTCCTACTGCTAGACTCCCCCATCTTGTCGAGTGGTCTCTAAATATAGAGTAAATGTCTGTCCTACTGCTAGACTCCCCCATCTTGTCGAGTGGTCTCTAGATGTAGAGTAAATGTCTGTCCTACTGCTAGACTCCCCCATCTTGTCGAGTGGTCTCTAGATGTAGAGTAAATGTCTGTCCTACTGCTAGACTCTCCCATCTTGTCGAGTGGTCTCTAAATATAGAGTAAATGTCTGTCCTACTGCTAGACTCCCCCATCTTGTCGAGTGGTCTCTAGATGTAGAGTAAATGTCTGTCCTACTATTAGACTCTCCCATCTTGTCGAGTGGTTTCTAGATGTAGAGTAAATGTCTGTCCTACTGCTAGACTCCCCCATCTTGTCGAGTGGTATCTAGATCCATAGTATAAGTCTGTCCTACAGCTAGATATGTCGAGTGATCTCTAGATGTAAAGTAGAAGTATGTCCTATTTCTTTCCCCCATATATTTAGAGATCCATGGGTATTCGATGGGCCATGAGGTATATATAGCCTTGTGACTGGCACGCCTGAATGTCTAGAGGCCATGCGCTTAAATCCACATCAAAGCTAATTAAAAAGAAAGTTGACATGAGTTCCCAAGTCGACCCAATAGTACATGATATTTTTCCCGCATAACCTTTACAGGACATATCAGTCATCACCAGCATTTTTCAGCTGCTGTTGATGTCTTGGCAATATTACGCTCTGTAGTTTGCCATTGCTTTCTGAGAGAACGGCTCACATACCCCAGTAAGTAACCAACACGACGCGATCCGCTATCGAATTCCGCGCAGCTGCGTTCCATACGTGAATATACGGGATTACTGAGAAAGTCGATAACACTTCGTCAGGGAGACCGGCAGAACAAGATTATCAGGAAACAATTTAAGAAGTGAAATCGGCAGGTGTTGTTTGTCCATCAAGAATGATGATGACCATTCATTTCATCCAGTGGGGTTGTAAGTATAGAGCTGTGAGTTCTAAGATGGCTGATTAGGTCTAATCTGGCTCGAAATGTTCTTTGGCAGCGTGGGCAAAGAATGCTTGACGTTCCAAAAGGAGCATCTCCTGCATTGGTTTTTCTGTCCTGCCTTTTCATCACAGCACCTGCAGTCCTGGCTACTTCACACGTGACCGCGCCCTTGCGTAATGATGTACGCCACGAATTTTGGTCTTTGGCTGCAGTCTCCCAGGTGTCATGATGAATTCCAAAAGCTGTCAGTGAGATATTCAGAATGTCTTTAAAGTGTTTCCTCTGGCCGCTTTGGGAGCGTTTACCACAACGCAGCTCGCCGTAAAAAAAAAAATCGATTAGGGAGCCTGTGATCTGGCATGCGAGTTAAGTGACCAGCCCAGCGAATCTAATTCTTCATTAGTAGAGTGTGGATACTGGGCATGGACGCTCTTTCTAGGACTTCAGTGTCTGGGATCTTGTCCTGCCATTTAATCTTCAAAAGCTTCCCAAGGCAGACCGTGTGGAACTGGTTTAATTTCCTAGCATGTCGCTGGTAAACAGTCCAGGTTTCACAAGCATATAGCAGTGCGGATAATACAACTGCTTTGTAGACTTTCAGCTTTGTTTGCAGGCTTATTCCATTTCTGTCCCATACATTCTTGTACAGTCTGTCAAAGCCACGCTGGCCTTGGAGATTCTTGCATTCACTTCATCATCAGTTGTAGCAGCTTGTGACACAGTGCTGCCACGATAGGTGAATTTTTCCACAACACTTAGTCTATGACCATTCACTTTAACATTCGGCACAGTGTGATTATCCCCTGGAGATGCCTGGTACATGACTGCAGTCTTCTCCAAGTTGATATTGAGCCCAATGTTGGCACAGGAATATGAGAAAGCTGAAACATTGTGTTGCATGTCTGCCTCTGAGTTGGCATATAGGAGCTCTCTGACGGTGTCGCTGTTAGTTTTGGTTTTAGCTTTCAGCTTTCTAAGATTGAGCAACTTTCCATCCATGCGGTAGTTGACGTCGATTCCAATGTCTTTATTCTCGAAGGCATTCGTCAGCATAGCGGAAAATATGAGGCTGAACAGTGTTGATGCTAGGACACAATCGTCTATCAATCTTCCACAGTCTGTCTCTACTGACTGTATCAAAGACCTTGGTAAAGTCAAAGAAAGTGGAGAACATTTCGCACTTCTGTTCCTGACATTTCTCTTGCAGTTGTCTTGCAGCGAAAATCATGTCAACAGTTCCCCGTTCATTTCTGAAGCCACATTGACTCTCAGGAAGAAGACCTGGATCAAGATGGGCCGTGAGGCGATTGAGAAGAATTCTGGCGAGTATTTTCCCGGGAATTGAGAGCAAAGAGATGCCACAGTGTTGTCATAGGATTGGCGGTTTCCTTTACGTTTGTAAATGTTGACTATTGACGCGTCCGTGAAATCTTGTGGCATGGTCTCGTTCACACATATGTTTGTAAAGACTTGGTGAAGCTGCTCTATTATGACCGGCCCACCTGCCTTGTATAAGTCTGCTTTGATGGAGTCAGGACCAGGCGCCTTACCGCTGGAAAATTGCTGGATGGCTTTGTTTACTTCCACTATGGTTGACAGGTCATCAAGTGTATCATTAGTGGGAACTTGAGGAAGGCAATTGATGGGTTCATCATCGAAGAGGGATGTTACTGAAATGCTCTGCCCAGCGTTGAAGGATTTCTTTCTTATCGGTGACCAATGTTCCCCCATCTGCACTGAGGAGGGGAACAATGCCTGGTTATGTAGGACCATAGACCGCTTTCAGTGAGTCGTAGAAGTTTTTCATATCATGTCTGTCAGCAAAGCCCTGAATTGCATCAGCTTTGCTGCTCAGCCAGGAGTCCCGCATGTGCCGAAGTTTCTGCTGCACTATTCTCTGAATGTTCTTGAAGGCATCTTTTTTTTTCTTTCTACTGAAAGCAAACTTGCCAAGAAATCATAAACAACCAAACATGCTGGGGTTGACTGCGATGTCCTGTAAAGGATATGCAACTAACTATAACCTACTCTGTCCTAAGACATGAGCCAGGAGAAGTGGCGTGACACTAGCTACCTCATATCATAGACAACGTTAACATAGACATCCAACAAGGTTACAAAGGGCCTGTGAGTTTGCTGTGAGCATACAGTCTATTGTGCGATTAAAAACAGCAAGAGAAGAATTGTTTTTGTTGTTTGTCTGCATATCCTTTACAGGACATTGCTGTCACCATCAGCATCTTTCAGCTGATTGTTGATTTCTTGGCTCGGTAGTTTGTCATTTATTTCTGAGCGGCCGTCTCACATACCCTTAAGTTACCGACGCAATTCGAACCACTGCTGATTCTCACCGTTGTCACGTTACCTACGAGAGTATACGAGATTACGGAGAAAAGTCGCTAACCTCTAGGCCAGGAAGCCGGCAAGAGAAGAATTAAATCTTCTCAAATTCAATAAGTAAATCACCACACACAAACTAGACGTAGACAATATTCTTTACTACCACACGATCACAAGTAAGAAAATGAATAATGCGCCCAACGCCCTCGTTAGCAACAGAAACAATAAACACACACACATATACAACAACATGACCAACACTACATGAAAATACAAATATAAAATTTACTCATTAGTTATGCTCGAAAGTTACTGATACTGTTTCCTTGTTGTGGACTGAACACGTGTTTTGTGAAATATGCGTGTATTTGTTAATTTCGTGTAATTCCAATAACGATGATGTAAATATTCTCAAATTCTTCTAACGATGTTATTACAGTTGCATTGGCACCTGTCCTGTGCTGACAGACGATAGTTTGGTACACTGTGCTTAAAAAAGGTTTAATAACTACAACCCATGGCGGTAGCGAATGTGACTGATGAGGCCAATCCGCGTTGTAAATGCTCGTCCACAGTGGATGCATGTGAATACATGATCATTTACGCCATCATGCATATTACAATATCGTAGATATTAATAAATTACTGTTTTCTGTAAAAAACAAAAAACAAAAAAACAACAACAACAACAAAAACCGACCACTAGAAACGCAGTCAATATTTCAAGGACATATTTCTACTATTTAGGCAGTCCTTCAATAATAATAATAATAATAATAATAATAATAATAATAATAATAATAATAATAAAGAGGTAAAAATGTGTAAACCGATGATCGAAATTTAATATACATAGTCAGGATTTTATTTTAGCATGGTATGAGCAGAAATAAATTTGAAAACTTACTGACAACAGACAGCTGTGATGGAAAAAGATGAAAGATAGAAAAAGAGTTAAATATCTGAATGGCTTGGTCACATAACATAGTCGGAACAAGATAACATTCATGATCAGAGTCTATGGTGATCGTTTGAGATGGTGAGTCTTGACGCTAATCGGCATGGCACATTATGATGAGGAGGAAGGGTGTGGGATGATTTCCTTGACTGAAACTCGTTAAAGGTAGAATAACTAACAAAATAAAAATAACCCAAGTGTTATTATTTAAAGATATGAAGTATGGATAAATCATTGTGAGACAGACGGAATATATACCACATCCGGCCTGCATGTAATTCAATTTATAATTGTCTGAGTGAAAAGGACATAATAAACATAACTGCAGAAATGAAAGATGGTTTGATGTTAGAAGTATAACTTCCAATCTATAACAAAATAGATATAAGTCAAGCATTATTATTTACGATATGAAATATGGATAAATTGGTGTGAGACAGACAGAACAACTCCCGCCTCTTTGTACTGCAATTTATAATTGTCTGAGTAACAAGAAGATTGTAAACAGAACGGAAAGATGGTTCAAAGTGGAAACTATAACAACAATCAAGCTACTTTTAAAATCGACACTTGCTTTGAACTGTACATACGAGCTGCACTGAGGCAAAATAGTTATGGATTCGATTGCTAATTTAAGTCTCCCATTATTCAAGCGAAAGTATACAAATTAACTACCTGGAAGAAATACTGTTTTTAATTACATCACACAGCATCCTTAGACAAACATTAAAATCACATGAAAGTCACATACATTTATTTATCAATTTATTGATTATAAGAACATAGACTAATGGGGAAAGATTTATGTTTGCGTTATTATGTATGCGGTTAAATTAATGTCAGCGTACTTTTTCTTCATAATAATAATACCCAGCAGTGATTAGAACCCCGGACTCCTGCCTGACAGGCGGAACGCTTACGACTCTATAATGTTCCGATGGCCGGTCTCCCTGGCATAGGTGTTTAACGTCTTTCTCCGTAATCCCTTATACTCTCGGGAGTAACGTGACGTGCGCGAATATCGGTGACGGTTCTCGCCGCTTCGGTACCTTATGTGGTATGAGAGCCGGTCGCTCAGAAAGCAATGGAAAACTACTAAGCGCAATCTTGCCAAGAAATTAACAATCAGCTGAAAGATGCTGATGGTGATAGCGATGTCCTGTAAAAAGATATGCGGAAAAAAAAATGTTCCGATGGGAACATGTAATCAACGCACAATACTGCAGCTGTGCCGACTCTGTGGCGAAGGGGTCACGGACGCGGTTCGTGATCCTGCATACCCACGTTTGAAACACAGCTGCGCGCGATTTGGCAGCAGACCGCGTTGCGTTGGTTTTTAACCAATTGGTACGGGTGCAGGTCGTTAAGAAAGTAATGGTAATCTACTGAACGCAAACTCGCCAAGAGATCACAACAGCAAAAAATGCTGGTGTTGACTGCAACGTCATGTAAAGGATATGCAACTAACTTTAACTGCTGCTGTTGCTACTGTTGATGTTGCTAATTGCCATGATCGAGTTTATAGAGTTGTGGATCATGGCAGGATTGTGGACAAAGTGCGGTCTGTACGAGGAGACCGTGCAAAGTGACCACCACGAGCGGTGGTCACTATAGCATGAAAAGCGCTGGGGACGTTTTGCGAAATGACAAAACATCACCTTCAAATTAGTTGGGCTAGAGCCACGGGCCGATTCGGTCATGGGTCTGTAGTCCCTGTAGCACGGCCATATACTGCGCCGCTACACCCGTGGTTTGGTTGTGTAGTTGGTGTTGTGAAGTTATTGTAGACTCTTGGTATCGTATAAAGGTCACTGAAATGTGGTGTAAGTGATTGTGTATTGTCAAATGCCTGGAGTCAAAAAGAAGATGTAAACCTGAACTGTGTTCTGTTGTTCGATCGAGTTGCGTTGAGTTGAGTTAAAGAGTTAGCTGTTGTGAATTATGCAGAACCAGCGCTTATAGAATATTCACGACACACCAAAGAAATATATTTGTGTCCGAGCGCGTCAACAAAAACCCCAAGCCACAAACATGCATTTCGGATTACCAGCAAAAAAAGAACAAAAATATAATTGATACAGCGACCGTCAAACAAAAAGGTCGCTGGCACTAATTAGTAGGCTTCTTTCAGTCCTGTAAGACTATAGAGTTGTGCCGCTGGGGAGGCACATGAGAGCACAGCTGGTGACTGTATAGTCCAATGCGATAGTGAAAATCTCTGACATAATTTCCGCATTTATAAGACGAGGCAGATCCCGCAGCGAGTGACTGCATTTTATGCTTACGCCTCTGTGATATATTTTATTTTCACGAGCGTAATGTGCTGTAAATATTTACCTTGCAACAATCCAAGAGTTCACCGCAGCGCTGTTCTGTTCCACAATTCTACAATCCAAGATTCAGTTGGTTGTTTCGGAATTTGAGATTTAAATATTGAGCACAACCCACTACTGGCAACGTTGATCGTATTCTGGTATGAACCTAAGGCCTATCAACGTCACTGGAAACACTAGACTCGAGTTTCGCTCTCGTTTGAGCTCGTCAGTAGTGCATATCCTTGACCGGACCTGGAAACAAACCCCGGATCACTGGCGTTTGAAGCGTGTTTGTAACCACTAGACCACGCGGTACACGCTGGACACGGCCAGATTACCACAATAGAATATTACAACTTCACCCATCGTAGGCTGTAGCTCAAGATTTGCCCGATCGCCGCGACTGACGTCCGTCAATCGATGTGGACCCGAACGATCAGGACTTCTCACTGGCAAGGAACACTAGGCCTCCTAAAATCCACTTCACACACCTGATTTGTGTTTGTTTGTCAAGGTATTAACTGCTTTCCTTATATCTTTAGTGTTGGTTTTATCTATTATTAAGTTCTTAAAATAGTTTTTCTTTTCCTTTCGAATAACACATTGAACTTTGTTTCTCAGACTACGGTACATAGTTAGATCTCTATTTTTATGTGCCCAGTCCCGGTCTCTCATAAGTTCAACTACCTCCTGTGTGATCCACGGGGGCTTAGTGTGATGTTTAACACGAACTTCCTTAAATAGAACATGCTTATCAAATACGCTTAGAAAGGTCTTCAGCCAGTGGTCCAGAGCATCATCTGGGTTAGGAAGCTGGTAAACATAGTCCAGAGATGAGTTGAGCAAGTCTTGTAAAAAGGCATCTTGATTGAAGTGTTTGTAATTTCTATATTTTATACTTATATGTTTGTGTTTCGGAGTTTTGGTACCTCTTTTCGACCACGTGCGACATACTGGGTAGTGATAGTTCATTGCATTAATAGTACAGTACATTATGTGATGTTGTCAGCACACGTAGTATAGATATGATCTATAAGTGGTGCAGATGATTTTGTTATTCTAGTGGCTTGTTTGACTAACTGTTGGAAGTTATATGACTCTATTATGTTTTCCCATGTTTTGTTTGATTTGTTAGTGTCTATGTTGAAGCCGCCTAGCAGTATTATTTCTCTAGCATTACTAAAGACGACATCAATCATAGTGGTGAATTTTTCATACCAAATATTTTCTGCTCTGGGGTTTCGATAAATATAGCCATCTACTAGGGGTATGCGATTTTGAAGCTTAACCTCAAGCCATACACATTCAATCTCACAGGTTTCAAAATCTAGCCTACCGTGGGCGTTAAGCGAGTTAGAAATATAAACTGCTATACCCGTCTCTTGTTTCTGATAGGGATCTCTTCTAAAGGTTTTAAAGCCTCTGATAGCGATGTCATCATCTGAGATGTTGCTATTTAATCGACTTTCGCTAACGCCGAACATGTGAACATTTTGATTAACTATAAGTGATAGTTCAGTCAGCTTCCCTAATAGATGGCAGCTATTTAAATGCCCGATTCTGAGCCCATTATTACTGAGCCAGTGTTCGAACTTATTAGACATTTTAACAATGCGTAATCATGAATTTTTTAAAAACACCAAATGAAAACAACTTACGTCCCTTTTAACAATACACATTATAACGTACAGAGAAACAGTAATATCTCTATCAGTATACACACACATAGACAAAATACGTATAAAGATCAGTAAGGATGATCAGTGAAGACCCCTCACTCATAGTATAAACGCGATAAAAAGTATTATAAAAGATATCCAAATAAGTGTCAATCTCTGTGACTTCAATACGAGTCAATGTTTATAGCCACGTACAATATAATACGTTGCTATATAAAACAATAACCAAATATGCACATAAACTTTCTAGGAGAGACTCTTTCTTGTACCGTGATCCGGTGTTGCTTTGTGCTAAATTTCTAGTAAATACCAGACTGTGTTGGTCCTTGATACAGCGACATCATAAGTGCCTGACGAAGTCAAGTTTGGCTAAAACGTTTGAGGTATAACAACACTGGGTTACAATGGAATGGATACTGCTGATTTCTCACGGGTGTTTAACGACTTCCAACTAAAGGCTCTGATTCGTGGATAACAGGAGGCTGTGGTGGCACGTTGTTGTTACTGCTGGATTGATCCTTGCTGTGGAGAAGAGGGGAAGTATCTTCATAATTATCACCCTCATGTGTGAAAGGGGGCGTATTGTACGGATTTGGTTTTGTGGAAATGTTCCGTCTGGTTGGATAGCAGGTGCCGTAGTTATGAGTGGTCTGCTCTCTTCTGGCCTATTGGTACTTGATGTGGCGGGAGTATGTCGTCTGGCTTGAGTTTGAGGTGGTGTAGCTAAAAGTGTCCTACGCGATCCAATATTGGATGTTGGTTGTGAACGTTCTGGGTATTTGATATTTTTGGAGAGCAAGCTGGTGCCCATTGTATACAAATGTACTTGATCCTTATAAAGTCGCTTTTTAGGTGCTCCAGACTGTGAAGTAACCACCGGTGTGTTGTTGGCGAACTGTATGTTGTTGTGAGAACAAAACTTCTGCAATATGTTGTTATTTATGTCAGTTAGACGACGCTGGAATCCATAACTCGGTGATATGATGGAGGAGAAGAAAATGGACGAGTTAGGAAAAGTGTGACGTAATCCGTTCAAGAGCGCCAGCAGTTGAGATGCTGTGATTTGCTGGTTGTTCATGGTGTCATTAATACAAATATGAACGCTTGCCTTTTTAACTTTACGATTTACAGCCAACCTCCTAATCTTGTCTGCTAGCCGGTCAACACCAACCCCAGGCAATAGAATTGTGGAAAAAATGTCTTTGTCTGAAGTGGCCATCCGGTCGCTGTAAAGACCTTCCATTAGAGAGTCGCCTATTATAATGTGTGTACAGTCGGGTCGTGCTGTCTGCAAATGTTGGTTGTCAGTACGCCTTGCCCGTTGTTTCTCCCATTTAGCATAAGTCTGTACGTCTCCATGTGACTCTCCCTGTGTTTCCTGAAGGCGTGTGTTGTCTGTTGGCAGTGCTCTGTACCTTTTCTGACGAATTTTTGTGAAGTACTTCGAATCTTTTGCTTATTTTTACACCAATGGGATAGACTGCTGGTAGCGTTTTATCTTCCTCTGTCCGTTGAGGTTTTCCGCGTCTTGTTTAGTTATTTGTTTTTGGTGAAACTGGGCTTCACGATTCTCCGAAGTTGATACAGCTGCTTGATAATTACACGCTTGTTCAGTTGGGTTGGTGGTGGACTCGTGCTGTAAAGTTTCTATTGTTTTTCTTAACAACAGATTTTCCTCTCTCAGGAGCGTGATTTCTGCTTTGAGAGCAGTGTAGTCATTGCTGGTCTTGTTATTAGATTCAATGTTCGCTGTAACAGTAGCAGTAAGCGCCTTTAAGGATTGTTCTATTACCTCAATGCGCCTATGACATATACATATATATATATATATATATATATATATATATATATATATATATATATATATATATATATATATATATATATATAAGGCAATGTGTATCCGGATGTATTTGATGCGTTCGCGAACGGTCCATCCGATTGAGGTGATATTTTCTACATGCTTTCTTTTCTTTCCCGTGCAGCCAACTGTCATAGTTTGTTAGTTTACAAACAGCTATTTACTTACTAAAATTGTATACGCAGTCAAAATTACGCAGTCATTATATTGACAGGTAGGGCTTGCAGCTTGACTGGTTCTGAGTTGGCCCAATACATGTCAGATGAATTTGAGAAGCATGAGAGGCTTCAATTAGAAAGAGAATTAGAGGAAAGAAAACTCCAGACTCAAAGTGAATTAGAATAAAGTAAACTCCGAGTTGAAACTGAAAATAGACAGAGATCGACAGCATGCCGTGGAGCTAAAATTGATGGAAAATGAGCTACAATTCAAGCGAATGGATGCAGGAATTAATCTCAATCCCTCCACTTCTCTGATTCCTCCAGTGGCCGATGTTGGCCCGGAGACCTATCATCATCAAACGGGTGCCATGGCATTTTCCTTTTAGCCATTAAGTGAAAACAAGGAGGATCTTCATCATATCTCGAGAGAGTCGAACTAATGTGTTATACCTGCGGGCTGGAGAAAGGAAGGTTGTAGTTTGAGCGTTTATTACAGAACAGGAAACTGGGTTATCAGCCTGTTTCTGATTAGTATCTGATGAAGTTTGGAAAATGCAATTGTTTGCTGGCGTATGCACTGGATACCTATGTTAGTTAGTTAGTTAGTTAGTTAGTTAGTCGACAGATCATCCTCGTTGCACATCGGACCATTCAGTCCATAAGTGCTCGGATCCCCTCCTCAGCAAATCCCGCAGCGTGTAGCGGCTAACGACGCCAGTTCTGTGTTGGATTATCAATCTTCTTTATCTTCCTGCGTAGTGTTCTTGTTTGGCCACCCCTCTTTTAATTTGCTGCTCCCGCAGTCTGGCCATTGTTGTAGATTCACAGTCATCACTTGGTTCTTGCAAAAGTCTCACTTCTCGTAGAGCATTCAGAATGTCAGCCTGGTGCATGGCGCGTCCGCCCTCCACAGTAGCCTCACCTGCGAGCTTGTCAGCCCGCTCATTTCCTTGTACTCCCGCATACCCTGGCACGAAGATGAAACTAATCTTTGCCAGCCGAGACCGCTCCAGAGGCAGCAACCATTCTCTTCGGATCGACCCCTCCTCTATCCTCTTGATCATGTTCATTGAGTCGCTAAGGAAACAAGCCCTAGTGAATGTCTGTGTCTCGAGCCATGTTATTGCTTTACTTACTGCCATGACTTCCATGGTCAGGCTACTTGTGGTTTCAGTGAAAGCACCAGAGTCCTCCTTCACAATTCTCCCTCCGGCCCGAGCTGTAAAGGCCCATGAGCTTCTCACATGTCGGACGACCGACCCATCTGTGTAGATGACCGCGTCACTGTCAAGCGAATTCTCGAAAATCAACGCTTGTACTTCAGCCTCCACAGCAGCCGGATTTTCTTGTCTGCATTTTCTATCTAGTTGGATGCAAACTGAAAAGGATGTGCAGAAGTCTGTTGGCACTTGCACCCACTCCTCGCCAGGTTCTAAGTCCTCAAGTGAACACACCTGTTGAAGAATGTCTTCGGCTTGACCCATCCACGACCGTCCTCTTTTTAACCTGCTGCCCTTCACCTTCCTAATTTCACTATGCAGTGGATGCTGTGTGTTTGCGTTAATTCTGAGGTAGGCGCGTGCCCTGCAAACTTGCATTCTCTCTTCAATGGTTGGAAAATCAAGAAGGTAGCGCATCGCCCTGCATGCTGTATCTCTTGTACATCCAAGAATAATGCGCATAGCTTCATTCTGTATCCTTTCCATCCTTTCTATCTGCTTATGGCTGAGAGTCAGGATTGCCATTGCATACTCCAAAACAGACATGACCAGCCCCTCGTACAGAAGACATAGATGGCGCTGCTCACAGTTTGCTGCCGCCATCACCCGCATCGCTGCCAAGCCCCGCTTGGCCTTTGTTATCACCTGGTCTATGTGCACATTATAAGCAAGGCTTCGATCAAACCGTATCCCCAGGTAATTCATTGCCTGCGTTCTTTCCACCGTCTCTGAACACAGCATTACAGTTGGTGTTGGATTGTTGACAATATGATTATTCAACGAGAACCAAGTCACTGTTGCCTTTGTTGGGTTGACCATTGCCCCAGCTTCATCACACCAAGTACTTATGCGATTGAGTTCGGTTTGTAGTTCCACAGCAACCTCCTCTCTATCCTTACCCTGACGATACACTAAAACATCATCGGCATATGACAATGTCCTGCCAGGTCCAGTGATCTGCTCACTGGTGATTCTCACTGTGTAGGCGTTGAACAGTACCGGAGATAATGGTGATCCCTGTGGTAGGCCAGGATATATTGTTGTTGGTTCCGAAGTCCAACTGCCACATCTAAAAACTACTTTCCGTTGGAAGAGGCCTGCAGCGATCCAACTAAGGAGGAATGGACTTACGTTTAGTTCAAGAAGCTGAAACATTAAAAAATCCAGTGGTACTCTGTTGTATGCGTCCTCAAGATCAATCGCTGCAGCAACGGTTTCAGTGCCTGAGTGGAAACCTTCATAGACATCATGGGCAAAGACTGCTGCATTGGTCCAGGTTTCTCTTTTTGGACGGTACCCACCCAGGGTAGGTGGGAAAACACCTTGCCTCTCTAGTTGGCTTGATATTTCAAGAACTTCCGGTTTCAAGATTGCGACGGACGGTCGTGTTGTTTTGTGTTCGTTAACTTTTTCGCGTAAGGGATGGATTTATTCATCTCTTGCGTGTAATTGGTGTGCCAGGATGTAAAACCAGGAGTTTCTACTCAAGATCTGCGCGGGTGCTACGGAGTTCGTGCATCGAGCGAAGCCATCCTTGAGTGAATTTTCAGCAGCGTGTGTGGTTATCAGCAGTCTGTGTTTACGTTTTTTCAACATGGCGGAACAACGTGTGTTCTCCGAGCGGTCAGCAGTCAACATAACGAAATCAAATAAAAATGGGAGACTTAGAAATAGTAAAGGTAAACAAAACAAAAACAAAAACAAGAAACAAAAAAGCAAAAGAGAAACGTGTTCTGAGAATTAAAAGTATAAAGCAAATAGCCTGCCAAACATTAAAATACATGATACTCTTATACGGCCAACGGAAATGTCGAAGACAAGCAAGCAAATGACTGATCACAATGCATGGCCCACAACGTTACTAACAACTAACTTAATTCATACAGTCTCACCAACAGTTTTAACTTAATGTTCACAATCAACTGCCTGACAAACATGTGTTACCTCAAATAAATCTAATTCCCGAAATAAGTGCTTAGCCTATTTTACGGTATATTTACAAATCAACTTCCTAACAGAAATATATTCAGAAAGCAATTATCAGAAAAAAAGGAGTTGGACTACTGTTTGACGAAATAATAACGGCAAACGCGCAATAATATATTCAGGATGTGATAAATATGAAACAGGTGTAAGACTAGTAGCAGTAGCAGTAGCAGCAGCAGCAGCAGCAGCAGCAGCAGCAGCAGTAGTAGTAGTAGTAGTAGTAGTAGTAGTAGTAGTAGTAGTAGTAGTAGTAGTAGTAGTAGTATTAGTAGTAGTAGTAGTAGTAGTAGTAGTAGTAGTAGTAGTAGTAGTAGTAGGCCTCTTTCAGTCATGAAGGAATATAGAGTTTTCAGCACCGCTGGTGACTATATAGTCCAATGCGAGTGTGGCAATCTCTGGCACAGTTTCCGTATCTGTAAGACGAGACAGGTCCCGCAGTAAGTGACTGCATTTTATGCCTGTGCCGCCTATTCTCAGTTTGGTGGATCAGATTGCGTTCAAAGAGCACCAGTCCGTTTCGTACATCTCTTCTCCAGGAACATCTGTCTGTTGCAACTCTTTCCCACGTGCCTGGATCTGCGCCAAGAGTTTTCATATCTTGTTTACACACATCCTTATATTGACTTTGGTGTTTTCCTGTTGGCCTCTTCCCTGTGGCTAGTTCTCCATATAGGAGATCTTTGGGAATATGTTAATCCTTCATTCGAGACACATGGCCCAGCCACCGGAGGCGTCTCTGCTTGAGGAGACAGTGCACTGTGGTAATATCCGCTCTTTCAAGCACGTGTTTGTTATGTGGTCTTTCTACGATATGCCAAGGATACGTCTCAGACATCTCATTTGGATGGAATTCAACTTTCTTTCCTGTCGTGAGTACAAGGTCCAGGATCCAGAAACATAGAGTAGTGTGCTAACAATACAAGCTTTATATACTTGAACTTGTGTACTCTCTGTTAGTCTATTATTATCTCAAACTCTTTTGGTTAGCCTGAAAAGTGTTGTGGGTGCCTCTGTTTATATCTATCTCTAATAAAAGATTATCTGATATTGTCGACAGCAAATACGCACACTCGTGGACACCTTCAATTCGTAATTAGAAATTTTGATTGATGGAGGCGTACCAGCATCCTGTTCCATCAACAGTGTTTTATATAGGCTAATGGTGAGCCCAAAGTCTTTCTAGGCGGCTGCAAAACGATCTATGAGCTGTTGGAGATCTTCTGCAGCATGAGTAGTCAGTGCTGCATCGTCTGAAAAAAGTGGTTCTATTATGTATCTTGATCTTTTTTTTGGTCTTTCCCCTGAGTCATGATGGGTTAAAAGGTTTGCCATCAGATCTTGTGTGGAGGTATATGCCTTCAGTGGCAGTCCCACATGCCTGCCTTAAGAGAACGGCGAGAAGATACCACAAAGTGTAGGAGCAAGCACATAGTGCTGCTTTACTCCACTGCTGATGCTGAATGACTAGGATTCTGACCATCGGATAATATGGTTCCCTGCGTATTTTCATGAAATGATTTCACAAAACGTAGCAGCGTGGGTGGACATCCTATCTTTTCAAGGACCTTAAATAGGCCGTTTCTGCTCCCGAAGTCAAATGCCTTTGTGAGGTCGATGAAGGCAATATATAATGGCTTCCTCTGTTCACTGCACTCCTCATGGAGCTGCCTGAGTGAGAAAATCATATCGATGGTGGACCTGTTGGGTCTAAATCCGCATTGTGATTCGGGGTAAATTCTTTCAGCAAGAATGTGTAATCTTTTTAGGATTCTCATCTCATCTCATCTCATCATGTTCCTCTTGTACCATGCGGTGTCGAAGTGAAGTATAAACACCGTGAGAGTGCCCGATTATGGGTTTTATGTATCGATATTCCCATGGACTCTGCTATTCCCTCCGTCCAACCTTTACGTGATCGACCTCTTCTTCTGTTTCTATCTGGTCTGTACATTATTGCTTGTTGTGGTATGTTGTTGACTGGTAACCTACTTGAATGGCCAAGCCATTTGACTTGCTGCTTTGTAATAAAATCGAGTGCTGCTATATACCCCACTTTAGTCCTGATTTCTTCATTTCTGATCTTATCTCTTCTTGATACGTTAAGTATTCTTCTCAGGAATCTCATTTCTGTTGTTGTGATTTTTCTTTTCTCTTTTTCTGTCATTGTCCATGTTTGGCATTGGTAGCAGAGAGTTGGTAGGAAGATTGTGTTGTAAAATGCTTTCTTAGTAGTTATTGATACATGATTGTTCTTTAGTATTGGTGCCATTTGTCCAATGAGTTGGTTTGCCTTATTGCATCTATTTTCAATCTCGTCTTCTGATCTGTCATTCGATGATATTATACTTACTAGGTACTTAAAACTCTTTACTTGTTTCAAGGGATGTTCGTTTAGGTGAATTGTTGGTGTTTTTATTTTCTTATTTAGTTATAGTCATTACCTCTGTTTTGCTTGTGCTAATTTCCATGTTATGTTCCCTACACATTTCGTTTAGACTATTCATGTGGTCTTGTAATTCAGCTTCTGATTTTGCTATTAGTGCTTGGTCGTCCGCAAACAGGAGTTCTCTAATTGTTAGATATGCAGATGGTTCTTCTTTTGTGTTCTCGTCATGCGGTGTTCTTGCGGTCTCTGTTTGGCTGGTTTCTTTACATATGTTGTCTATATCTGTTATGAACAAGAGAGGGGACAGGACCTTGTCGTACTACGGATCTTGTGAAGGGTTATGAGTGTCCTCCATTTGCTCTCACCATGCATTCACTGTTGTTGTATAAACTTCTACATAGATTTGTTAGATGTGTACTCACTCCATATTGTTTAAGGACTTCCCACAGCTTGTTTCTATCTATTCTATCAAATGCCTTTTCTTAGTCGACAAAGGCTAAGTAGAGTGTTTCATTGAATTCGATTGATTTTTCTATAAGTTGTTTAAGATCAAAAATGGCATCTGTGCGTCCTTTGTTTTTCCTAAATCCAAGTTGTGCTTCGCTTAGCTGGGGTTCTATAGTAGTTCGTAGTCTTTTCTCAAGAATTTTGCAAAATATATTTCCAGTATGACTCAACAGTGAAACGTCTCTTTATTGTGTGCAAACTCTTTTGCTGCCTTTGTTTATCCTAAATGGGATAATTATGGCGTTTCCTCAGTCTCGTGGTAGCTGTTGTTCTACCCAAACATGGTTTAATAGTCTATGTAGCCAAGCTGTTCCTACTTCTCTTGCTGCTTTAATTAGTTCATTTGGTATTTCATTTTGTCCCGGTGTTTTGTTCAATGGGGCTAATCTGATGGCTTCTATAATTTCTTCTTTTAGTATGTCTGGTTCTGTGTAGGTTTCTTGAAGTCCTGTGACAACTGATGGGATGGTGAGAAGTTGTTCGAAATACTGCTTCCATCTTATTAGGATTTGTTTTTGTTCACTTATTGGTTCTTCACTTCCGCTGTTAATTATTTCAGTTCTGTCAAAGGGTTTTCCTCCGGTTCGCATTGCACTTATCTTTTTGTAGAAGTTTCTAGTTGCCTCCTTGTAGTTTTTATTTAGGGTTTCTCCATACTCTTCCCAGTCTTTTTGTTTTCCCCTCTTTACTATTCTATTCACATGTCTTCTCACTATTGTATATTCTATGTAATCGCATTCCTCTTTGCTCTTCAACCACTTTTTGTATTTTTTTATTGTCTTTTCCCGCTTTCTTTACCTCTGCGTTCCATCAACCTGTTATTTTCTTCATCCGTATTTTGCGTGTTTTTCGTGGTTCCACGTGTTATTTTTGCATTATTTAAACTGCTTGATTTGAACATCTCCCATTCTTCTTCCACTGTTTTTCTTTCTATAGGTAATTTTACAAAGATTTCAGTTAGTTCTTTTTCATAATTTTCCCTTACTGCCTCGTCTTTAATGTTTTTTTAGGATTACTCGAGCGAAAATCTTGCCAGTAATGCTGAGTAGGGAAAAGCCGCGATAGTTGTTGCAGTTGCTTCTGTCACTTTTGTTTTTATAAATGGGAACAGTGTTTGCGTCCTCATATCTTGTGGTACTGATTATTCTTTCCAGCAGAGCTGAAATATTGCTTACTGTTCTAGGATGATTGTTTCTGTGCCACATTTTAAAATGTCAGGTTGAATGCTTCGCTGATATATGTGAGGCACGGTTCGTTATCCAGGGCATGCATGGTGGACTGTTGTTCAATGGCTTCCAGAGCTTCCTCTCCGACAGCGTTCTCTACTGAGTATAGCAACGAGTAGTGTTCTACCCAGCGATCCATTTGTTTCACTCGATCTTTTATGATTACCTCCTCTCTTGATCGTAGAGAGGCCATCTTAATTTTAGATGGACCGACAGCTTGCTTGATGCTCTTGTACATTCCTCTTATATTTCCAGTGTCTGCACAAGTTTGAATTTAGCAGAGCTGTAGCCATTACCTTCGCACGTTTTCCTTCGGTCTGTTGTACTCTATTTCTGGCCGTTCGCAGTGCCTGCAATGTTTTCTCTGAAGGTGATGTTTTATACACTGAGATTGCATGTCTTTTTATCTTCAGGAGTGGAAGCATGACCTCAGAATGTGCTTCAAACCATTCGGTTGTCTTTGTTTGCTTCTTGCCAAATGTTGATAGTTCTATGTTGTAGATGACAAATGACTCCATATATAGTTACAGTCATGACATCTGATGGAAGATGCGTCTCAGAAAGTAAGTGTAGGCCAGGCATAAGCTACACTTGATAGCGTGTTGTTTCCAATATTGACAACTGGCAACATTGAGAGTAAATTAACAAATGGAAGGCAGAGAAGTAAATATCTGGATGGTTTTTCCACATGGCATTGTTGAGACAAGACCACGGAGCTGATCCACAACTCTGGTGATCTTGTGATATGGTGAAACATGACCGCCCACGCTTATCGGCGTGGCACATTATGATTATGTTTCCAATGTATGTTTTTTCACAAGTCTAAGGGCTTTCCCTTCAATGTGTAGATCTGTAAGCATCTTTATCATATTTCTATATGATTACCTCTTAAATAAATATAGAAATGACAAAAACTGAGAATCATCAAGAAGTGTTATAATGTACTACATTGCTGAGACTGATGTCAACTATTACCCATACTGAAACACCAAGTATATACATATGTCCGCAATACCACAGATAAATAGCATATTATTCCCTCCATGCTACCGATGTCAAACTTGGACATTAGATCAAAATCACACTTCACACAAAATCAACACCTGTGAGATCAAATGTCAATTTAACTATTCAAGACCGAGTAAGAAATGATGTTGTCAGATTGACAGTGTGATCACCACCTTGTGCCACACATATTAAAACGCAACATATCAAATGATCTGCCCATCTCATTAAAATGCAACACCATCTACTACCAGAATTGGCCTACGTCACATAAGATCTAATGCGAGTGCATGAGGACGTCCGAGAAGAAAAAGTAGAAAATAATTGCACAACCACACGGAATGACACTATCCAGTGTCATCAACCGGGCGCTTGAAAGTAAATTATTCGATTGAGGGCAAAAGTGGAAGATGATGATGTCATATATTTCACGTCAAACACGTGAATAGGTAACTGTATAGTAGTGACAAGACCCCGGGTACAGATAACATCACAATAGAAATGATCAAAGCCTTAGAAGAATATGGAATAGACCAAATAAATAGACTGCTGAATGCAATATACGATACTGGACATATACCTCCTGAATTATGTAATTCTATATTTATTGCAATCATGAAGAAATCAGGCGCCTTGGAATGCGATCAACCTCAAACAATTAGTATAATGAGCCACATCACGAAGATTCTGCTGAGAATTATCATGCAAAGAGTTAGGAAGAAAATGCAACCTGAAATAGGAGAAGAACAATGCGGGTTTGTAGAAGGCAAGAGCACAGTAAATGCTGTGTATATACTGAGAACCGTAATCGAACATTCTATAGAAGTAAACAAAGATCTACATCTTTGCTTTATTGACTACACAAAGGCTTTCGATAAAGTGAGACATGTCGACATGATAAGAATGCTTGAAGATCTACAAATTGATGGAAAAGACCTTAGACTTGTAAAAAACATATATTGGAAACAACAAGCTGCCATCATAATTGATAATGATGAAGGTCATTATTAGTCTATAAAAAGAGGTGTGAGACAGGGATGTGTAATGTCTCCAGATCGTATTTCCCTGTACAGTGAAAATATTTTCAGAAATATAGAAGATATGGAAGGAATCAACATTGGGGGACGATACATCAATAACATTAGATATGCAGTTGATACAGTCTTGATTGCACACAATGGACAGGACCTGCAACATTTAGTAGATGCGGTTTTTGCACACAGTGAACAACTAGGATTAGAACTGAATATTAAGAAGACACAGATTATGGTCGTCACTGGGAAGAAGGAAATACCACAATGTGATATTCGAGTAAATGGGCATATTCTTTAAGGAAGTGAATCGATACAGTTATCTCGGCACAGTCATAACATCTGATTTGAGATGCCTTGCAGAGATTAGAACAAGAATTGCCATTGCGAAGGTAGCTGTTTGCAAGATGGAAAACATACTGACCAATAAAAAGATAACTGAAAGGAGAAAAAGAATGTTTAAGTGCTAAGTAGAACATATACTTTTGTATGGGTGTGAAGCCTGGACAATAAGCAGTCAAGCTGAAAAACAACTGATGGCTGTGGAAAAGTGGTTTCAGAGGAACATGCAAAGAATACTATGGATAGACAGATAAACCAATGAACAAGCCCTTCAAGAAACAAATGAAGATAGTAAACTGATTAGAGTCATTAGACGTAGACAGTCAAATTTTTTGGGCATGTTATGAGAAGAAATCACTTGGGGAACATGGTGTCGCGATGTCCCTAGAGTTAGGGGAGTTATCACCACACTAGTTACCATGGGTCAGTTCTGGGTCGGTTGTAGGAGTCTGGACATACCCTTCTCATTAACGGACATTAACCGCTAATGCTCTTTCGTGCAGACTTACTTAAATCTGGTTGCACAAACACAAGGTATCTATGTATTTACAACAGAGTGACAGAGGAGATAGGCATAGACAGAGTTGGAAGCTAGAGAGCATCCAGATCAGGCATATTGGATCACGGCTCTCATCATGGAGCCGTACAGGGTGCGACCTTCCAGTCTGCTGTCTGAGATCGCTCACAGGATTACGGCTCTCATTATGGAGCCGTACAGGGTGCGACCTTCCAGTCTGCTGTTTGAGATCGCTCACCGGATCACGGCTCTCATCATCGAGCCGTACAGGGTGCGTCCTTCCAGTCTGCTGTCTGAGATCGCTCACCGGATCACGGCACTCATCATGGAGCCGTACAGGGTGAGTGCTTAGTCTGCTGTCTGAGATCGCTCACCGGATCACGGCTCTCATCATCGAGCAGTAGAGGGTGCGTCCTTCCAGTCTGCTGTCTGAGATCGCTCACCGGATCACGGCAGATCCTCCGAAGAATATTTCGGACCGGCGTAGTAGCAGGTGACATATTCTTCCTCTAGAAGCAGGTACTCTGGCTCCGCACTAGACTCTGTAGACTTCCCTTGGTCTAGGATGTGATGGTGGGCAAGTTCACCCCCTATGCTGGCATGACTATCGTGCCATCCTTCATAGCCAGTTGGGCAAGGCAAATGTTCAATGTCCATCTATGGGATGTACGAGGTTGACGAGAATTCATTTGAAGAACCCGGAATCTCTGAAACACATAGTCTTTCAACAATGGACTCCGTTGTCTGGAGTTGGACCAAGAGACAATAAATTGTCACACCTAAGTCTCTAATTTCTGAAAGCCTCAGGTCCGATTACCTTCTGGACTGTGCGTACCACAACTTCCCAAAGCCGTCTTCGCGTGGGACAAATAGGTACTATGACAGTTTACCTGGGTAGATATAACACTGAGCGGTGCTGGCTGTTCTATAGCTTACACTGGCCGGTGAGTAAACCAGGAGACCATTAAGCGACGGGATTTCGTTAAGGTGGAGCGACCAAATGTTCCTCCCGCTCCTAGAAGATCTTGATCACTCTCTCGTCGGTCGGCTCCATCCCTCTTTAGTTAGCCCAGCCTACGCTGATTTGGAGTTTCAATTTAAGCCAGAGTCTATAAAGAAACGACCTAGTGAGAGCAACTGACAACAGCTTTCAGCACGAATAGATGGGGCATGGCTCTCAGATAATATTGAAACATTATATCAAACTATAAATGTTCCTGTACCAGCCCTCATCTGCTGTGATCTGGACTGGGATGAACCGGGACTCTCATATGTCAGACCGCTCCAGGAAGAGCGTCGTCCCTAGAGAACGATGCTGTAAGCTCGTACCTGTCTCGTCGGTCAGTCACCGGTGAAGTGGAGAATTCCCCTGAAAAAGTCTCAGGCATTTCATGCATTAAAGGTTAGGTATTAATGTTAGAGTTAATAACCGCTATGGATTCAGATTCCTTCTCAGCCGAACCCTCAGTCGGTTATTCTCCCTCCTAGTATCTCCTGGGTTCTCACTCCCAGATATCGGTGAACCGATTTCAGGTGCCCCCTCTGTCCCATCTTCCCGGTGGGAGAGGTGCCCCTCCATTATAGTCAAATGCTAACGTCGTTTCATTACTTGGTTATCACCTCCATGTAGCAGGTGACCTTCATCATAGTGTAAATGTACATACATGGTCTATTCCCCATGTTGAGGGTGATATCCAACGCCGTTCACTCACCCCTTTCCAGTAGGGTGAGTAGCTAAAACGGTGTCACTGTTCACTGGAACAGCCGTATAAAACAGAGAAGGTTATATGTTCCCTCAGTTCTATTTCACTCCCCAACTCCATCAAGAATCAGCAATATCCCTTCCCGTTGTTCTCCCTAAAGAACTAATTAGGTAAAGGACAGTTGGGAGGAAAGTAGAAAAAGAAATCCCGATTTCGCCCGAAATTGCGGAGACGGCCGTCATCTCCGCAGTCAACCGTCTGACACTCTTGCAAACCCATGAAAACAACGCCGTGTCTTCCCTCAAGTCGTTTGAGGGGTCACTCGATATAGTTTTGGTGTCGCCCCGTCTCGCCCTAGCGCCCGCGGCGTATACCGGAAATGCGTCGTCCGACAGATCAGCAGCGCCGACCCCTCTTCGACAATTTCTATCTTCAAGCCCACACATGCATATATTCTATGGAAAGGCCGCAAGGCCCTGCATCTGAATTTCCCCTTCTGAAGTGGCTATCTAATAGCTGTTAGCACATAGACTGTGCTTTAATCATAGATGGTAAAGCCATCCTTCTCACAACCTCAATTTCGGCTATTCCCACTTAAACCAGACTAGTAAATATGCATGCGCTAACTTGCCATAAAGTCGACGACTTTCAATGCGGCGCACTATAACGGTCTATTAAATCGACACTTAATTACAATAACCAAAAGAATAAATACCTTTAATAAATCGAAATGCCTTGGCCAGCAAACTGATGGAACGGTCGAGCTCCTTTAAGAGCCATCAAGACAGTTTCTCCAGCCCCTTACAAACGACGTCCTTAGAACAGCTTGAACGCACAATAACTGATCTCAACAACTGGTGGACCTTCACCCGTCCACCAGCCCTGAACTGCGCTTAGCGACTTTTTCCCGTGTAATTCGGAGATTATAGTAACTGCGCAATACTGCTTGAATTAGGTTCACGTTTCTCGAACATTCTAGACCAGTGGTTCACAACCGGTGGGGAATTCCCCCGTGGGGGGGGGGGGGGAATTTTAGGGTTTCCTGGGGGGAATTAAGATTATTTCAAGATCACGTTAATACAAGAACCGATTACTTGATATTGTTTTTCCCGTCATACTGTACGGTTCTGTACGTCTCACCCTTCTAAAATTCAATTTATAAAGTAAGTGGATCCACAAATCATGTTTTATGGATGTCTAGACTTGGTTTAGTATGTGCTATTAAATTTAGCTTCCATTATTACGTATACTGTGTAGGGGCGGGGGCGGGATTTTTAGGTAGGAAATACGAAAAGGGGGGGGGGGGGGGTGACGTTCTGAAAATATGGTGAAGGGGGGCACGGGCCAAATTTTTAGTTAGGAAATACGACATGAAAGGGGGGGGGGGATGACGTTCTGAAAATATGGTGAAGGAGAGCACGGGCCAAATAAGGTTGAGAATCACTGTTCTAAACTATTCTAGCAGATAGCAAGGGAGGCAAATCACTACAAGTGGTCTACTGGCGAAAAATCGCTCAGTAGGTTCTCTTTGACCGTAAGGAGCGAGACGAATCTCCGGCCATCTCACTACACTTGGTGACGACTGGCAAGATCGAAGGGAAGAGATCAAGAGGAAGACTGAGAAGTATATACCTGGATGGCTTGACAACGTGGCATGGTCGAGACAGGAACACTGAGCTGATCCACGACTCTGCTGGTCGAGTGAGATGGCAGAACATGACCGCCCACGCTTATCGTCATGACACATGATGGATGGATAGTAGTGACACATTTTAATTACCTAAAAATAAACATTATGTGCACATGACTTAGCATTTCAAATGAAAAGTCTTATATGTACTATTATAGATTTTGGGAAACAGTACATCCGTTCTAACAATTAACACATACAGAGAATACAGTTAATAGAATGATCACGGTTGAAACAGCATGACAACAGAGTTGACTTATCGTTAGTGGGGAGGACAACCGGATAATGATACGCCAGCCTGAAGGTTGATTGTCAATATGTTAGTTTAATATTAGCTTAACAATTGATTGATTATATATTTGGTTTGAAAGGGACTTTTAGATATGTATTTGTTTAAAGTTAGAATATAAGTGTAATATTTTACGTTGATTGATTGATTGATTGATTTAGGAACCGACATCACAGCATTCGGGACATTCCCATAAGCGCTCCGTCTCCATCCTCAGCAGCCAGCGAAGAGTTCCAACACTAATAGTTCCAGTAGCAATCTGATGATATGTCCGTCTCGCCTTTCCTTCGAGCGCCGAGCGTCGGCCAGATCCCCTCGTCACACCTCGTTGTCTCATTCTTACCAGACCATGGTGCTCCATCTGCTCCTCCGAGGTGTACACGTGCTCCCACAAGGCCGCAACCACGTCTGCCTTGTCATGCATCAATACTCCACCAAATTTTGCCGAGCCAGCCAATTTACGTTATATGTAAACATTGACATTTCATAAAATGTCCCAACCACACACGATGTTCCATCATGTTGATTTATATTGTTTTTTCAGGTTATACATTAGTTTTTACTTGCTAGACATTTCGTTACTCTATATCCAAGTGTTAAACGTTTAACTACAATATTCATGTTACTTTAACTCTTTCTTTCCAACCGTTGTTAATTAAACTACTCTATCTGTGTTATAAATATCTCACAGAGGAAGAATTGAGGTTAATAAAAGACAGGAGACAGAAAAGCTAATTAGAAGAGAAATAAGCAGAAGGACTACTAAACTAAACTTGATGATGATGATGATCTATGCTATAATCTCCTTCTATCAAATCGGTGTTACATATAACTATTACACCCTTAATCACATACCGAGGTTGTAGAAAAATTTTAATGAAAAGAGTGTTGATGAAAGAAATAAAAAAGAGGCAAGTGAAATATTTCGGCTACGTTAAAAGACATAATACTCTTATGAAAACTTTACTAGAGGGTAAGGTTGAAGGCATGTGAGCAAGAGGTAGACAACGAAAGATGTGGGAGGATAACATCAATAGATAAACGAACAGCAACCTGACAGAATGCACAATCAGGACTAGAGACAGACAGTGTTGAAGATCCATTGCAGCCAGCATTCATAGTGGAGACAGCACCTGATTGAATGATTACACCCTTATTGTTAATTGTGGTGGCACAATGGCAAGCACTATAGACTGCTCGTCTAGTGGTTATGTGCATGTGTTCGAACTCCCACTTTAATGGATTTGATTAAAGCAACGTACGGCTCGTCCTAGCCTGGGACAGGAACCACGAAATGGCCTGGGAATTAAAGGGACCCATGTGATGTTGACCACATCACCTAGCGAGTGCCGATTGCTCTATAAACATATGGGGCGAACATCATCTTCACATGACATACTGATAAACGGGGGCGGTCATGGTTCGCCATCTCACACCATCACCAGAGTCTGAAATCATTTCTACATTCTTGTTCCGATTGTCCCATGCTCTTAAACCATCCAGATATCTATCCCTCTGACTTTCATGTGCCCTTTTCTAAACAATCTTACCAGTTCTCACAAAGTTTTCGAGTTTATTTCTCCTCATAATGTGCCCAACAAATTTCGACTGTCTACTGTCTAATGCCTAACATATCTAAACAATTTATAGTTTCTATTTGTTTCTTCATGATAGAGATGTGGTTGTATAGAAGAATGCTGAAAATTAATTGGACAGCCAAAATTAGCAATCTGGATAGATTGATGGAAGCTAAGTCGCAAAGACAACTTAAAAAAATAATAAAAACATCAGTTATAATTTTGTGACAACATCATGAGAAGACAAAAACTGGAGCATGTTGTGACAACCGAAAAGATTTGTGGAAAGAGAGATATAGAAAGACAGCGTGAAAAAATTCTTGACAGTCTTGTGTCATGGCACGGAAGGCAGTCATGAAGGCACTGGATGATGATTTGTTTCTTGTATGACTTGCTTACTGGTTCTTCCAAAGTAGTCTTTGTATATTCCCCAGACACCCCATTAATGTAACTTTTAGCTTGACCACTAATGTTGTTTTCACTTTTTCTGGACAGCTGTTTTGTATTGTAACTAATGTTAGTTGAGCTCCAACAATTGTTACATGTAAAAATCTACAATGTTAATTTAGCTCCTACAACTCAATAATTGTTACATGTAGAAATATCTAATGTTAATTTAGCTCTTACACCTCAACAGTTGTAACATATAGAAATATCTACTGTTAGTTTAGCTCCTACAACTCAACAGTCGTTACATGTAACAATCTGTAATTTTAATTTAACTCCTACAAGTTAACAGCTGTTACGTCTAGCCATTTCCAATGTTAGTTTAGCTCCTTCTACCCAACAGTTGTTACATTTAAAAATATCTACTTTTCGTTTAGCTTCTTCTACCCATCAATTGTTGCATGTAACTACCATATCAGTAATATTACGTTAATTCCTTATATCCAAAAGTTGTTAAATGTAACTACCCTAACTGTAATGTTACGTTAATTCCTTCTATCTAACAGCTATCAATTCTAAATACTGTATCCCTAATGCCATTTTAACTCTTTAATTTCCATATTCTTATTTTACATTTCAATAAACAACTTGCCGTGGTTTCGTGAAGTGTTAGTACCATCACATGTTTTATGGCAGAGTGCACGGATGAACAGGTGATCAGTCTTTCCCTCCTCTAGCGAACAGCGAGGGCATGAATATATACCTCCTCCAAACGCACTCATGTGATTGTTAACCTTATATGATTACACCCCACGAGCCCGCTATACTTATTTTACAAAACACAATTGATTACAAACTTGTATTACTTACGCGTACGAGTCTTTGGATAGAATGTGCCTGTAACATGTTCATGAGTCATAGACAGTTAAAATGTGTGCTAGATGACGTCTGATGTAGATTACTTTGTGAGTATAATTTAACCTGGAGTATCCTCTTCGTAGCAGCCTCGGTAGAGAAACAGCAAGCAGGCTCGTCGTCACTCCCACTGATTGCATGTGTGTATGTGGATGTGTATGTGTTTATTATGTGTGAATATGTGTATGTCTGTGCTTTGCTCTATGTATGAATGAGGATAAATGGTGGTGAGAGAGATATGGTTGTCTGGGTAAATATTTGTTAGTGTTTTTGATTGTGAAAGGGTATATGTGTAGGCGAGGGAGTGTGTAAATGTGAGTTATTGAGAGGGATTATAACTGTAAGAGTATGTGTATGTCAATCTGCGTATGTAGGTATGTATATATGTGTTTGTACATGTGTGAGTCTCTCTCTCTTTCTCTCTCTCTCACTCTCTCTCTCTCTCTCTCTCTCTGCGTTTGTGTGTGTGTGTCTGTCTGTCTGTCTGTCTGTCTGTCTGCATGTCTGTCTGTCTGTCTGCATGTCTGTCTGTCCCATAAAATGGTAATATGCATTGTTTATGTTCACAGTACTCATTTGACAATGTTTTTTTTTATGTGAATATAACACGCACAATCTATAACTGATGTACGTAAATTGAGTAATTGAAAGGGTCGAATGTAAGACGGGTCTGCTTGCCCAATTTGTGACCCTTTGAAAATAAAGCTCCCTGGGGTCGGGTGTCCGAGTAGCTATCAAGGCGGATGTTTTATCGCTTGACCTCTGCTCGCAGATCAAGCCATCCTAAAATGGGAACCAGAAATTGCCGTGGGAAATAAAGGTGTCCGTTTTGATATCGATCACATTACTCGTTTAGCGCTGGTTGGTCTTTAGAGCATGGGGATAACCACCCTTCCATGTTCTTGTCTCAACCATGCCACGTGGTCAAGCCATCAAAGTATTTACTTCCGTCTTCCGCTTGTTCTCTCTCCCTCGATCTTGCCAGGTTATCCAATTTGTTTCTTCTCATAACATTTCCAAAATATTTTGACTATCTAGTCTAATTTCTATAATCAATTTACGATTTTCATTTGTTTCTTGTAGTACTTGGCCATTGGGTTTTCTGTCTGTCCATAGCATTCTTTGCACTTTTTCTTGTGATGATCTGTAATTAGGCGAACTGTGATAATCTAGGTAACTTTAAAGAAGGTAGTTTGCCGTTGCTTTTCTTCCCCGGAATACTGGCCGGGGACCGTAGCCATTGCCCCGTGAAAGAGATCGTCTGCCTACTGTCGCGAAACTTTGAGACCATAACCAACAATTATATGTCGGCTGCCCTCAAAATCTCATCCACCAATTGCCTTCCGTGGCTTCTTGTGAACAACTTGCAAAGACGAATACGAATTAACAACATGTTGTGGAATAGACAGTCTCCCCCTTTATTTTTGCTTAAATTACATTGCAGATCATATTTTTCATTATAAATATATCTAGAAAAACGATCTTTTCCCTATTTTCCCATGTTTGTAGATATCTATAGATATGCCTGTATTATTGGCGAGAATTTAATCTCCTTTAAACCTAGTGAATATTCGAGGGTTTTTAAACTATATATCATATAGTATATTATAGAACTATTAGTTGTGCATGCCTTCTGCCCCAGCGCAAGTTTGGCTGAATAACATATTCAGTTTTAGCCTGCGAACCTGATGGCAACACGAGAATCTGCCTGGCCAGTTGTCGTCAGCCGGCAGATCGTCCATTTGGTTGACTGACCCGAAGCGGGGAGGACACAGGAGCCGATACTAGCTTTAAAAAGACACCTTGCAACAAAAGAATCCAGGCTCTAGTTAGCCTATATTTGGGGAAAACAAATTGCGAGCCAAATTGATACCCAAAAGTAATATTTACACTGCTAGTGGCACTGTTCCCCCCGTGGAGAGGTTTAATGACCACAATTTGGAAGCAGTTCTGCACTTTCATTGGTGGTACCATGAGCCAGCAACCTGCAGCAACGCATACTTACCGATCGTGAGCACCATGTCTATTGCCGGAGAGTGAATCCGCAACCTAAACTGGAACTTCACCCGAGTTGACAAGCCTGACCCAAGTCTTGAGCTAAGTGACCGACCACCTCGGCTGACACCTTTAGCCTGCCAACTTAGTCTAGGATTTGATTGCCTACACACTAGGGCAACAGACTTTTAAATGCCACACAGTTTTCAATAAATTAATAGTTATATGGGATACCAGAAGCATACTTAGTCTGTTGCTGTTATACTCTAATTTAATATTAGGATACAGAGAGAGAGAAGGAATGCAAGTTGTAACCTTATATTTGTACTCTTTCTCCGTGTTGTGAGAACGGATCAGTTAAAGGGGGCTCTTTAATATTTGCAGGCATTCGTCGCCAGATTCCTTAAGCCTACTGTCTAGAATTATTCCTAGTACGGTTGTTCGCTTTACTTATCTGTGCCTGAACACTGTCAGAAGACTTGGCCATTCCTGGGACAGTTCCGAATCATACTTCCTAGTTCGAGCCATTTCGGCCTCTTCTTCGACAGTCATTAATTAGCCTTTCGGAATTCTGAAAGTCTATTGGTTGTTATTTCTGATCCGTGTCTACCAAAATAGTCAACATTACGCCACACAACACATAACCCACAGAAAATCACTAAAAACAGCGTCTCCTGAAGAATGAACGTTACGTCGTCGCCATTTTAGAGGAAGCCACAAATGAACAATGGGGATAACTGTATATGCCGAATACACTTACAGGCGTGCAACTGGGTCCTTTACTTGTGTTTTGCTATTCGCTCCATAACTCTAGTGTAGCGACCTGACTCTTGGTCAAGTGACGTTGTAAATAGAGTGCCTACTACAGTAAACTTCTTGCTGTTGTTTTCTGTATGGTTCAGAGTTGCTGTTGTATGTTTTTTTTTTTCTAACACGACCATAGTACCATTACCGGTGTGTTCAGAGATTGTTTTATTGTGCGCATATGGTAAAGAATTATATATATACTGTGGGTCAGTGAAGGAGGAGACGGAGCACTTGTGGGAATGTCTCGAGTGCAATGATGTTGATTCTTGATTTCATATTTATATGATTTTAAACATTCGATCTTGATGATTATGAATGACATTTTCAAGACTCAGAATGTGGCGAGGTAAAAGAATTGTCTCGTGGGGTTAAACAAATCTATTCCGTTGCAGGAAACTGGTGTGGGTAAGTTACAGCCTTCGGACAATCACATGAGTGCACTGAGGGATAGGTAGCCGGTCTTTTCTCCCATAGCGAATGACGAGCTTAGGCATCAAACCCTTGTCTGACCGCCCTCATGACCTTGTCACTGCAACAGGAATCTCATGGTGTAATATGTGGCATTCAATCACATTATATTGATTTTCTATCTTAACACATAACAGATTAATTTTCCATCTTAAACAATAACACATTATGTTCTCATCATAAACAAAATAATAGATTTGTTTTCCATCTTGAACAATGACATATCAAACCCAAAAACAAGTTAACAGATATTGCTTTTGTCCTATAGCGGCGCCTCTGAAACGTCATTACTTACTCAGATGATTGTTCTTCTCGTAACCAATTTATCTTTCTTTTCCAGATACGCTAAAAGCGAACGGCGACAGAAATCACGTAAAGAATGGAAGCAGACGACACGAAAACAGATATAATGGCATATGACAGAGCGCTACAACGCTCCAGACAAACTGAAAAAAATATATCGGATGAGGTCCTATTTTATTTTTTATTTCTGGTTTTCACTGGGATAATTGTGGTGATATCAACTCTTGGAATAATTGCAAACATTCTCAACATTATTATTTACTGGAAACAGGGATTCCAAGAAATAGTGAACATCACATTTCTCAGCTTATCCTTGTGGGATCTCAATATTTGTTTGTTATCGCTTTCAACATCGTTATGTTTAACCATGGAGCTTTATGCTCCTTTTCAGCTTGTCGATCTGATATCAGTGCAGTACGTTTATTTTGGGTACAGCAGAGGGTTTATGTATGTCCTGTCAACACTTGTCACAGTTTATCTCTCAATGGAGAGGTCCGTGTGTATTATGTTTCCGTTCAAAGTTGAAGATATATTTACCGCCTCTCGTGTTATTCTCGCCAACTTGATTATAGTCATATTTGGTCTTACTTGTTACATCCCAGCCTGGGCGACGCAAGGAATGCAATGGATGTTTAATCCCGTGACCAACAGGACTCGCTGGGTGTTGTTTGTGTCTTTAAACAGACGCTATGTTGACTTGTTCGTTAATACTTGTACCGGTATTGTGATTCCTGTATTGGCACATATACTTATCACCGCAAGTGCTGTCTGCATGATTCGGGGAATCAACAAGTCAGCAAAGATCAGATATCACTTCTACCTTCCAGAGAAACAAAAGAAATCTTTAATCAATGATAGATCAGTTTCGACAACAATGCCACCAGATGTCGTTATACAAAATAAGCGCATGACAAGCAAAGACATAAAACTTACACAAGTTCTAATAATGTTAGCCACTACATTCTTTGTCTGTAATTTGCCCGTGTTTCTTGTGTCGTTGCTTCGAGCACTACTTCAAGAGATTCATGTAGAAATGGAGCAGTTCAACCTGTATATATTGCTATATGGACTGGTGTATGCATGTTGTTTAATTAACTCTTCGGTAAACATTATTGTCTATTATCATGCCAGTACTAGATATAAACGGGATTTGCAGCATTTGTTTTTGTTATCAACATCCACTATAAAAAGTCACTAACTCTGCAGCATCGTTTCTCTGTTACTGTTTATTATGTAAAATTGTTTTGTATTGCCGTGCATTATTCTCAGCGAAGAACCTGTATGTCTGTCTATCTGTTTGTCTGTCTGTCTGTCTTCATGCCTGCCTAACACCCTGCCTGTCTGCCTGCCTGTCTATCTCTGCCTGTCTTTGTCTCTCTGCCCGTCAGTCCTACTGCCCGTCCTTCCGTCTAGTCCGTCTCGACATCTCACCTTCTCCAGCAGAATGCACCAAGTCGTGTGCTGATGTTTTTAATTCTCCAAACCACGATGAGTCTTCTTTCGCTGTTCTTCCTTTATTTTTATCTTTGTCCATAAATTGTTCAAGCCGTAAAGCAAGCTTCAGTTTTATCTTCTTATTACAGGTCACCTTTCTAATGTTTATGGTAAATTGTCTTTCTGTCGAATCCTCAGAAATGTGGATGTAAAGAAGAAAAGGTCGGTATATACAATAAGAGCCATGAATGGACAGTCTAGAATTCCAATACAATCTTTATTATGGAGATGGCACTTGATTGATTAAGATAATCATGCTGCATATCCCTGATTAAATAATAATTTACAATTTAATTTACTCTTGCACAGATGTTCCATAACGTTACTAATCAATCAATCAATCATGTGCCATGCCGGAAAGCGTGGGCGGTCATGACTCGCCATTTCACTCGATCACCAGCTGCGTGGATCAGCTCAGTGTTCCTGGCTCGTCCATGCCATGTGGCCAAGCCATCCAGGTATTTTCCTCTCGGTCTTCCTCTTGGTCTGTTCCCTTCGATCTTGCTAATAATAACTAATCTAATTATTAGTAATTACTAATAGTTACTACAAAAGTCTGCTTCAATGTACATTATCAATCCACCTATTGGGTTGAAATCTGTTTGTCATTGTTGACTATTAAATACCTGTCGAATGTAAAGAATGTCGTAGTAGTTATTTCTTCTTCTTTACTACTTTAGTGTCGTCCCTGGAGTGAGGGGAATCAACACCCACATTTATTTTAATTCAATATCACTATCCTGGAGATATCCAGCAGACTCCGTCCACAACACTCCTTCAATCTGAAGACACCTTCTTCTCACTCTTACTCACCCCTGGATCATGCCCCTCTCATTCTTCCCCAACATAACATACTTGACAACTCTAGCTTCAACAAATAAAAACAAGAAATTTATTAAAGCAAAGAGTATATGCAGGAGAAGTGTGTGTGTGTATAATGTGTAGAATGTGTGACGTATATAGACTCAGATCAGTGTTCAGGAGTATAGTCATTCTCATCACTGTGCTGAGAACACACCAGCACCATGTATTCCAGACAAACAACCTCACCGAGGTGATGCTTCTCCGGTCACGTGAAGAGTTTCTCCGCTATCTCTCGAGGCATCCAGATGTTTGGACATCCATGACAAACACTGTCTAATGAGAGTCTTCAATCTAATTCACACTATGAATTTCCTCTGTTATTAACTGTTTGTTACTCATTGAATTCTAACACTATTGTCACTGTTACATGGGAAATCGTAATTGATCTAGTGTCACTGGTTGTAAAGATTCCCCATATTAACACCACAATCTGAATGTTCCAGGTATTTCTATAAATTTATATGAATGTTCCTGGTATCAGTGTTGTATATATATATATATATATATATATATATATATATATATATATATATATATATATATATATATATATATATATATATATATATATATATATATATAGTGTTCTGACTGTTCAGTGATACAACTATCACTTGCTAAACATAAGTATCATCAGAATGTCCTGCTCAGCAGAAGCCAGGTTCCCGCAGACCAACTTGTTTATAAGCCCAATGTAGAGGCCTCTCAGCAACTTCTGTCTTCAAATCCTGAGCCATCATCTTCTAAGCTGTGTTCTAGCTTCACTGTTGAATATCATAGCACACCTACATGGAACCTGTTGAGTAGAGAATACCATGGTGAGAGCAACTCAATCCTGGCCGGAATTAGGTGAGTGTAGGCCAATAGCAGCACTCAGATCTACAACAGAGATCCGATCTCTGTCATACGGCCAAATAACTCATCACATGGTCTGAGACATGGCAACACCAGGAAAGAATAAAGGAACGGGTAGAAACCCAGCAGATGCCCTACTGGAAGATCCTACCATTTCACATTCCCCTCCTCCCTCCCAACCATCCTCAATCTATCTAATTATTATCCCACTACATTGTCCTCAACTCCCTGAGTAAAATGATATATCACACAAGCTAGTTAAAGCCACACAATAGGATACTAGTGCCGACGCTACTATGATACTCTTTAGCACCGCACTTATAGAACATTCTATCACCACACTTATAATACACTATATCACCACACCTCTAATACACTATATCACCGCACAGTACTGTACTCTATTCCTAATCATACTCTAAGTTAGATATGATTAATAGCCTACCATATGCCTATTCCGGTTTTTCAGAAGTCGGGGTGCCCCACCGGCTAGATGAAAGTATTATTCACTGGCGAGCAACCCCAAATAGTCAGAAACTGACTAGGGACAAAATCTATATGGCTGAACTATAGATTAGGCCCGTGAATATCCAACGTACAGCTCTAAGTGGCTCGTTACAAAATGAAATGTACTGTGCTGAATATTCGCCAAGGAATGGGAAAGAGAAGGTTAGCTAAGATAGATGTTTAAGTCTAAATATATGAGTATAGACTACTATCTCAGTACATGTTTTTCTCCCTGACTGCTCCCTTCCTTGGTGTCTAAGTGAACCCCCACCAATGTACACAACAACACGTATGCACAATTGGAAAAAATATAATGACAGAACTATGAGTTACAATACTACAACATTTATTTACTAATCATAAAAATAGACATATGATGGTTTGTACGATGATGATGATGAAATCATATAACATATTGTTATTGATGACAAACATTACGTAACTTATGTTACTTGATCTATCTGGATCTGTGGTCCAGATCCCCACTCTCCAGTAGACTCAAAAAAGAAACAGCTTGCCGGTATTCTGACTCCTGCCAGTCCTAGCTCTACCTAGTCTTCACTCGTTCTTGAGATCTGTAACATAGGTGCTCCTTGTGAGAGCTTGAAAGAAAGTCGAGAATGTGTTATATCTAGTTCTACATCAGCGCAATCCTAATTAAAACATATCATAACACAAACATATACAATGACCAGTCTGGCCAAGTTTATCTTCCAGCTCTACTGCGTTCACCATCCTCCTTCTCCCTACTGTCTTTAGTCTGGGACGCGCTTTTCAATTGTCTCACACGCCTGTAATGATTACATTTCTGCCGCCCCATGTCCATGTCGCTAATACAGAACTTCTGTGTCGTACAGCCGCTCCGTCCAAAGTTGGTTTAGCAGCTCACAGGATCGGTAATGGTATTATAATAGTACCGGGTCATCCGGGCTTACAAGCCATGACCAGTAGCTGTGCCAGGTTCCCATGCATTACCGTGAACGCACGCCCACTATACACTGAGAAAGTTTAGCACCATACACCTTATACCAATTGTGGGTAATGTCTGTACCATTACACCTCTGCTTCCAACACAATCGTTGGCCAATGTGCCAATGCGCAGACAATAGCATAACACTTCATATTGGTAAGTTTGCATATGACAAATCAATATATCAAACATCCAATACACATAAACATATTGATTAAACTAGGCATATTATGATACTTTAACATCATAGCATAATGCACTAGTTAGTTTGTATTATACGAAATGAGACGTATATACACAAAAAGAATATGTACGAAGCATATTCCTAGCATCGTATATTCATATGAAATTACACATACACACATCCAACATATCCGTAAACATTATATTACTTCAAGATGGACATCTAATGATACTCAACATAATAGCATCAGGCATTATTAATGAGTTCTACTATTGTATAGCTACAAAATGAGATATACAACGAGTCTAATTGAAGTGACCACACAGACCAGCCATATTTGCTGATCTGCCCGGTTTAATCACCACTTAGTTACTGCTGTGGTAAGAATTAAAGAAATAGTCAGTTGACTATATTCTGTACAACAAATGCACACACCAAAAGGCAACTAGGATAGTGTACAAAGAAATGACAAGCATCTACCAAGACACCTAAAAGTATACTTAGACAATGATATTTATTGAAATAACCTATGTCCGATATAGACTGACTAGTTACTAGGAAATAATTCTCCTAGTGAAATCTAGCAACATAAGAATCATACATATGACTACCAAACCTTGAGCTGGCTGCCTACCTGTTCTGAAGTCAGACTTAATCTAACATAAAACAGGCTAGGGACCCTTATTTAAGCTGAGTCAAGCAGACAGTATTATCTCCTTGGCATTCCCGTCATAAATTCTTCTTATCTCCCCCTGACGGTAATTGCAATTATCACTGCAACCTGGCCATCACACCTTGCTCCTCTATGTCTGGTACAAAGTCTACAGGCCCAGTGTTAATTGCCTTATCAGATCTGTTTTCCCACATTCCTGAGTCTGCCAGTCAGAGTGGACGGGGCTTGTTTACAGCCCTGGGGCTATTATCTTCCCCTGTGTCAATGTTGTTCACACCTGGGCGATTTCCTACCTCTGCTTATCAGGTGTCATGCCTGGTCGGATTTAATTACACTGTCCATTTTACTTGCCATCTGCAAGCTTACGTCATGGCTAGAGGCTTTTTGTGAATAATCTTACCTCACGACTAGATAGCCGTGGAGTAGCGTGATTAATTCATTCTTTCTCAATTTGGCCTCTCAAATTTGGAGACCCAGAAAAATATTCTGGGAGGTTAAGGCGGCATTTCACGACACGGTTGATAATTGGGACTATGCAATCACAGACTGGATCTATGTCCGCTGATACATTATCAACACTTTGACACTATAGTCTCTTTCTAAAACACAACTCGGAAACTGCACCGATCCTTCAAACTTCAGAAATCTTGGTCGACTAACTCCACTTGTTTACCGCAACGGGTTTTATATCGGGCTTGAGTGACGTCACCAAAAAGTCTAGACGCATTGGCGTCGAGAAGTTGTTTTTCTCTTTATTTTTCCCAACTCAATGTGAACATCTGACTGGCGTCCCCTTTCATCTGGGAAATTGTCTCCTGTCTGTGATCTAGAGACCTTCTCCACATCACAAGACTCCATCCGACGTCTGGCCAGACATTCCGTCTACCACTTCAAAGGCTAACAACCGCCCTGGCAACCGTCTGGCGTTATTCTTCGTTTCTCGAACAACAAACATCATAACAACATGCCGACCGTGCGTAGACATCTTGACGCGACTTATTTTTCTTAGTCTATACAACTTCAAAGGGTTGCCTGTTTTTGCAGACGAATGTCGGGTCTTGTTTGTCATCGATCGAAACTAACAAGTTTATTTTTCGTGACATAGGCCGCCTCCTAAGAGAGTAGTCTGCAACAACTCTTTCTTCTTGGAGGTTCGATCCAGATGATCTATTCCTCTTCTTCAGGAGCTGGATGTCAGGACAGGAAATCAGCTCCAACATTTTCCTTCCCAGGTATATACTCCATGGTAAAGTGGTATGGCTGAAGTATCAACGACCACCGCATCAAACGGTCGTTGAGCTTCTGAGAAGTGGCCAGGAACATCAAAGGTTGATGATCCGACTGAACTCGAAACTGAACTCCATACAAATAGGGCTGGAATTTTTGCACGGCCCATACTAGAGACAAACACTCTCTCTCGACGGTCGAATAATTCCTCTTAGCCGGGAGAAGTATCTTGCTTTCGTATGCCACTGGTTTCAAAACTGAAGCATCGTCTTTTCCTTCCTGTAACAAAGCTGCCCCAATCCCAATCCCACTTGTATCCGTTCTCAACACAAATGGGTTGGAAAGGTCCGGGAGCTGTAACACAGGTTTGCTGACAAAGGCCTCCTTCAACTGACTGTAGGCACTCTCGCATTCCGGTGTCCAAACAATTTGGTCCGGGAATCCCTTTTTCAAGGTTTCTGTTAATGGAGCTCCCAGTTCAGTGAAATGTGGGATAAATTTGTGGTAGAACCCACACAACGAGAGAAAGGATCGCACATCCTTCTTCGTTTTTGGCCTTGGAGCACATCTGATTTTCTCTAGGTTCTTTTCTTCTGGGACAATTTGTCCTGGAGTGATGGTGTGACCTAGAAATTCCAGTCTGGTAACCAATCATACACTTGGCTGGGCGAGCAGTAAGCCCTGCTTCCTTGAGCCTATTGAAAACTCGTTCCAAGGATTGTAAATGGTCATCCAAGCTGTCACTGGAAATCAGAATATCATCCATGAATGAGATGATGGACGGATCCTGTAAGGGATAAAGTGAAGTCCTCATCATGCGAGTAAACACACTAGGTGCATTACTGAGTCCAAAGGGCATGAACTTGAATTCGTAATGTCCACTGGGGGTACTGAAAGCCAGCAGTGGTCGAATCTCTGGTTTGACTGGAATCTGTTAATACCCTCGACTCAGATCCACCTTTGGGAAATATGCCTTATGGAGCCTCACGAATAACTGAGTTGGATTCCGCAAAGGATCCACCTGAAATTGTGTATGACTGTTTAGAAGTCGGTAGTCTATACACAACCGGTGTTCTCCACTTGGTTTTCGCAACAAAACCACCCCCGCATTGTATGGGGATGTGGATAGGGCAACCACGTAATCCTCCAGCAGTTTCTGTATTTCCTCATCCAGGGCCTTTTCTTTAGAGAATGGCACTGGGTAAACCTTTTGGCGAACAGGCTCTTGGGTGGTCAAAGTCATCTCGAACTCCACCAACCTAGTTTGTCCTGGTTTATCAGTCAGTATCTCCTTATGAGACTCGAGAACCTGGGTTATCTTTTCCCTCACCTGGGAAGTCAGATCAGGGTTCACCTGCACATCCTTGTAGGTTTCCTGGTGTACCAGGGGATATTCCCTGCCCTCGTTGGTTCCCACTTCTGTCTCCACTGCAACTGCCATTGCCATGAGGTGAGCTGCTTTGTCTCCGGGTCTCTCCTCGTATTTCTGCAAGAGATGATATGGAAAATCTTCGACTTTCCCCGGATCCGGATCTGATTGTTGGTCCTTGATATCACCCTTTCCACGGGAAATGGTCCTTGCCAACCTATCTCCTGTTTGTTGTTTCCCGTTGGGAGTAGCAACAATACTTTGTCTCCCACATCTAGAGATCTGTCTTTAGACCTACGGTTGTAGTAAGCCGCAGGTCTTTTTCTGGCCCTTTTCAAGTTTTGATTTGCCAGAGTCCATCCCTTGTGAAGTTTTTCTTTCAGTTCCTCCACATATTTATAAGAAGAGATCACTTCTTCTGACGTCCCTTCTTCAGTCCAACTCCTCAACATGGCTTCCAACGGTCCTTTGATTGGACGACCAAACAGCAACGTAGCGGGTGGTAGTCCTGTTGAGCCACGAGGAACTTCCCGATAGGCAAAGAGTGCTGCTGGGATATATTCATCCCACCTATCAGGTTTTTCCTGTGCCAGTTTCCTGAGCATTGTCATCAACGTGCCGTTGAAACGCTCTACTTGTCCATTGGCTTGAGGGTGGTAAGGGCTGGTATGGATATGGTTAGAGTGGAACACCGTAAATACCTCCTCCATAAGTTTTCCACAAAACTGGGACCCATTGTCCGTCAGTATTTGATCAGGAAAGCCTAATCTGGTAAAGGTCTCCATCAGTGCGTCCGCCACTCGTTTCGAGTCCATCGTGGTCAACGGTATGGCTTCACCCCACATTGTACAGCAATCCACCATTGTGAGAATATACGTGTTCCTCTTCCTAGTCCTAGGAAGTGGACCCACAATATCGATGGCTACCCTCTCGAAAGGAGAGTTCATGATGAGCATTTCACCTAAGACCACCGGCGCTGTCCAGTGATTCGGTGCCACCCTCTGGCACTCAGGGCATGAATTCACATACCGACGCATATCATCTGTCATTCCCGGCCAATAGTAATGGCAGGAAATTCGCTGCATCGTGGCGGCAATACCCAAATGCCCACTGAATGAGATGGTATGCCCTATATGAAGAATCTGGGAACGGTGGGCCTTCGGGACCACCAACTGACCGTGTAGGTAGTCTCCCCTTCCGGCTCTCCTGTAGAGTATCCTATTCTTCATATAGTACTGCCCCCGTTTGGGTGGATCAGCACATTTCTGCAGCTTTTTGTAGCAAGGACGTAACGTAGCATCCTCACTCTGGGCAGTTTGCAACTCCCCTGGCAGTGGGTTGGTCACATTTGCTTCTGCCTCATCCGCTCTCGTCTGAGAGCGAGTCTGTATTGCTCCCATATGGATTGGCTCCCTGGGCATTCCCAGAAAGACATACCGGCAACCGAGGATTACGGGAAAAATGGGATCGGTCAACATCGCGGCTTGATGGTGCCGGTGACATATCTTGACCGAATCTCCACTCTGGCAATGGGCAATTTCATGGCTACAGCACTCTTCTGTGCAGGCTGTATTTCCATGGTCTCACCTGTGAATTGTTCTGGATGTACCAGATCCGCAGAAATCACGACCTCCCCGTCCAGTCCTTTGTCGTACAAACACTCCACTTGACGACCGTTAACTTCTACCAATTTCACTACAGGTGGTTTATCCTGGTCTGGAGTCTCTTCCTCGGCCTCGACCTGTTCGGTGGGCTCCACCTTAGGTTTCCCGGGGCACACGACGAATTGAGAGTCTCCTGACTTTCCCCTGCAGTCAATAGCATTGTGCGTATTCGACCTGCAGTGTTTGCACAATATCCCTGTCCTAGATTTTCTAACGCCGGACTTTAGTGAGCTCTCCTGGTGGCGAGCTTCCTTGTCGACCTTGGCATTGTCAGTGTCCAACTGCGTTGAAGTCACTTGACATGCCACGAAGTGAGGGTTCTTAGCCTTCTATTTGCATTCCATCGTATTGTGAGAAGGTGACTTACAAATCGAACACCACTTCTCCGACCACGGTCGGTTTTGTGTAGAGCTCGAAGTGCTCTTGCTTCCCTCCTTCGTCTTCTCCAAACTCTCCTCTGAAGTTTTAACAAATGGTTCCACCTTCTTAGTTCCTGTGCTCTTGGCTTTCTTCAGGTTATATTTTTCCTGACTTTTGGTGTTTGTAGAAAGGTTTTCTGCTGCCTTCCCATGTACCTCGACGAACCGTTCTGCCAATTTCGTCACCATGTCGATTCTTTCCGCCCCTTGTTCTCCCAAGAATGTCCTGAGAGGTTTCGACATTTGCTTTCGCATCTGGTCGACTACCATGAGCTCTTCCAGACTCTCATAGTCATGCGCGAACCCAGCCAAATCCATCCACTTATGGAGATAGGCTTTCAGACGCAGACTATAGGCGGCGAACAACTCCCCCGGTTCTCGTTTCGCTCCTCGAAATTTGTTACGGTAGGTATGTGACGTAACTTCGAATCGTTTCAGCAGAGCCGTCTTCAACTCGTCATAATTGTTCTCATGTCCTGGTGGCAGGCGAGAATAAACCTCGTAACAGGTCCCGCGTAATTCCTGGGATAGCTTGAGATTCCATTTGTCACGCTCCAGACCCTTTGCAACCGACATAGCCTCGAAGCGTTGAAGGTACTGGTCAATCTTCTCCTTGTCCTCTTCGTAGATAGCTAGAGGGAACTTCATAGCATGATAACTATGTCCTCCTACTGGTGTTGAGCCAGGGAGAGAGGAACCTCCCACTGCTCCCTCAGTTTTCCCACTAGATTGCCTCTTGAGCTCGAGTTCCCGCATCCGGTACTCGTGCTTCCCTTTTCTGAGCTTCTTGTTCAGCTTCCCGTTACTTAGCAGCTTGCTCAACCTCAAGTTTCTTAGCCGCTTGCTCGCTTCAATTTCCAGCCTTCTCATGTCTTGCTCAGCCTCAAGTTTCTTAGCAGCTTGTTCTGCTTCCAATTTCTTAGCAGATTGTTCTGCTTCCATCCTCTTGGCTTCTAACTCCATCCTTCTCAACTCCAGCTCGGCCTTTTGATCTTCCCTTTCTGCTTGACGATAATCTCTCTCCACCTCCTGTATGTAATCTGTTACTGCAGAACCCGACAAACCCATTTCTTCCCCCTTTGCCCTTAGTTCTGCCGTAGTTAGATTAGGAGTGGCCATGGTTTAGAGAGGTCAGTCAGCAGGTAGAATATTAATTATCTCTAAACACATATATAGATAATGACCACGTACAATTAATCTATATATTTAACTAGCTGACCCGGCCCGGATTCGCCCAGTCCCTGGAGGGGATCTATCTATCTATCAGTCTGTCTGTCTGCTTGTTTGTCTGTCTGTCTGTCTGTCTGTCTGGTTGACCCGCCCCGGCTTCACCCATTCCCTGGTGGGGAGCATCTCATTTACTTCATATAAGTAGTCATATAAGCTCCCGTTCCCGACTGTCTGTCTGTCTGTCTGACCCGGCCAGGCTTCACCCAGTTCCTGGTGGGGAGCATCTCATTTAATTCATATACGTAGTCATATAAGCTCCCGTTCCCGACTATCTGTCTGTCTGTATGTATGTCTGACCCGTCCCGGCTTCACCCAGTCCCTTGTGGGGAGCATCTCATTTAATTCATATACGTAGTCATATAAGCTCCCGTTCCCGACTATCTGTCTGTCTGTCTATCTATCTGATCCGGCGTGGCTTTGCCCAGCTCCTGGCGGGGAGCGTCTCATTAAATTCACACAGTAACTTAAAAGAATGTCCTTCCTTAATCAGCTACATGACTGTAGATAACTTCTTTAAGCATAAAATGATGAGTTACAATGTTATTTACTATGCATTATTTTTATGAAAACTTTGAAAATGCCTTAAAGATTATATCATTATTTATTATAACTCATATGCCCAAAAATAACTATAGACAAAGAGTTTATAAATCTTTGAAAGCGATGCAACAATATGACTATAAAGTATATAGAAATGTTATTAAAAGTTATGCCCCTTGCAATGTTTTTTCTAGAGTTAAGTCCCCTTGCTAAATAGAAATATATAATGAAAAATGAAATATTACATTTTAGTAAGTAAGTAGCCGAAACAAAACTAAAAAAACTATGACAGAAAGTTGCACAGGAATGAAAGGAAAACGCGTAGAAAATTTCATCTCAATCGGATGGACCGTTTGCGAACGCATAAAGAACGGACGGAAATACATACTTTGTGTTTTATATATATAGATAACACACCACACAACACAACACAATCACTCAGTGAGAAGAGTAGAATCCGGACCACAGACCTATGTAGACGTGTGAGGTGTGAACAGGTAAGATAAGTGTCTTAACCACTATCCACATTCACTCTAGCTGGATTCTCACTAATAGGATATCTCAATCCTCTAACTAAGATCCCGTGTCAAAAGATCCCATGTTAAAAGACCCCGCTTATGAAAGATCCCGTTGTCCTAATATCGCGTGTTAAAGATCCCGCTATCCAAAGATCCCTTGTACGATTCCCCAAAAATGTCGAATGTAAAGAATGTCGTAGTAGTTATTTGTTCTTCTTTACTACTTTAGTGTCGTCCCTGGAGTGAGGGGAATCAACACCCACATTTATTTTAATTCTATATCACTATCCTGGAGATATCCAGCAGACTCCGTCCACAACACTCCCTCAATCTGAAGACACCTTCTTCTCACTCTTACTCACCCCTGGATCATGCCCCCTCTCACTCTTCCCCAACATAACATACTAGACAACTCTAGCTTTAACAAATAAAAACAAGAAATTTATTAAAGCAAAGAGTATATGTAGGAGAAGTGTATGTGTGTATAATGTGTAGAATGTGTGACGTATATTCTAAGGTGTATATAGACTCAGATCAGTGTTCAGGAGTATAGTCATTCTCATCACTGTGCTGAGAACACACCAGCACCATGTATTCCAGACAAACAACCTCACCGAGGTGATGCTTCTCTGGTTACGTGAAGAGTTTCTCCGCTATCTCTCGAGGCATCCAGATGTTTGGACATCCATGACAAACACTGTCTAATGAGAGTCTTCAATCTAATTCACACTATGAATTTCCTCTGTTTGTTACTCAGAGAATTCTTACACTATTGTCACTGTTACTTGGGAAATCTTAATTGATCTAGTGTCACTGGTTGTAAAGATTCCCCATATTAACACCACAATCTGAATGTTCCAGGTATTTCCATAAATTTATATGAATGTTCCTGGTATCAGTGTTGTATATATATATATATATATATATATATATATATATATATATATATATATATATATATATATATATATATATATATATATATATATATATATATAATGTTCTGACTGTTCAGTGATACAACTATCACTTGCTAAACATAAGTATCATCAGCATGTCCTGCTCAGCAGAAGCCAGGTTCCCGCAGACCAACTTGGGTATAAGCCCAATGTAGAGGCCTCTCAGCAACTTCTGTCTTCAAATCCTGAGCCATCATCTTCTAAACTGTGTTCTAGCTTCACTGTTGAATATCATAGCACACCTACATGGAACCTGTTGAGTAGAGAATACTATGGTGAGAGCAACTCAATCCTGGCCGGAATTAGGTGAGTGTAGGCCAATAGCAGCACTCAGATCTACAACAGAGATCCGATCTCTGTCATATGGCCAAATAGCTCATCACATGGTCTGAGACATGGCAACACCAGGAAAGAATAAAGGAACGGGTAGAAACCCAGCAGATGCCCTACTGGAAGATCCTACCATTTCACATTCCCCTCCTCCCTCCCAACCATCCTCAATCTCTCTAATTATTATCCCATTACATTGTCCTCAACTCCCTGAGTAAAATGATATATCACACAAGCTAGTTAAAGCCACACAATAGGATACTAGTGCCGACGCTCCTATGATACTCTTTAGCACCGCACTTATAGAACATTCTATCACCACACCTATAATACACTATATCACCACACCTATAATACATTATATCACCGCACAGTACTGTACTCTATTCCTAATCATACTCTAAGTTAGATATGATTAATAGCCTACCATATGCCTATTCCGGTTGATAATTGAGACTATGCAATCACAGACTGGATCTATGTCCGCTGATACATTATCAACACTTTGACACTATAGTCTCTTTCTAAAACACAACTCGGAAACTGCACCGATCCTTCAAACTTCAGAAATCTTGGTCGACTAACTCCACTTGTTTACCGCAACGGGTTTTATATCGGGCTTGAGTGACGTCACCAAAAAGTCTAGACGCATCGGCGTCGAGAAGTTGTTTTTCTCTTTATTTTTCCCAACTCAATGTGAACATCTGACTGGTGTCCCCTTTCGTCTGGGATATTGTCTCCTGTCTGTGATCTAGAGACCTTCTCCACATCACAAGACTCCATCCGACGTCTTGCCAGACATTCCGTCTACCACCTCAAAGGCTAACAACCGCCCTGGCAGCCGTCTGGCGTTATTCTTCGTTTCTCGAACAACCCACATCATAACAAAATGCCGACCGTGTGTAGACATCTTGACGCGACTTATTTTTCTCAGTCTATACAACATCAAAGGGTTGCCTGTTTTTGCAGACGAATGTCGGGTCTTGTTTGTCATCGATCGAAATTAACAAGTTTATTTTTCGTGACAATACCTATGACATGTAGGGCAAACATTATAATCTAGACTTAATCAGAACTGTTCTGCCTAGAATCATGACATGATTACATATTAATTAATATGCATCTTCGCATTAGTTTAGTTCCAGTAACTGTCTGTCAAACACAGCTGGTTCTTGAGGTTGTGACTGGGACAGCGATTTCCGCAACATAGTTCTCGTGGAGACAGTATTTTGATACCGGTTCACGAGAAGAGTCTCTACACCAACCTCATATATATATATATATATATATATATATATATATATATATATATATATATATATATATATATATAGAGAGAGAGAGAGAGAGAGAGAGAGAGAGAGAGAGGACGGGAGGGGGAGAGAGAAGGAGAGAAGGAACGAACGAAGGAACGAACGAACGAACGAAAATCTTTATTTTCAAAGGGTTAAGAATTGGGCACGCAGGCCCGTCTGACATTCTGCCCTTCTTCACAATTTCCTCTCATACATTCTTTCATTCAACATCACTTATGAGGCAAATTTTTGAGAACAAAAGAACAATAGCATTATAACGCATGAAAAATAATCAATAACAAATGATTCACTGAGGCAATGTTTAACATGGGCATTATAAATACCAAAGGAAAATGTAACGTGCCATTTATATGGGAATGTTTTGTGGCTAGTTGTCGTTTGAGATAATTTACCATTATTATTGTCTTTTTTTGTTTTTGTTTATGGGGGAATGTAGTCTGTACTGAAGTAGTGTTCAAACAGGTTGCGAATGTATGTATAATGATTGGTGGTGTCTTTGATTTCTTGTGGAAGATTGTTCATGTTTTTTAGGGCCGTATGACAAGAATATTTTGACCGAAATCCTGACTGACTGTCAACTGTTAGTTTGTGGCGTACTAAGTGCTCTAGTGTTGTTTTGTGGATGTGTTTTTCTAGCGGTTTGGATAGTGAGGATAATATGGAAATTGGCCTATAATTACTGATGAGACGATCGTCTAGAGAACCAGCATTTAAGTGAGGATACACTTTAGCGATTTTAAAGACTGATGGGAAGTGACCTTTGGTGAGACATTGATTATATATAAAAGTCAGTGACTCGCAGATCGCCGGTGCAGCATGGCGAAGGATACGATTACTGATTCCATCAAGTCCTGATGAGTTATTGTTTTTTTAGATTACTGAGATGCGTAAATACTTCAGTGGTTGTCATTAGCGGTATGTTAGAGGGAATGTCTCCATAGCATTTGTTTTCACAGAATGATGATAATAAAGATATGTCATGAGGCGCATCTGGTATTGCAGCCTTCAGTTGGTTTATGTCAGACTGAAAGAATCTACTGAATTGATCACATGTAACCTAATTTGATGGTAATGATTGTGATGATTTGTGTTTGTTTTTCAAGGTATGCTTTCTATATATCTTTAGTGTTGGTTTTATCTATTATTAAGTTCTTAAAATAGTTTTTCTTTTTTTATTTCGAATAACATATTGAACTTTGTTTCTCAGACTACGGTACATAGTTAGGTCTCTAATTTTATGTGCCCTGTCCCGGTCTCTCATAAGTTCAACTACCTCCTGTGTGATCCACGGGGGCTCAGTGTGATGTTTAACACGAACTCCCTTAAATGGAACATGCTTATCAAATATACCTAGAAAGGTCTTCAGCCAGTGGTCCAGACCATCTTCTGGGTCAGGAAGCTTGTAAACATAGTCCAGAGATGAGTTGAGCAAGTCTTGTAAAAAGACGTCTCGATTGACATTTTTGTAATTTCTATATTTTATACTTATATGTTTGTGTTTTGGAGTTTTTGTACCTTTTTTCGACCACGTGCAACACATTGGGTAGTGATCGCTTATTGCATTAATAGGTACAGTACATTCTATGATGTTGTCCACATACGTAGTATAAATATGATCTATAAGTGTTGCAGATGATTTTGTTATTCTAGTGGCTTGTTTGACTAACTGTTGGAAGTTATATGACTCTATTATGTTTTCCCATGTTTTGTTTGATTTGTTAGTGTCTATGTTGAAGTCACCTAGAAGTATTATTTCTCTCGTATTACTAAAGACTACATCCATCATAATGGTGAATTTTTCATACCAGATACTTCCCGCACTGGGATTTCGATAAAGATAGCCAAGTACTAGGGGTATGCGATTTTGAAGTTCAATCTCAAGCCATGCACACTCAATCTCGCAGGTTTCAAAATCTAGCCAGCGGTGGGCGTTAAGCGAGTTAGAAATATAAACTGCAATACCCGGCCCTTGTTTCTGATAGGGATCTCTTCTAATGGTTTTAAAACCTCTGATAGCGATGTCATCATCTGAGATGTTACCATTTAATCAACTTTCGCTAACGCCGAACATGTGAAAATTTTGATTAAGTATAAGTGATAGTTCTGGCAGCTTCCCTAGTAGATGCCATATGTTTAAATGCCCAATTCTGAGCCCATTATTACTGAGCCAGTTATCGTACTTATTAGACATTTCGACAATGCGTAATCATAAGTTTAAAAACAAAAAAGTTAAAAAAGCACACATACACAAAGTGAATACAACGTATGTCCCTTATTACAATACACACTCTAAAGTACAGAGAAACAGTAATATCTCTGTCAATATATAAAAATACGTAAGGCAGAGCAGTGAAGATCCCCTTACTCACAGTAAAAACAGAATTAAAAGTATTATAATAGATATACAGCTAAAGTATTAAAAGGTATACGGCTAGGTACTATCAAATTAATATAAAGTCACAACAAGCCAATGTTTTTAGGTACATATGACCTAATACGCTACTAGATCAAGTAGTACCCAAATATGCAGATAATCGTTCCAGGAGAGGCTCTTTCTTGTACCGAGATCCGGTGTAGCTTTGTGCTAAGTTACTAGTAAATACCAGGTTGCGACATTATAAGTGCTTGACGAAGTGCAGCTGGGCAATAACGTGTGAGGTGCAACCATTCTGGGTTACAATAGAATGGGTACTGTTGATGTCTCATGGGTATGTAATGACTACCAACTACAGCCACTGGTTGGTGGCTAACAGGAGGTTGTGGTGGCACGTCGTTGTTGCTGAGAGTTGGTTCCTTTCTGGGGAGAATAGGAAAAATATCTTCATAATTATTACCCTCCTGTGTGAAAGACGACGTATTGTACGGACTTGGTGTGGTGTCCAGTCTGGCTTGGATTTCAGGCGCAGTGTTTATGAGTGGTCTGCGCACTTCTGGCCTATTAGTACTTGATGTGACGGGAGTATGTCGTCTGGCTTGAGTTTTAGGTGGAGTGGCTAAGAGTGTCCGACGCGATCCTGTATTGGATGTATGGTGTGTCCGTTCTGGATATTTAATATTTTTGGCTAGCAAGCTGGTGCCCAATGTAGACAAATGTAACTGATCCTTATAAAGACTCTTTTTTTGGTGCACCAGCCTGTGAAGTGAATGATGGTGTGTTGTTGATGAACTGTATCTTGTTTTGAGAACAGAACTTCTGCAAAATGTTGTTATTTATGTCAGCTAGACGGCGCTGGAGTCCATAACTCGGTGATATGATAGAAGAGAAGAAAATGGACGAGTTAGGAAAAGTGTGGCGCAATCCGTTCAAGAGTGCCAGCAGTTGAGACCCTGTGATTTGTTGGTTGTTCATGGTGTCATTAATACCAATATGTATGCTTGCCTTTTTAACATTATAATTTACAGCCAACCTGCTAATCTTGTCTGTTAGCCGGTCAACACCAGCCCCAGGCAGTGGGATTATGGAAACAATGTCTTTGTCTGAAGTGGCCATCCGGTCGCTGTATAGACCTTTCATTAAAGAATCGCCTAGTATTATGTGTGTACAGTCAGGTCGTGCTGTCTGTATATGTTGGTTGTCAGCACGTCTCGCCCGTTGTTTCAGCCATTTCCGATTATCAGCGGTCTTTATGTCTCCATGTGGGTCTCCCGATGTATCTTGTAGGCATGTGTTGCCCATTGGCGGCATGTTAAAGCACTGTACGTTTTCTGGTTATGTTTCTTGAAGCACTTCAATTCTATTGCTTATTTTGACGTCAATGGGGTAGACTGCTTGTTGTTGTTTATCTTCCTCTGCGCATTGAGGAGTTTGTTGTTGTTTATCTTCCTCAGAGCGTTGAGGTGTTTTCTTAGTAGTTATCTGTTCTGGGTGTGGCTGAGCGTCCCCGAGATTTCCCAAGGATGAAGCAGTTGTTTGGGAATTGCATGCTTCTTCGGTTTGGTCGGTAGAGGACACATTCTGTATGGTTTGAATGGTTTTTCTCAGCAGCAAATTTTCGTCTCGCAGGAGCGCGACTTCTGTCTTGAGAACATTGTAGTCACTGCTTATCTTGCTGTTTGCTTCGATGTTAGTTGAAACAGTGACAATGAGAGCCTTTAGTGATTGTTCTAGTTCCCCAATGCGCTGTTTACAGCCGCACGAATGTTCATTGATGGTTAAGATACTATTGTTATGTGAGGCAGGTACTTCTTAAATAATGTCCATGTTGGGTTCTATGTTGTTTTGGATGCGCTCCATTGGGTATTCAATGGTCAAGAGCACTGGTGCGTTGGCAGGCCTCGTGTTGATGTTGTCATGTACACTCGTCGTATGAGTTAATTGACGAACATTGCTAGCTGGTTTGCTGTCTACAGCTGTAGTTGCGGGCTGTGTAGATTCGGTGAATGTCTGTATCGAGTTTTCAAGTTCAACAAAATCTACTGTTTTCAATACTGCCTTGTGACATGAGTTTATTTTTACTGTGGTACAGGTGTATCGTAATCACTGGCGTCGTAATCAGGTCCTCAACGTGGGCCCCACGCTTATCTTGCCTGTGTTCAATTAGTTCAAGCCTGTAGTAGTTGAGTAGGCAAGTTCAGAATGCCTCATAATGCAGTGTGTTGTTGAAGGAAACAGTAACACACTGTCCTGAGTTGGTGTGTTTGATGACTAGGCCTGTGGGATTCATACAATTGTATACCTTGTTTTTCACGGCCCTCTGTTTGTTTAGTGTGTAATTTTTACTGGCAGCCGATCGTAAACCGGAACGAGTCCTTTCACCATTCACTTCCAGTACAGAGCCCTCTCCTTCCCCTGACATTATTGCATAATCTTACGAATAACTAAACTTGAAGAATGCAGCACTCGCATTGTTATCTAGCCACGCCGCGGGCAATTTGAGGCCCCGTGTAGTGGTTGGTTGTTTCTGACATGCCTCGTGCACTTGATTGGTTAAAATTTAATAGTGTTCAACTATCACTTGAAATGAATATTATATATAACACGCATTTTTGCGATAATCGACACTTGTATTAATCTAAAAACTATTTAACCACATCCACGAAATCACAACGAGCACATTGATATAAGAAACCATGATAAGTGAGTTCAGCTAGCAGTAATAATAATCCAAGAAGTAAGAGATACGACAACACGTCTTCACTCTCCGACTGATGAGAGGAAGGGAGAGAGAGGGAGGGAGAAATAAAGGGAGGGAAAGAGTGGGAGAGAGAAAGGGAATAAGAGCGAAACGAAGGGAGATATTTTGGTTGAAGAGAGAGAGAGAGATAGAGATAGAGAGAGAGAGAGAGAGAGGAGGCATTAGGAAGAGGGTGGAGAGAGAGTGAGAGGGATAGGGATGGAGACAGAGAAGGAGGGAGGAAGAGAGAGTGGGAGGGGGAGAAAGGAAGGGATAGAAAGGGTGAGAGAAAAGAAGAGAGAGAGAGAGAGAAATAAAGAGAGAGAGGTCGAGATGAAACGAGAGGAAGAGGGAGAGAAAGGGAGAGGAAGGCGAGGAGAGAGAGCGGGAGAGAGAAAGGAATGGAGAGAGAGGGACAGAGAGAAATAAAGGAGATGGAGAAAGGAAGAAAGAGAGAGGAAGCGAGAAAGGAAGGTAGAGAGAGGGGGAAGGTAGAGAACAAGAAATGGAAACAGAGAAAGGGAGGAAGAGTGAGAGGCGGCGAAGGAGAGTGAGGGAGAGCAAAGGAGAGGAAGGGAGGGAGAGGGCATATGGAAGGAGGAAGAGGGAAGGAGGGAGTCAGAAGGAAGGAGAGAGAGCAGGTGGGAGAGAGAGGGAGAAAGAAGGGAAGGGAGAGAGACAGGGATAAAGACAAAAAGGGTGAGATAAGGAGGAAGGAAGGGAGAAAGGAGGGGAGAGAGAGGGAGGGATGGAGAGAGAGAGGAGGCGAGATGAAGAATGAGGAAGAGAGAGCGAAGAGGAAGAAGGAGAGGGCAAAAGGAGGTGAGAGAGAGAATGAGAGGGGCGAAAGAAGAGAGGGAGTTATGGAGGAAGAGGTAGAGGAGGCGAGAGGAAGAGGAGAATGAGAAGCGGAAGAGAAAGAAGGAAGAAGTGAGATATGGTGAGAGGTAGGGAGAAAGAGAGAGGAAAGAAGAGAGATGAAGAAGAGACAGAGGAGGCGATAGGGAGAGATGGATGGGGGAAAGAAAGAGGGGCGGAGAAAGAGAGGGAAAGAGAGAGAGAGGGAGAACGAGAGAGAGAGTATGTATGTGTGAGTGAATGTTTTTTAGTGTGTTTGTAAGTGGGTATTTATGTGTGTGAGGAAGTGTGTGTGTATGTGTGTGTGTGTGTGTGTGTGCGCGCGCGCTTGTGTATGTGTATTATTGAGTGGTTCTATAACTGTGAGCGTCTGTGTCAATGATGAATGTGTGTATATAGGTGTATATTGTGTTTATGCATGTGTGAGTGTCTGTGTGTTGTTATATGTGTCTGTCTGCCAGCCTGGCTGTCTCATAACATGGTATATGCATCGTTTATGTTCATATAATTCATTTGGCAACTTTCATTATGTTTGTGCAGCAGATAATTGATGTGCGAAATATTGAGTGGTTGGAAGGGCCGAATGTAACACGGGCTTGTGTGCCATGAGGGTGTTCAGGATGTCAGCCTGTTCCATTATTCGACCCCTCCCTACAGCAGTTAGTCAAGTCCGCAAGCCTATCTGATAGTTATTTTTCTCTTACACTCGCGTGCCCTGGCATAAAAGTGAAAGAAATATTAGCCAGTCTTGACCTCCACAGAGATTCAAGTCATTTTCTTCTGGCCCAGCCGATCTAGATCTCGCTCAGCATTCTCATAGAGTCTCTGAGAAAACAGACCTGGGTGAAGTTTGTGGCTCCAGACATGCTATTACCTTTGCTACTGCCATGATGCGGGGTAATATGGTTACAAACAACAAAATCAATAACAGAGAATAAATAATGTTAACGCGTCAATGGCTGTATATAGTGGATAAAGACTGTACAAACAAGAGTCGCAAATCTCGTTTGTATCTAGCACTGATGTGATAATAGACAATGAAATTTACAGAAGAGTTAATCAAGCCACATTGATACACCAATCCATAAAGCACTGTATATAGGTTGTACTGTTCCGTGCGCACGTCCAGCTCTGGAAGCAGTGCTCTCAGCAACGCCACAAGAAACACAGGCAAATTGCAAGCAAAGAATATAGCGGCTAACATTATTATGACCTTCGTAAGTTTTATGTCTTTACTTGCCATCAGCTTACTCCTTCTAAGGATATCGGTTGGTATTGTCGAAACCGATGCAACATTGAAAGAAGTTTGTTTTCTTCTCTCACTAACGGACATTTGATTTCTGAACTTTGCTGACCTGATGATTTCCCGAATCATGAAGGATGCACCTGCGGTGATAAGTATCTGAGCCAATACAGGTATTACAATACCAGTAAAAGTATCAACAAACAAGTCAACATAGCGTCTGTTTAAAGATACAAACAGCACCAACCGAGACGTGTTTTTATCTGCATAGAACTCCCAAATCAATCCTTGCGTTGCCCAGGCTGGGGTGAAACAAGTAAGTCCAAATAGGACAATACTCACGTTGATGAGGACAACACGAAGGCTAGTAAATATATATTTAACTTTGAAAGGAAACACAATGCAAATTGATCTCTCTAATGAGAGATAGACAGTAGCCAGTGTTGACAGCACGTACATAAATCCTCTCGTATATCCAATATAAACATACTGAACTGATATAAAATCGACATGTCGAGAAGGAGCGTAGTCCTCTAAGATAAAGCACAGCGATGTTAAAAGCGATAGCAAACAAATGTTGAGATCCCACACAGATAAGCTGAGAAATGTGATGTTCACTGTTTCTTGGAATTTCTGTTTCCAGTAAATAATGATGTTGAGGATGTTTGCTGTAACTCCAAGAGTTGATATTACAGTCACCAGTCCAATGGAGCTGATAATTTGTATATAAAATGTGACCTCGTCAGATATAATCTTTGCAGTTTGTCCCGAGCGTTGTAGTGTTCTGTCAGATATGGTCACATCAATTGTGTTGTTGACCGATTCCATTGTTTCTCTAATTCATCTGCTTGCTTTCTTTTAACGTTTCTGGAAATACATTTACATAAATACAATGCAAAATAATTTGCTGTACATGTAATGGAGTCATACAGATGAGCAGGTCGTTAAGAAATAATTCGGAAAAAGGTATGCGCCTTAACTTATACGGTCATTTGTTATTATCGAAGATAAGCAGTTAGTTGGTTAGTCAGTTATCCGTTAGGGTATCACCCTTGTACTCCGGGCATATCTATACGTGCTCAGACTCTCCCCCCCCCCCCCCCCCCAATCATATACAACAGAATCTGTCGGCTAATAGTGTAAGTTCCGTGTTGGATGACGAGGCTCCTCAATCTCCCGATGTGCCTCTCGTGTCTAGCCGTGCCAATTCTTACTCTCCCTAAGACGACCTTCCACATCCGTGAGGGTTTCTCATGCATCAGTCGCAACGTCATCTATGCGATTACCTGCACACGTTGCGACATGAGATATGTCGGTGAGACAGGATTACGTCTTGGGGACAGATTTCGACAACACTTTTCTGACATCACCAGCGGCGCCCAGAAACCAGTATCCATGCATTTCAACAGTCCTGACCACCATGGCGTAGCCGACATACAGGTCACGGCCATCAAATCATGCGCATCCCACGAACGGGATCGGAAGACATTGGAACACCGTCTCATCTTCCAGTTGGGCACACTCTCCCCTCACGGCCTTAATGTCCAACACAGCTTCATTTAACTCCCCACCCCACCCCTCCCACCCCTAGCTTACAGTCCACCATCTGGGTACGTGCAGATCCTTTGTATGACACTAGTCAACTCTCTTGGCGGATTTACGTTCGGTGTTTTGCCATCCTTTTCTGAACGACCGCCACTCATGCCCCTCTGTGTATACTAACACTATATAGGTTTCCGCAGCGGTGTTTCGAGCGCTTAACGATAATTGCTAATTGTCATCTGCGTCCGTAACATCTTTGCCGGTCTCAAATTTCACTTTTCCGCACACATGGGCGCGTCTCCACCCCACTCCCCTCCCGCTTGACCTTTGACCCGTGTACCATACATCCGGTCTATTGATCCACTGGCGCCCTACGCGTGTCAGACTTTCCAAGCCAGGACACAGAATTCAGATGAGTACATTTAATTTTAATTAGTTTAATAGTTTAATATTGTCATAGTGTGTTTCATGTAGTTTTGTGTTGGTTTGTATTTGTTTGTCCTGTGCTGACGAAGGCTTTGGCCGCAACGTCCAATTTGTCTCTTGTAGTCGTGTTTTAGTAAAGCTCACAATCTACTTCTCGTTTATTTTGGGTGATTCAATTCTTACTATCGAGTCTTTTATTCTGGATAAATTTAGTGATTCACCGTCGCCAAAGTCCTCCTCTCTCGACATCTCTCAACGAGCATTAATAACATCAGTACGATCGATTGGCTGGCCATCTGGAGGGGATGCAGAGCCAACAAGTTTATCGGCGAGTTCATTTCCCTAGCCGAAAATGGGCAAGTAAAACTCAACAAAATTGTCACCAGTGATTCTGTGCTTGTGACACCAATGTCAGCAGAGTTAGGGGAGAGGACACCATCTGTCTATATTACCTTATCCATATCACTCAAACCTTCCAATGTTTCTCCATTTACAGTATGTCCAGAAATGAATTCCGTCATTCACGATCAATTATTTTAAAAACTGTCTGTTGCATCGTTATGAAATTTTTACTGCCGTCTTATATTTACCCCTACCCAAGGAATATGTCTTTGATAGGTCCAAAAGCAACTTAAATCATCGATAGCGGCGACATTTCTTTGATGTTTTGGGGAAAATGTAGTGAATTCACGCTAACAAACTAGTCTTACAGTAAACCACGTTATTTCTGGTAAGGACACAAGTAAATGCGTAGCCAGATTCGTATGGGAGTGGGTGCAATAAAAAAAAGTAGCTTAAAAGTCGACAGGGTCGACTGCATTGCACCGGGTTTATATTCCATGTGGCTCAGTCTCTTTCCGCAGGTCGGAAAGCGTCGCACAAAACACGAACTCCGTAGCTCCAGCGACGACCCTCTGGAGTCTCCGAAAAAATGCACTCATGAAATGAAGGAATCGAACAGACAACCTTCGGAGCCCGAGTCAGACGGCTTGACCACTTCACCACGGAGACTCCCGTGAGGGCTGCAATGTGTAATATTAGTAAAGACAGAGAATTTAAAGAGGCATGGGGTAATTAATGTGTAAATTGACAGGAAAGTAGAAAGAATATATTTATCTTATTTTTCATTTCCTTCTTGTTTCTTCAGCTGCTGGTCAATAATTGTACACACGTATTCATGTTACTAGGATGCATTTAGCTTTTTATATTGAGTTCGTGAACGCTTCCAAATAGCTTGCGTTAATTTGCACTATGAAAATAGTTGTCAGTGTCTCTGTAGTTGGCTTTCTTCTTAACGACCAAGATGTTGGTCCCCTTTTTATTGAAGTTTATAGGTTGATTCGTATGCACGTGTGTTGTCCCCTAATTTGAAAACGTGTTTGCTCTCACGTTTCTTGTTATGCCACAATATGTCAGTTTCCACCGTAATATTACTCTTCTGTTACTATTCAATGCGTTTAGTGTGTGTGTGTGTGTTTTTTTTTTTCAATACCAGTTGTTTGTCACCGCTGAGGGCTTGCGGAATTGAAAATTCATCACTGTGGAATGCAAACTGCTGCCATTGACATTGTGCTGATGCTGTAATGTTTAGGGCCTGCAATTCGTCTGAATAGTTGGAGTAAAATATCCCAGTAAACGTGCACGCGGATTAAGGTCTGCGATCTGCTCAGACCTTAATCTTTGTCGGACGATTCCAGTAGGTTGATGACTGCTCTCGGTTGCATAAAATTAAATCCATCCTTTCTCCAATACTCCTCTTGACAATTTGAATATAGTATTGTCAGCTGCTACCTGTCCTTTAATTTTAGCCCACACAAGTTCTATAGGGTTAAAATGAGAGTGGTACGGCGGAAGTCTCAAGCACCCATGACGATGCTCTTCTATCAACTTGTCGATTTGATATTTCTTGCTTTTTGGCGTCTGTTTTACAAAGGACAACAATTCTAGCTAGAAATACCTTTCTGGAAATGGTATGTTTTCCATTCGGAACCATATCTTTATTGCCCCTTTTGTGCTAGATGCTGTAGGTATTTTGTCTTCTTGGGCAACAACATTGATATCATGCATTGTCCATAATTGGACACGACAGGTCTATCTAGGGATGGAAGCATAGTATTCTCGAGCCAATCTCTAAATACATTACCATTCATCTTATTATGATAATCCCTATTGTCTGTATGCTTTGATACGAACACGAGCCCAGCATTCTGTTATAAGTCATTATGCGTATTATCAGCATGGGCAATGACCAAAAGCTGTCTTATACTACTGGGCACATATCGCTTTATCTGTCCATCCACTGATTGCCATTCCTTATCACTTGTGTGATGCGCATTGATCCACATTTCATCTAAATACACTATGCCATAATTTTCTTTGCGCATTTCCCTTATTTCACGTATGTATCTGCTTCTCATGGGTCCTAAATGCGGCTGCTCGCAAAGAATATTTCTACCTCCCTTGTACTTTCTAAAAGTGAAGATAATGTCCTTATAATTTTCCACAAAGTTGTTTTGGATAGCTCTATGTTATTGTTCTTTCTCAACGAAACCTTAAGTATTTTTACAGTCACTGTTTCTTTGGCATCCAGCATTTTTATAATGCTGGATAATCATGGATATAAAATCCTACATTTTTATAATTTTAGAATCTCCGTGGCGAAGTTGTCAAGCCTTTTGACTCGGGCTCCAAAGGTTGTGGGTTCGATTCCGGACCGCATACTTCGGTTCACGAGTTAAATTTTTTGGAGACTCCTGTGCGTCGTCGCTAGAGCTGCGGAGTTCGTGCTTTGTGCGATGCTTTCCGCTCTGCGGAAAGAGACCGAGCCATATGGGATAGAACCCGGTGCAATGAAGTCGACCCTGTCGACTTTTAAGCGACTTTTTAAAGCATTTTTATAATATTTATATGTTATGAAATCCTTGTCAAAGCTGTCTATAATAACCTTTCTACCTACCGTTTGGTTATTCCGTGGTGGTTTAATTCCAGATTCTTGAACCCATCGACGAAATGACCGTTTACTCAAACCCAATGCATGCACCGTTCTTTTTTCGGGATTTAACAGTTTGAAACAGATTCCTTCTATCAGCTTCTTGTCAAAACAATTGTGTACAACTTCATAGCGGTGCTTTGAAGTGTACACAATTTCACATTCAATCCCACTGAACAATATTCACACATTCAGATGTTAGCGATAAGTGGTAAGATGTAAAAAAAAAAAAATAATCAGGATTCATGAAAGTACCCACATACTGACGACACCTCTGAACTAGTCTAAGCACTCCCATTTTAAACTGCGCGGGGTTCTTGTCATAAGGCCTTTCTCGTGAACCACGAGAAAATTAACCATTCAACGCTAATATTTCCGTGTCAAAATGTAATACTTCTAAAAACGTGCCATTCATCTCTGACCCGTAAATTATATACCGCATATAAACAAACTTTGAAATCTGCTGTGCAATCTCCAGAACAAAATTTTTTTGTTGGGTGGACATGATGATTAGGTTATATGCTAAATCTCATAATTTTCCCTCAGTTGGTTTCTGAGATATGGATTTTTATATGGAGGCGAACAAATGTGAACGCACTATAGTAATATATGTTATTTCAGACCTACTAACAAAATGCTGACAAGTCTCACTTATGTGAGGAGATAATTTAAATTAAGGGCTCGAAGCTAAGCACAGTTCTATAGGGTTTTCACATCCACATGTTGAACGTAGCCATCATTATGAGGAACCAAAGTGTTCAGTATCCTCACTATCTAAGGATTTATAAGGGGAATATCCAATTTCCTGCCCTGGATACTCAAAGACATTGTACCCACAACAATGTCTTGACAAATAGATATTGAAGGAAATACGTAATACATTTGGTAGAAATATAAACGCATGTAATAAATACAGTTGCATACAGGTTGAACGGAAACATATTTACATAAACTTGATCATTCCAGTTGTCACGATATTTTACAATGCGGCTCTTCTCATCACATAATCTCACATTCAATGATAGTGACCTATTGCGTAAGATACTTTAAATGCTCTTAAATGAACCGTTTGTTTCCCCCATTCTGCTCTCAATCTCTGTTGTGCATATTCCATAATTGCCTCTAGGTATTTAAATGTATACACTTAGTTAATCACTTTGCCATCTATTATCGTTTCACATTTTGGTGTCGCCTTATTCTTTGATATAATCATTGTTACTTGTTTCTTGATATTCAAGTAGATTCCTTTATTTGCACTCTCTGTTACTACAATGTCCAACAACAGTTGCAGATCTTTTGCATATTCCACCAATAATACCGAGTATTCTGCATAGCGTAGAATGTTTATATTAAAACATTAGTAATACGGTTGTTAAATTTGAACTTTTGGATAAATGTAACATTAGGAAATTTTATTTAAATGTAGCAATGGATGTAGCGGGGTAGGGGTATCCCCTATCAAAGGAGATGAAGGGCGCCTCCTTCCCTCCGCTAGCCTACGGGACACCCCTGGGCAAGGTGGAGTACCGTTTTAGCCCCCCGATCAGGGTTACGTGAAGCCATGTGTGCAGGTGGTGGATGAAGATGGAGAGCAGCCGACAGATAGTTGTAGGTTATGGTCTCCACCTTCACGACGGTAGGCAGAGGATCTCTTTTTTTAGGAGACAATGGCTACGGTCACTGACCAGTATGGTCACTGCTGTGAAGGAAAGCAATGGCAAACTACCTTCTTTATAGATGCCAAGAAAATCATGTTGTGTGGACTTATCGATAATCAGAGAAATGGCGTAAATGGGTGCTCCATCAGAGTAGCCGGTAGGGATAGTCATGTGCACCAGGTGACTCCAGACCGTCAACAGGCTACTAGGTGCAAAAGATTAATATCATTGAAAGTAGGGACTTGGAATGTTAGAACAATGAATGCAGATGGACAATTAGAAAACATCAAACAATAAATGGAGAGAGAGAGAAGAGGAAACGAGATGGAAAGGGGCGGGGATAAGGACAGGAGAGGATTATAAGATTATTTACTCTGGGGGAGAAGAACAGCAAAGAGGTGTAGCCATTATATTAGATAAGCAAACGTCAAATTCTGTCAAAGGATATCATGCTGTGTCAGACAGAGTTCTGTTAGTAAAATTACACGGAAGACCTTTTAAAATAAATATCATTCAAGTATATGCCCCAATAAGTGAATGCAGTGAAGATAGTATAGAGGAATTTTATAATGACATTTAGTCTGCTTTGAAGAAGTGCAAAAAATCAGAAATAAATATCATAATGGGTGATTTCAACTCAAAAATAGGAAAGCAAGGCGATGGATGCAGTGTAGGCAACCATGGTTTAGGAGAGAGAAATGAAAGAGGATACAGACTTGTAGAATGGGTAAAAGAACAAGAAATGGTTGTAGGAAAAACCTGGTTTAAACAGCATCCTAGAAAATTATGGACAAGGAGGAGTCCAGACAGCAGGATAAAAAACCAGATAGATTACATCCTGATTAACAGAAGGTTTCGAATTGCGTTAACAGTCGTAAATTAGTTAATTAGTTAGTTAGTCGACAGATCATCCTCGTTGCACATCGGACCATTCAGTCCATAAGTGCTCGGATCCCCTCCTCAGCAAATCCCGCAGCGTGTAGCGGCTAACGACGCCAGTTCTGTGTTGGTTTATCAATCTTCTTTGGCTTCCTGCGTAGTGTTCTTGTTTGGCCACCCCTCTTTTAATTTGCTGCTCTCGCAGTCTGGCCATTGTTGTAGATTCACAGTCATCACTTGGTTCTTGCAAAAGTCTCACTTCTCGTAGAGCATTCAGAATGTCAGCCTGGTCCATGGCGCGTCCGCCCTCAACAGTAGCCTCACCTGCGAGCTTGTCAGCCCGCTCATTTCCTTGTACTCCCGCATGCCCTGGCACGAAGATGAAACTAATCTTTGCCAGCCGAGACCGCTTCAGAGGCAGCAACCATTCTCTTCGAATCGACCCCTCCTCTATCCTCTTGATCATGTTCATTGAGTCGCTAAGGAAACAAGCCCTAGTGAATGTCTGTGTCTCGAGCCATGTTATTGCTTTACTTACTGCCATGACTTCCATGGTCAGGCTACTTGTGGTTTCAGTGAAAGCACCAGAGTCCTCCTTCACAATTCTCCCTCCGGCCCGAGCTGTAAAGGCCCATGAGCTTCTCACATGTCGGACGACCGACCCATCTGTGTAGATGACCGCGTCACTGTCTAGCGAATTCTCGAAAATCAACGCTTGTACTTCAGCCTCAACAGCAGCCGGATTTTCTTGTCTGCATTTTCTATCTAGTTGGATGCAAACTGAAAAGGATGTGCAGAAGTCTGTTGGCACTTGCACCCACTCCTCGCCAGGTTCTAAGTCCTCAAGTGAACACACCTGTTGAAGAATGTCCTCGGCTTGACCCATCCACGACCGTCCTCTTTTTAACCTGCTGCCCTTCACCTTCCTAATTTCACTATGCAGTGGATGCTGTGTGTTTGCGTTAATTCTGAGGTAGGCACGTGCCCTGCAAACTTGCATTCTCTCTTCAATGGTTGGAAAATCAAGAAGGTAGCGCATCGCCCTGCATGCTGTATCTCTTGTACATCCAAGAATAATGCGCATAGCTTCATTCTGTATCCTTTCCATCCTTTCTATCTGCTTATGGCTGACAGTCAGGATTGCCATTGCATACTCCAAAACAGACATGACCAGCCCCTCGTACAGAAGACATAGATGGCGCTGCTCACAGTTTACTGCCGCCATCACCCGCATCGCTGCCAAACCCCGCTTGGCCTTTGTTATCACCTGGTCTATGTGCACATTATAAGCAAGGCTTCGATCAAACCGTATCCCCAGGTAATTCATTGCCTGCGTTCTTTCCACCGTCTCTGAACACAGCATTACAGTTGGTGTTGGATTGTTGACAATATGATTATTCAACGAGAACCAAGTCACTGTTGCCTTAGTTGGGTTGACCATTGCCCCAGCTTCATCACACCAAGTACTTATGCGATTGAGTTCGGTTTGTAGTTCCACAGCAACCTCCTCTCTATCCTTACCCTGACGATACACTAAAACATCATCGGCATATGACAATGTCCTGCCAGGTCCAGTGATCTGCTCACTGGTGATTCTCACTGTGTAGGCGTTGAACAGTACCGGAGATAATGGTGATCCCTGTGGTAGGCCAGGATATATTGTTGTTGGTTCTGAAGTCCAACTGCCACATCTAAAAACTACTTTCCGTTGGAAGAGAGCTGCAGCGATCCAACTAAGGAGGAATGGACTTACGTTTAGTTCAAGAAGCTGAAACATTAAAAAATCCAGTGGTACTCTGTTGTATGCGTCCTCAAGATCAATCGCTGCAGCAACGGTTTCAGTGCCTGAGTGGAAACCTTCATAGACATCGTGGGCAAAGACTGCTGCATTGGTCCAGGTTTCTCTTTTTGGACGGTACCCACCCAGGGTAGGTGGGAAAACACCTTGCCTCTCTAGTTGGCTTGATATTTTCCTGGAAATTACCTTCTCCAGCAGCTTGCCTATTGTATTCTGCATGGTTATAATTCGATATCCCTGAATTTTCTTGTGGTCTTTGTCAGGCTTCGGCAAGGGAATCAGATAGCTGTGTAACCATTCCTCCTTGATGCTAGCACTCCCTATACTGTTGTTGTACATGTCTGCTAGTTTCTCTAGCTCATTGTCGGTACACCTATTTATGTCGTCGTATCTTATGCCATCAGGACCTGGAGCACTGTTTTTTGATCGTCGAAGCACAGCCTTGATTTCTTTCACTGTCACTGTGTCTTCATCCGAAGTGTCCTGGGCCTTGCATCTGTCTGAGGTGACCTCCTTGGCCAGATTCCGGCCTCCCATGTCTGTCTGGTTGCTCTGCTCAAGGTAGCGTTCAAAGAGGGCTTTGCCCTTGTCCTCGTCAGTCCTCTGCCAGATGAGGTCAGCACCTTGGAAGTCAGAAATGCTCTTATTCTTGACTACACCACTCATGCTTTTATGTAGTCGCCAGAACAATTTCAGTGACTTGTCTGTGCTTACTCTTTGACACACCTCTGCCCATTTTTCGCTTTTAACCACCGTGACCAGTTTTTTGAAATAGCTTACTTTTGTGTGCATCTCTCTTTCTAAGTGCAAGCAGGAACTAGGATGACCAGCTCTGTTCTTCTTGGCATTTTGCCATCTCCTTACAGCACTACGCTTATCCACCCAAGCCTTCTCCACCTCGAAACTCCACCACGGTGGCTGCTCCCAGCTTTTTTTCCTTTTCTTCCTGCCCTGAAACGTTCTGCGCTTGTCACGTCTTATTTTACTCACCACATCTTGCCCTGTACTGTCATACTGGAACGTCTTTACCTTTAGCTTGTGCTGCCTGGTTCTGCCTTTCTCCACCAATATGCTGCATGGGTGGTGGTCGCTGCCATGGTGTCCTAGGACACCCCAGTCGTAAAAACACTTCCAAATGCAGACTGTTACAGTGATCACAGATTAATTACAGACACATTGAGGGTAAAGTTAAAGAAAGTCAAGTATATAGCAGGAAACCCTAAATATGACTTGAGCAAATTGAAAACTGACAAAGAAATACAAGATAATTTTAACATAGAAGTAAAGAACAAATATGATTTATTGTCTGATCTAGAGATCCTATTTCAAGATGCAGATGATCAATGGGAAATGCTGAAGAATTCAATAAGTTATGCAGCAGAAAAAACTATTCCAAAATTAAAGAAAGTGGGCTGTAAGACATGGATGACTGAAGAAATTTTATAACTAATAGAAACAAGAAGACAGAAAAAAAAATAATCCTGCCAAATATGAAGAAATTCACAGAAAAGTCAGAAACTTATGTAGGGAGGCAAAAGAAACATGGCTTGAGAAAAATTGCGGAGAATTTGAAAAACAACACAATAGTAAAAATGCGAAACTAATGCACAAAAGAATTCAGGAGCTTACTAATCAAAGAACAAGTACATCAGCAGGCTGCCTAAAGACAAAAGATGGAAGAGTCATAATAGAAAAAGATTAGATCTTACATGTAAGGTCAGATTACGTGAAAAACCTTTATGACGACAACAGAGACGAACACTACGATGTTCAAAATAATAATGAAGGACCAGCAATTTTGAAGATGGAGGTTCGGAATGCTCTTAACCATATGAAATCTGGCAAGACCCCCGGTTCAGACAGCGTCACAACAGAAATGATTAATGCTTTAGAAGAATATGGAATAGATAAAGTTACCAGTCTGCTTAATACAATATATAATACTGGAAATATACCTCATGGATTATGTAACTCTGTATTTATTGCAATCCCAAAGAAATCAGGAGCCTTGGAATGTGATCAACATCGAACAATTAGTATAATGAGTCACATCACGAAGATTATGCTAAGAATTATCATGCAAAGAATTAGGATGAAAATACAACCTGAAATAGGAGAAGAACAATGTGGGTTTGTAGAAGGAAAGGGTAAAGTAAATGCTGTGTATTTACTGAGAACCGTAATCGAACGATCTATAGAAGTAAACAAAGATCTACACCTTTGCTTTATTGACTAAACAAAAGCTTTCGATAAAGTGAGACATATCGACATGATAAGGATGCTTGAAGATCTACAAATTGATGGAAAAGACCTTAGACTTGTAAAAAACATATATTGGAAACAACAAGCTGCCATAAGAGTTGATAATGAACTAGGCCAGTATCAGAGAGGTGTGAGACAGGGATGTGTAATGTCTCCAGATCTGTTTTCCCTGTACAGTGAAAGTATTTTCAGAAATATTGAAGATATGGAAGGAATCAACATTGCAGGTCCTGTTCACTGTCTGCAATCAAGTCTGTACCATATGCCATCTAATGTTATTGATGTATCGTCCCCGAATGTTGATTCCTTCCATATCTTCTATATTTCTTTACAGGAAAAAACGATCTGGAGACATTACACATCCCTGTCTCACACCTCTCTTAATAGGCTGATATTGACCTACTTCATTATCAATTCTGATGGCAGATTGTTGTTTCCAATATATGTTTTCTTAGAAGTCTAATGTCTTTTCCATCAATTGAAGCAGCTACAACAGGTGAATCTCCAAATCCGAATCCTGAAGGCGGAGCGGCTGCTGACATACTCCAAGATCCCTACATCATTGATGATGGTGACAACAGAGGGCAGCGGGATGCCGATCACAGAAGCTGTGAACAAGAAAGTACAACAACCCGAAAGATTCATTCCAAGTATCACTCAATGCTCAAGATGCCAGAGGGCCGGCAACAGCAGAACAACTTGCCGCAGCAAGACAGAGATCTGCCGATACTGCGCCGATCACCACGCCTTCAAGGAATGTCCGCTGGTCAAATTGGACAAGGACTTCCGAGTGCCTAGCGACAACAGAAATTGTGCCAAGCCAACTGCCTTGGCAAGCATGGAGCAAGACACATGGGCTGCCCGTACCTTCAACGACATAGAGATGTCTTAAAGACCGCCATAATTACAAAGCCTCCATTTAAGGAAGCACTGCGGTTGTGCGAAACAGCAACAGGCATCTAAAAAACCGAAAAATCACAGCTACAAGACCAGATTGACGAGCTGAAGAAACAAGTCAAGGCACTATTGACACCGACTCTGACCAGTGACAACGAACAACTACTGGCCGACATGAAAAAAAATTCTGCACTGCATGACACAGATGAAAAAGGAAAATAAAAAAATCCTACAAGCAATCAAGACAGAAAGAGAATTACTGAAAGCCGAAAGGGAACAAAACAAAAAAAAGCACGCAAAAGTCCTCAAAGAAGCCACAAACTGTAGCCAAACTAAAGAAACCAATCAGAAACCGCAATCTACAGCCAGCAATCCAACCACGATGTCCAAGCATCGCAAGGGGAAACCAGAATCCTGCCAGACACCCGAAGAAAGCCCAGAGGAGAATCCGGCACACGTGAAGATAACCGGAGCTCAGACGAGAAAGACGAAACAACCATAACTCGCGAAGAGCAGTGGGCAATGTGGGAGGATAGATTCGACGAGAGGGAACGGCAAAAAAGACTACGAGCCAACACATCAAAGAGTCCTTATAAGGACTGCAACCAGTCAAACCAGGCGAACCAGGAGCCTTCATCGACCAAAGAAACCACCAGAGGAGATGAGCACAAAGGAGAACTCTCCGACCAACCCCCCCCCCCCAGCTGACGTCACAGGCACAAACGCTTATATAACCAGTCCGAGTTAGGACTCACTCGTAAGATCGCACAGACAGAATCAGGATAAAATCCACAAAAACCACGGATCTCAACTCTAACCAAGGCTGAAGAAGCAGATTGAACGAGACCGAATTTGGAATTTTTGTTTTTGAATCCAGCAAGCATTCGTGTTGGTATCACAGTCTAGGATTTTGAGATAAGTAGCAAAATGTTCCCCCTATTTTCATTTTCTCTTCATTGTTCTCAGTTTGTCATGTTTTCACTCCTTCCATCCTGTTCGTATTCCTTAATGTAGTCACTGGAGGGTCCGGTCTGTGATTATATGTTGTGTTTTGAGGACTTTTCTGTTTGCCGATGAAGGCTAGTCGCCGCAACGTCATGTGTTTTGTGTAATTCTGTTCTGTATAGCTGCATTACTTTGCGTTATTTTATATTATTTACACTTGTTGCATAGAAGGAGTTAAAGTTACACATGATGATGGTGAACTTAATGTAACTGCACTTATTTAAACAGGGTTTCAAATCGTCTAAACATAAAAATGCAAGCATAACATAGCATATTGACTGACACTCAACATTATGGGACATTGGGTGAAGCCGCAGACATTCAGAAAATATCTTGTTGGGTGAGGCCGCAGACATTCAGAAAATGTCTTGTTTACACATAACATAAATCATTATCCGCCCATCATTAATTTAAACAACAGGATGTGCCAAACTACCACGCCTCTCAAACTACAGATACAAGTCAATGCATTGTTAAACTTATTCAAACAACTGGCAAAAAATCGACACCCTGTCTTCAGTCATGCATGTCACGATCCGATTGTCTTGCGTGCTAACGATAAGTCAACCGAATTATCAAACATGTTCCAGAGTGATCACTTCCTTAGCTGCATTTGTTTAGAATTTAATTGTTAAAATGACAATGCTGTTTTCTGAAATCTTTAGTAATACACGTTCGCCTTTTCATTGTAAATACCGAATCACTCAACATCGTAAATTTGATGTATATTTGATGAATATAAAATTAGTCAGTTGTGTGGTGTCACAGATGTATAATCAATAATTAATAATTGTGAAGTGATACAGTTTGTCACACTCAGCAATATATTCTTCATTTAGTCCATTGCATATGACTTTAGTGATCATATCTTTCTACTACCTTCTGTCACCATCAGCAATATGTTCGTCTTAGTGCTCAATACGTGTGGCTTTAGTGATTATGTCTTTCCACTGCCATCTGTCTCGTATATTGCCAGTCATTTCTGATACTGATGTTTCTCCTTGCCATAATGTTAGATTGTTCCACATCTTTTCTGTTGGTCTCACCATGCCTCTCCTCCTGCAACTTTTCCTTCTCGTGACATTTCCAAAGAATCTTAGCGGACCTCTTCTGATGCCAGTAACCAGAAATATATTGCAAAAGGCAAAATCATGTCTTTGTTTGAAATGACTGGATATCATGTCATAGAGAATTGACATTCTACACTGTGTATATTTAATATAGCTACCATTTGAACTGACACGCGTATGCCATCTGTACGTCGTCTTGCAAAGACCTTGAACTTGCAGTCGGCTCCTTTTCAAACTAAACCAGTTATCACATGCCAGGTTGACTTAGTCAGAGATGTGAAAAAAAGACTTCCTTGTTAGCTTTCTGTTTAAGATTTGGGAAAATAAAATTAGTCTGACACCGCTGTGAACGTTGGACAAATTTTGAGCCAAATCTGGAGAATAGGGTGGGCGGTAGCGATCTGAATATGCAAATCCTTTGCTGCTAGCCTGGCAAGCCGTGCTTTTTGATAGGGAACATTGTGATCAAACGAACAATTAAACTTTATTTTCAAGAGGTTAAGAAATAGGCACGCAGGCCCGTCTAATATTCTGTCACTTTTAAACATTATTTAATCCATATATCACTTGGGGCAAACAGAAAATAATAACAACAATATATAAGATATGCACTATAAAGACATGATAAATATGCACAAATCAATACTACATGACCTACTAATAGTACTGAATGATATGGCAACTGTTATTAGCTATGGGGAATATACTGTTCCACCAAACTGGGACTTTTGGCTGTTATACTAGGGTTTTATTATTATTATTATTATTATTATTATTATTATTATTATTATTATTATTATTATTATTGAGTGCAAATGGGTTGCTTCATAATACGTTGTTTCGAACACACGTGCCTATTCCAATGTATGAGTCCTCAAAGTGGGTATTCACTGCTCATGTAAAGTTTATAGAACTCAAACAGTGGGAGGTTGTTGTCCATACCTTCTCGCTCATCGTCGCCTTTCAGATGAATGATTTTGTCTTGTATGCAATCAGACACATCAACCGGTTCCATGTAGAACGGTATAGTAAAGATGCTGAATTCAAATTGTTTACTTTTCTCGTCCTTGAATCTTTCATTACATACCTCGATTAGTTAGTTAGTTAGTCGCGGTTCCAACTTCACAGCAACGGGTCGCCCATTATAGCTCCATTCCTGTGCCAGTGAATATCACACAAAATGCTCCTCACTGCCCCATGTGAACAATGGAATAGACAGGAGTACCGGCAAGCCAACAGCCCGCATAGGTACACTGTGCATAATGCCGCCGCCAGAATGCCAACACCAAAGTCCTCCACGAAAAATGCAGTTCATCGTAGATGGAAACGGCAGTCACCAGAAAGACTTCATTGACCCGGGTTTTATCCCATATGGCTCGGTCTCTTTCCGTAGGGCGACCCACCGAAAGTGCCGCCCAAGGCACGACCTCCGTAGCTACAGCGATGACTCCCAGGAGTCTTCTGAAAAATGCACTCGTGAACCGAAAAGGCAAACCAGTCAATCCAGCAACATCTGGCCGTCATCATTCTGAACATGCAGTTCACGCTAAAAACAACCACGGACAGATGCAAAAGCATTCCACGTGAAATTCACAGCTCACAGTGTCGCGCCACGCACTCACTCAGTAGCAGGGCGACGGAACAATAGCCTCCTTAGTCGCCTCTGACGACGTGCATGGTAGGCAACAGTGTTACTATTCTTTGCTTCCCCGTATGAGCCCCGGCAACACACGGGTGCCTCGATTAGTTTCATTCATTAACCTCCATATTCAAGTGTCTTAGAAAGTGTTTAACCATCCAGAGTGCGGCCAGACCAAATAATTTTGCAGACCCTATATGGCTCGCAGGCCGTACATTCTCATCCCCTGCAGAAGAGTGGCAAATAACTGTAGTGGAACTTTACATATTTAGACAGGTTAGCTGTTGAAGTATTATCTTTGCGCTCCGAGAAAAGTCCTTTGTTGCTCAGATTCTCCCGCTTTACCCCCACCGACATATGCATTAGCATATGCCGGCTAATAGTGCCAATTATGTGTTGGTTGACGAGGCCCCACGTTCTCCCGATGTGCCTCTCGTGTCTAGCCGTGTCAGTTCTTACTCCCGAGTCTCTCATTCTGGACATTGATGTGGATTCACTGGTGTCAAAGTCCTCAGCTCTCGACATCTCCCTAAGGGCATTAATAACATCGAAACGAACAATAGGGGATGCAGAGTCAGAAAGTTTATCAGCTCGTCCATTTCCCGCAACTTCCGCACGTCCCGGAACGAAGATTTTGGAAAGGTATATTTGGATGCAACCAGGTTATAATTCACCCTGTATACACGGTGTTGCGGGGAATGTGAATATCTTGGTAATGCAACCACATCGGAAATTAGGCACTTCATTGTCAACAGGCTCCAGCACAATGCTCAGGGGGAGCTGGCCAGATTAGGATAGAGGCGGGGTGACTTAGAGGCAAGATGTCCGTTTATGACTTAAGCACATGGAACACACTTTGATTTTACAACATAAGTATTAAGAGTGTGTTGTAAACACCCCCCTGCCCTCCACTCCACCTACCACCTTCTGATCTAAGGGTACAATGAATGAATCACCAACAACGAGAAGTAGAATCGGTAAGTTTTACTAGAACCCCATCATAAGTAACAAAATAAACATTGCGGCCAAAGCTTTCATCAACACACAAACAACAAACAGACACATCGATATAAGAAACTAGGAAGACACGTGAGCAATTTGGACACTAAGAATGTCTTATGGCAACTGGAACCCGGAGTGACGTAGACTGAACAGTTCGTTGCCAGGGTTAGATTACAATGTAATAAAATCCACCAAAATAAAATGGCCACGTCTGGTCATGTTATCAGACGAGAGGACCTAGAGAAGCTTGGGATCACCAGGGAGATCGGGGATGTTGGAGAATGACCTAGACAAATTGAGAACATGCTGGATGCTTTGAGATGGTTCTCTTTCGAGATCTCTCGCTTTTAACTCGAGCGTAGTTCGCACATATGATACTACTACTACTAGCAATAGCTACTACTATTGGGGAGTGCACGGGACTGGTGTTTATATGTAGGTTTTTATCCTTTATAGGACGTCGCAGTCAACACCAGGATATTTTATTGCTTTTTATCATTTCTTGCAAGTTTACTTTTAGTAGTTTGCCATTGCTTTCTGATCTACCGGCACTCGTACTTTTAATGGAAACCAAAGCAAAGTTGTCTGCTGCGAAATCGCTTGCAGCTGTTTCGACTGCGGTATGCGGTATTACGAATTGTGTCCGCAACCCTTGTTCCACCGAGCCGATAGCTTTCCCTGTTACCAGTGTCCCTCGCCATTAGGAGAACACACTTCGACTTGAGGTACTTGTAATTTATGTCCGCAAGTAAAGGACGAGAGATCAACATTGTAGTCCAACTGACCAGTGTAGGGGTTGAACCCGCGAGAATGTGACACCCCAGACGATCACTGCCCGGATTTATAAGGATCGTCAAGAACAGCTGTCTGTGGAGGAATATGATCGCCTGCGGCTTAACACATGTGTCGTATTTTATGTATAATGTCGTCCCTGGGGTGAGGGGAATCAACATCGACATCCTTTTAACCCCATATCACTATCTTGAATTTCTTCTTGATTTCTGTCCACAACACCCCGTAGGTCCCTGGATCTCCCTCTCTCTCTCTCTCTTTTACTACTGTACCAAGCCCCCTCTCATTCTTCCACCCCCCCCCCCCCCCCCCAAAAAAAAAAAAAAAAAAAAACACTACACAACACTGGCTCTAACAAAAACAACAATTTAGTTTGCTTGCTTGCTTGCTTGTGTTCGTTGGCTTGAGCTCCAACGCGAAGTCCTGTATGTCGGATGAAGGCATCCTGTTGTCCAACATCAGTGTGATGTCATACCGGACCTGAGTTTTGCGTGAGTATCCGTTGTCCCATGTCTGGCTTATTGGTGTGCAGACTGGTGGTTCCTCGCCGTACAGGCAGACACTCTCCGACTTCGGAGGAATCGGCGATCCTACTGACTTTAGCCAGGACCCCGAAGGGACCTGTTGCCCAGGACGCTCGACGAGGACGCGTCAATAGGTCTTGGCCAGTATATAACCCGGCCCTGGTGCCTTGGAAACACCTCTGCGTCCCACAATTTAGTTTAATAGAGAATAGTGAAAAAAAATATGCAAAGTGTATGAGTAGAATGTCTGTCGTATAATCTAGTGTGTATGCAGAATCAGACCGAACAGCCAAGGAGCACAGTCTGCTTCATCATCGTACTGGCCACAGCAAAACACCATATCAGGGACAGAAAACCTCACCCAGATGATGTGTCTCTCAGGCCAAGTGTCGACTTCTTCAGATAGCTCGTGGACAATCAGGATTCTTGGTCCTCAATATTGGAAAACAGTCCAATATTGAACATCAATCTAACACACACAGTGTAACTACTCTGTTCATAAAAGTTCTTTGATCAGAGAATCCTAAAAATATTGTTACTGTCACTTTGGAAAATCTAAATGTTAGTATTTCACTTGTTGTAAGAATTCCCCAATGTTAACACACAATGTTACTGTTCCAGGTATTTATATTTACTAGTGTTCCTGGTACAGGTGTTATTTTCAGTGTCCAGAATTTAATGTGATGTAAACTATCACTTAATAAACACCTTCATATAATAATAATAGTTCCTGCTCAGTAGAGGCCAGGTTCCTGCAGACCATCTGGGTTATGGGCCCAGTGCAAAAGCCTCTTAGTAAACTCTGCTTTCAATACTCAAGCCATGACTTTCTATGACTTTGTTGCTAGGTTCTTGGTAGAATAACGTGGAACAATCGAGTGGAACCATATAATTATTCCTGTTGTAGATGGAGACCATGAAATCACACACTGGATAGATGTCCGCGGATATACATCAACAATAGACACTATAGTCTCTCTCTATAAACAACTAGGAATAGCGCACACGTCCTGGTGGTGTCACAACATTTGGTCAACTCACCCAGAGTTGTTTACCTCAACTGGTTTTAATACTGGGTCTGAGTGACGTCACAAAACTGTCTAGACACTAGACAGTCTAGAATTCTATTTTTCTCACTCTTTTTTAGACTGGATGGAAACATACCGCCGTCTATTTTGCTTTCATCTGGGGACCTGTCCCGGCACTTCAAAAAGTCTTGCGTCTGTAATCTAGAGAATTCTTGTCCCCACAACAAAAGATCTTGCCGACCCAATCCAGACAATCCGTCTATCACATCAAAGGATGGCTGCGAGACGGATGGCGCGACAGTTTTTCCTCGATCAACGACACATTAAAGAATGCCGACTTTTTGTAGACATAAGACGCAACGTTCTATCATCGATCGACCGCCAAGATTTATTGTGACAACATGATGACAGTGATGATGATGACAGTGATGATACTGATAGTGATGATAATGATATTGAGATAATGGTAGTGATGATAATGATGATAATGATAGTGATGACAATGATGATAATTATAGTGATGATAATGCTAGTGATAATGATGACAGTGATGATGATGATAGTGATGATGATGATAGTGATGATGATGACAGTGATGATTATGACAGTGATGATGATGATGAACAGCAACATAGTTTATTGCGCTTTTAGTTCTGTTGTTGACATATGTTGAGTTGAGTTGAGTTGAGTTAAGAACCGACATCACTGGACTCAGGACATTCCCATACGTGCTCCGTCCCAGCCAGCGAAGAGTCATACTACTAATCTTTCCTACCGCTATCTGATTAAAAGCTCTCTTGGTCTTCCATCTCAGTTTTGAGATTCTTCCAGAACCCCTGCCGATTCCCCCCCCACACCCCCCCCCCCCCAAATCGCATTTTTTCCATATATGGGTTCTCAATCTGTTCCTCCGCCTTCTCCACCAGGTCCCACAAGCGCACGACCACCTCCCTTTTGTTCATAGGCAAAATTCCACCAAGAGGTGCCTTCCCAGCTAGCCTATCAGCCTGTTCATTCCCTCGTATACCCGCATGGCCAGGGCAAAACATCCATACAATTCATTGTTGACATATTGTGAGCAGTTGCATATGATACAGTGTCCATGAAGTGTTGTGATCTCCTTATGTGATATACGAAGTAGACATTAGCACTTACGAGACATCCGTGTGAAATTAAGGTAATCTGTTCCCAAAGCAAAGCAAACTACTGTTTCGATGATTAGCACATATCGGCTGAAAGTAAAATGTAATCTTTCCTTGGTATTTGTCGTTAATAATGTTGAGAATCTCGTGGAAAGTGTAGAATATTGAGAATCTTGTCGACAGAGAAAACTGTTGAGAATCTCGTGGACAGAGAACAATGTTGAGAAAATAGAGACAAAGAAGAATGTTGAGAATATCGTGGATAGAGAGAATGTTGAGAATCTCGTGGACAGAAAAGAATGTCGAGAATCTTAGGACAGAATGAATGTTGAGAATATCGTGAAATGTGAACGATGTTGAGAATCTCGTGGAATGTGAACGATGTTGAGAATATCGTGGACAGTATAGAATGTTGAGAATCTCGTGGAATGTGAACGATGTTGAGAATATCGTGGAATGTGAACGATGTTGAGAATATCGTGGACACTATAGAATGTTGAGAATCTCGTGGAATGTGAACGATGTTGAGAATATCGTGGACAGTATAGAATGTTGAGAATCTCGTGGACAGAGAAGAATGTTGAGAATCTCGTGGACAGAGAAGAATGTTGAGAATCTCGTGGACAGAGAAGAATGTTGAGAATCTCGTGGACAGAGAAGAATGTTGAGAATCTCGTGGACAGAGAAGAATGTTGAGAATCTCGTGGATAGAGAGAATACTGAGAATCTCGTGGAGAGGGAGCATGTTGGGAATCTCGTGGACAGAGAAGAATGTTGAAAATCTCGTGGACAGAGAAGAATGTTGAGAATCTCGTGGACAGAGAAGAATGTTCAGAATCTCGTGGACAGAGACGAATGCTGAGAATATCGTGGATCAGAGATGAATGTTGAGTCTCTCGTGGACAGAGAAGAATGTTTAGAATCTCGTGGACAGAAATAAAACAGCATACGAGGTATTAACACCTGCATGTTTGACAAGATCACACATCAAACCACATAACGAAAACATACATGATATATTTGTCTATAATGTTTTTATAACAAACATACTCGTCGTCTTTTTCAGGAGGCTGGTCTGGAACAGGCATTGGCGATCATGACTTCCAATAATCTCTCTCACATTTGGATGAAGTTGCTTTTGCTTATATTAGTGTTTATCGCCCAGGTGTTTTAGGCTTTTCACTTATTAAATATTGTATGAGCAAATTTCTGTATTTCTTAATTTCCCTGTAAAAGACATTACACCACACCACGTTACGCATCTCTCTAAAACAGAATGCAGCATGTTAATTTCATCTACGTTTCCTGATTACACGTCAGCATATTTAGTTCACTTATATTAGTATCCATCTGTCTGTATGAAAACGTCTACTTGTTTATGTTAGATTGTGATTCTCACAAAATATTTCTATGTAATTTATGTTATCATTGCATTTGTTGTATTGTAATAGATTGATCACAAGTATTGTTTCTGGATTTTGAGAATCGAATCCATATCACCGCCTGACCACAAGTGTGATGTCTTGATTTTGAGATTCAATATCACTGCCTGAGCACAATTATAGTTTCTTGGTTTTAAGAATCGGCATCACTATCCAACGATTGTTGATAATGCAACAGACCTACAACAATTGTTGGACATTGTAGTAACAGAGAGTGCACAGAAAGGACTCTCCTTGAATATCAAGAAAACAGTAATAATGATGATATCAAATATAATGGGAACACCAAAATGTGACATAGAAATAGAAGGGGAAATTCTCAACCAAGTGGATAATTTTAAATACCTAGGACACTTATAACATCAGATGGAAGATGTACAACAGAGATTAAGAGCAGAATAAGGCAGGCAAAAGCCGCATTTTCAGAAAATGAAGATTATCTTATGGAATAAGTCGCTATCAATGAATGTAAGAAAGAGAGTGCTAAAATACTATATAGAACCAGTTTTGCTGTATGGCAGCGAATCTTGGAATGTAAATGAACAAATTAGGAAGAACTTAGAAGCAACAGATATGTTTTTTTCAATGTTGCGAATTCCTTAGACTGCCAGAGTAACTAACAAAGATTGCCTGAAAGAGGTTAATGAAACTAGACCACTATATGTGTCACACGTCTTCTAATGATAATATCACGAAGTTCTTACGATGATATGCTCATGATATTATTGTGTGATGGTCGTTGTCTAGGTAACGATACTCATGGTGTGTCAATGGAGATATCTGTCTTGCAATGTAACTCACCCCCGCAGTGCATATTCACCAGGCATTAAACAAGATTCCGTTGGCGCACATAATCCTTTATTACAGAAATAAGACGGACAAACGGAACATGTTTATACATCCAGAAACATAATGTAATCCATAGAATATAAATATCCTCCTCACAATTTAACCAGCACACATCACTTCCTTCTCACGGCCTGCTTTTAATCTCAATCCACAAGACAGGTAATCCAGCTACAATCCTCGGCTGGATCTCCCACAATACAACCCACACATTGGTTTGGAGCCACTGCTCAACTATAGAACCCACTCTGGGTTTTTGGTCTACACTCAATACAGAACCCACTCTGGGTTCAGGCCTGTCTTCCCAACTAGAAGAACAACACAACCCGGAGCTCTCTCTTAAACCACCTGACACGCAGTCGGTCTCTTCTCTCACTGACTTTCCAGTCGCCTGACTTCACACAACACACAACTCTCCCTCGACCCATCCCCCCCTGGGGATTTCCACTCATATCCGCCCCATTATTTCTGAGGGTTGATTGTTTTCCTCGTAGCCAGGTCAGTCACTTTACTGTCTCCCACTCTCATCTCCATTCTTCCTCCTGCCCGGTCACTCAACTCAATGTCAGTGACCCAGGCTTATGTCAATATGCAACAATAAGAAAGAGACAAACAGCTTTCTTTAGTCATGTGATGAGAAGAGAGGCATTGGAGAACATCGTGACAACTGTAAAGATCGAGGGGAAGAGAGGCAGAGGCAGACCAAGAGAAATTATGCTGGACGGATTGAAACGGTGGCATGGAGAAATATCATCATCAGAGTTGATCCAGAACACCAAAGACCAAGATTTGTGGAGAGCCATAAACGCCTACGCCAGCCGACAGGGCACTTGATGATGATGATCACCGCTTAATCACAAGTATAGTTTATTGAATTTGAGAATCGATATCACTGCGTAATCATAAGTATCATGTCATGGTTTTGAGAATCGGTATCACTATCTAACCATAAGTATGGTTTCTTGGTTTTGAGAACCGATATGACTTTGTAATCACGAATATGTTTTCATGTCTTTGAGAATCGGTGTCACAACCTGACCACAAGCCATCCAGTATTCACTTTATAATTTGACATCACTGTCGGACCACAATTATGGTTTCCTGGTGTTGAGAATGAAATCTATATCACTGCATGACCACTATTATGATTTTTTGGTTTAAAGAATTGACCTCATCGGCGGACCACAAGTATGGTGTCTGGGTTTTAAAAATAGACATAACATTTTGACCACAATTGTCCCGTCTCCCGCAGCGAATACCGTTAGGTATAAATACTGTTGGTTTCAGTAAAACACCCTTGAAATATAGTCGAATACGTCTCACCTTACGCCTCTGCCTGATGGACTCTTGCTTCAGTTCAACTTCAGATCACAATCAAGTGCAGTTCATGTTACTGATCTACAATCAAAGGGACCAACCTCCTTCTGATAAAATATGTTTGGATTCTTCTTTTTCCTCTTCTTCTTACAATTTCAGAAGCGAGTATGAATAAATAAAATGACAGGCATCAGTCAATAAGATCTCGTTGGCATAGAGATTATCCTCACAAGGAGCGGGTTTAGGTAAACTGCCCGATCCGTGGCGATTGGGTTGCGAATGCAGTTCGTAATCCCGCATACCGAGTTCGAAAAACGGCTGAGGGCAATTTGGAAGGAGACCGCATTGCGTTGGTTTCTATACAATGGTATGATTGCGGGTTGTTCAGAAAGCAATGGCAAACTACGGAATGTAAACTTGCCCAGGAATCACAAACAGACAAAACTGATGGAGTTGACTGCTACGTCCTGCAAAGGATATGCAGTTAACTTTTCTGTTTTGGGCACACTATGTTTCAATGTTTTGTTTGCATATGTTGGACACGCTTGCAACAAATGTTTATCTGCCATTGTACCCGTTTGACAGTTACATTCATGAGTGTCTCATATCTTTAGTTCCCCGAGAAGGTTAACCCGGTCAACAAATGCCCGCAGAAGTCGGATGTGTCGGCCAAACGGCGCAAGAACGCAGCTCTGCTGTAAACAGGCACAACGCAATCACGTCCGGAAAAAAAACCCCGGATGAACGCAGAAGAAGAAGAATATCTTTAGTTGATTAAACATGTGCTATTTCAGCCTGTTTAGAATTTCTTTCTTTTTTATTAATGTTGCATATCCCTTGCAGGACGTTGCAGTCAACACCAGCATTTTTCCGCTGCTGTTGATGTACTAGGCAAATTTTACGTTCAGTAGTTTGCCATTGATTTCTGAACGACTAGCTTCCTGTCAGCGTGTTGGGGAATAGAGTCAGGACATATACAGGACAAGGGAGATATTAGGGACAGGACATAGGCAGCGATGCAGAGATGTCATCGACAGGACGTATACAGGACAACGGAGATATGAGAGACAGGACATGGGCAGGGACACAGTGATGTCATAGACAGGACATATCAAGGACAATTGAGATATCAGATACAGAACATAGGCAGGTACACAGAGAGGTCATAGACAGGACTTAGACAGGACAATTCCCAGATATAAAAGGGGACACAAGTCTACAGGACTACCTCCTGGATGGACAGGACAGCCTTGCACTGAGGGACCCGACACAACACGATCGGACAGCAGTACAACGTGACTGTTGAGACAGTCCAACTATCCCGAGACACACGGGTTCCCGTACCACGTTACCAACAGGCCAACGTGAGGAGGTCAGATTTAGACTGGACGATTTAGGGGAAGGACGCATGTGTTCGAGAAGCGAGTGTATGGATTTTGCGGGAGTGTGAGCTAGCGCTGCCATGTTAAAGATAGCGAGTATTGAGTACAGGGTTTTGTGATTGCCTGATTGCTATGACTGTTTATTGACTAGCATTTATGTATATAGAGATGATGTATTGAATTAACCGCCCTATGTGCGCATCTTGATTATATTGAGGTTCTACCGAATAAACGTTTAATTCCAACATGCAAAGTTGATGTTTAATGAATGCATGTGAAGGGACTAAGAATGCCTGTGTTTGTATGAGACTGTTGACACTCCCATACCAACACGTTATAACACAATCTGCTGCACAAATCGGTCTCGGCTGCGTTTCGAAAGCCTGGTAAACGGCTCACGAACCGCGTTCTCAAGCCTTTGGCCACAGTGACCGGCTCTGTTAAGAATGTTTATTGCTTTTTCATCATGGCTCTAACAGTTCCAATAAGACGTAAACACTCGAGCCTGTATCGCGTACCTACGTTGTAATAAACAAATATATTTACCGTAGAGTTGATAATGCCAAAGAAGTACACGATTACATAGAGGACCGCGTAGAGGTTTTGTTGTGGTTTACCTATATCTACCTCTGGAAATAACCATCTAAAAACAGCAACAACAACTACTGGTAAATTGCAAGTAAAAAATATAATGATTAACACCACTACAACTTTGGTTATTCGGATGTCTTTGCTTGTCATCAATTTAGCTTCCTTATGAGCATGTGATTTACTTGATGTCAATATAGTTTCATTACTGGAACTAGACATTACTGGAGTTTCTACATCGACCGTCTGATTTCTGAACTTAGCTGATTTTTTAACACCATGAATCATAAACGCAGCACTGATAGTTATAAGCAGCTGGGCCAGAAAGGGTAGTACCATGCCAATAAACGTATCAACGAACCGGTCGATTTCACGCCTGTTGTATGAAAGCCATAACGTCAAGCCAGTGCGATTGTTCCTAGGATTGAACACCCATTGTACCCCTTGTGTGGCCCAGGCAGGACAGTAACAAGCCAGACCAAACATGACAATAATCACGTTTACGAGGACAACACGACGGGCAGTAAATATGGATTTGACTTTGAAAGGAAGCATAATGCAAATTGATCTTTCGAGTGAGAGATAGACGGTAGCGAGTGTTGACAGGACGTACATAAACCCTCTTGTGTAACCAAAATACGCGTACTGAATTGATACAGCGCTGACATCGGGTATAGGGAAGTAGATGTCTATGATATAGCTTCCCGCAGACAAACCTGACATGAGGCAAATGTTCATATCCCACATGGACAAAGCGATGAACGTGATGTTGACACTGTCTCTGATTCCTTGCTTCCAGTACACGGCCACGTTTACAATGTTTGATGCCACTCCCATGGAAGAGATGAGGATACCCACGAAAATGTTGAAGTAGGCTCGAACGTAAAAGACCACTTCGTCGGAGATGAATTTGACAGCTGGCTGGGCTCTCACGACAGTGTTAACAAATGTTAGATTGGCTTGGCGTGTAATTGATTCCATTGCTTATTTTGCTCGATAGACTGTACTGCTGTCTGCTGCAACAAATGAAGAAGTATTTCGTAAATAACACAATATCTTAGTACAACAAAACATAAACATGAGGAAAGAAAGATATTGCGAGGGATCGGCAGGAGTTCTGGAAGAAACTCAAAACTGAGAGGGAAGACAAGGAGAACTTTCAATCAGATAGCGGTGGGAACGTTTAGTAGTATGACTCATCGCTGGCTGTTAAACGAGGGGACGGAGCGCGTATGAGAATTTTCTGAGTGGTTGCGTGACTTGTAACAATTGCACGTGATGGATTAAAACAACATTAAATTTGCTGTAGGAATTTGAAATATCAGGTCATTACCACGTAAGCTGGTAGTATTCTTGCTAAGGACGTAAAGAATGTCCTTCGGGGGTATCATAGCATAGACGAATGATAGCACGTAACAACAGAACTAAAGATGACTGCTCCATTAGCAACATACAGCAAGGACAACCTGATTACAGAAAACTGTGTTTAGTATGCTCTCCAGTATTTTTCTTCCTCTCACATTGAACTCAAACATCGTTCGTACAGGTTTTAATGCATCTAGTGCACTGGTCCTATTTTTGCGTATGGATTAGATTTTCCTATTACCAGTGTCCCTCGCCATCAGGCCAACCCACTCCGACTTCTGAGGCACTTGAAACTTACGTCGCCAAGTCAAGGCCGAGAAATCACATTTTATTCCAACTGACCGGCGTTGGCTAACCCACAACCTCGGCATCAGCACCCGCAGTTTGTAATACTAAATTTGGTATATTTTCGCATTAAATACTACATTCTATATATATCTGTATTTAATACTAAGGTTTGTAAGTTTTAATTGTTAATACTAAGATTTGCATATTTTCGTATTTAATATTAAGGTTTGTATATTTTCGTGTTTTAATTCTAAGTTAGTGGACTGCGCATGGCGATGCAGCTAGTAGAATTAGGATCAGCTAGCCTCTCCGAGGAGGGGTGAGAAACGAAAATTAGTAGCCTGCCGATGACCAGCATACTACACAAGTCAACCTCACCTCTCCGTGGTAAACCATGTCTGCGGGTCTGGCTCGCCAGGGATGACGGACTCCTTTGGGTCAGATATTCCTGTCCTAAACCTGCGACTGACCTAGCAAGTCAGCAGGGGATTTTCCCTATTGCTAAAAGGAAAAGAAAGAAGTTAAAAAGAGAAAAGAAAAATTGCAACAATAGAAATACGCAATATATCAAGAAGATGGAAATGATTAAATCATGACTAAAGAGGGGGTTATAGAAGCGCTAGATTTCATTAGAAAACAGTAAGTTAAATGGTTCGGCCATATAGCTAGGCTACCAACTACAGCATACCACAACAATGGGGGGTACGGGGTGTCAGGCATTGGTAGCACCTTTGGTAAGGATGACTCTCATGTCCTTTTCAGGACCCATCCTCCACTGGTCCAAGCCTGACACCCAGCTCACACCTGTGGCTCCTAGTAGCTGTCACCATGCGACAGCGGCCACCCCCGGGCAACAGCAGTGAGAGGCTGGCTAAACCAGGCGTGGGTAGCCGATTTGGTGTCAAACCAAGCGGTGAACTAGGGTATGCCTACCCAGCATGTGAAGACAGGATTCGGCAGACTGCGCGGAAGAAATCATTCCTGATTCAACGGGCAAGATAGCGTTTATCTGCAAAGCGTTGTGGAACGTAATGAGCACGGCAAGGCACCTGTATTCGTCTCCAGTCGTCTTGACTTGTCTTGCCACTGGATTCAGATGGACTCAGGCGAGAGAGTGAGGTCGACGAATTGTGCAACTCTTCCTCACTTTAATACAATTCATAGCGCAAGTCATTCTTCATCCAACGTCATATATCACCTTCAAGCCCTGTGGGGGTGGGCGAGCGGCGAAGCGGCAGGCGTGGGTACGCTGGCAGCCGTAGTCGCAGACCTGCACACAGGCGGCTTAGGCCATATGGTCGTCTTCTACTGACCGGAGCAGCAGTGTGACAAAACGCCAGTGGCCCATGTCCTCATGCCTTCTTTGGGTTTGGGTAAACAGGGGGAAACAGCTTTCGGGAACCCTCAGTTCTCTTATTCGTTCAATCACCATGGAAGATAGTTCTCTGGGATACTTTAACAACACGATCTTTTTAATAGAACGATTAGATATATGTCTTGTTTTGAGGGAAAACCCGATAAGGCCCCTTGCACCAAATACGCACTAATGTAAATTCTTGGGCCATCAATGTTGGTTTAATCAAGTACGATTTGTAGACTGCCTCATGTCTATTTGACACTTCAAAGAGTGCGACAGATGAAGCGCAGCATGCTGATGGTTGACTGAAAGGGTCCTTCTTTTGGAGGGGAATCGAGCTGAAGGTATCGACAGGGCCTCTACGCAGAAAGTATGTTTAAGACGAGGCCATGTCAAGTTTTGGGCCATGCCAGGTCTAAGGGTATGATCTCTACGAGATAGAGCCACTGCTGACTTTGAAAGAATGACCATCAGCCGTTCTGACACATCACCAGTCATCTCGATACGCTAGGATCGAGTCCTTTTGTATTATTGGCTGGACCCCGCCAATCACTCAGACACACCCATTATTATATAAGAACTGTCCTCCATGATATTATTTCCTACCCGACATTATGCCAAGTGATTCCATGGCACTTCCCTAGAACATTTGATTACTATAGACTGTGGTCCATGGAAACTTGGAAGCTTGATTCTACAGCGGCCTGTTGTTCCTACAACCGATCGGGAAGGAGGATACTACCGAAGGACATAATCGGTGAGGCAGATGTCGACTGACGGGACTTTGTAGCACTCTTCGGTCTATGAGGAAAAGCCATGAGGCTCTTTGCCTGAACTTTATCCTTGTTGTGTCTGTTTAGAACTATATGTTTTAACTGCCTTAATGTTTTCCTGTGCTGTTCTTTATTAGGTTAATAAAATTACTTTCAAGTTATTCTGACGATCGCCATGTTATCTATGCGTCAGCCAGAAAGACACCCCAGGGAATAGGTCCCGAGGTCGAAAGAGAGAGTGACAGTGAGTCCGGGGAACGGAGGAGGGTTGGCAAGCAAAGACCTATCCCACCCAGAGCGAAAGAATAGTTTTTTTGAAACATTGTGACATAGTTATTTGGGACCCTCCACGTAGCTTGTTACAAGCAGTGGGATTCGGCAGCCTCTGAGCGACTGAGCAGCCCTCTATAGGAAAACACTGCTCACCTCCATAGCATGAGGAATGGGCTAGAAAAGGTGCCCTAAACATTGTCTGCTCCATCACTACCTAACCAGCTAGTCACGGTTGGTGGGTACCCTAAACTGCGGTCGACATACGAACAAAGAAAAAAACAGGTAAAGCTAACAGGGCAAACATATTCCCTTAACAATCGGAACTTGGAATGTACGCACCCTACTTGACAGAGATGGCGCATCAGGTCCAGAGAGACGAACAGCACTGATAGGGAGAGAGCTGGGCATGTACAACATCGACATTGCAGCCTTGAGCGAGACACGACTTGCAGAAGAAGGCCAAATCTGTGAAATATTTGCCGGCTACACATTTTTCTGGAATGGAAGGAAAAGCGATGAAAGACGCCAATCCGGTGTGGGATTTGCCATAAAGTCAGCGCTGGTCGGCAAAGTAGCTGGATTTCCAAAGGTTATAAACGACCGGCTCATGACCATTAAATTACCTCAGCTGAATGGAAGGAAGCATGCAACCATTATGAGTGTCTACGCACCAACTATGACCAATGAAGATTATGTCAAGAACAAGTTCTATAAGGACATGCACAATGTATTAACATCTGTTCCCAAAGGAGACAAACTTATATTCCTTGGGGATTTAAATGCCAGAGCAGGCACGGACACCATCTCTTGGGGTGGCATTACTGGAAAGCACGGAGTCGGAAATTGTAACAGCAATGGACTCCTCCTTCTTCAGACATGTGCCGAACATGATCTTCTGATTACCAACACAATTTTCCGTCTCCCCATGAGAAACATGACACCCTCGCTCGAAATACTGGCATCCTCATTGACTATGTCATCGACAGGAGGAGTGACAGACAAGACGTTCGGGTAACAAAATCCACGTGAGGTGCCGAATGTTGGACAGACCATCGTCTCATTGTCTCGAAAATAAACATACACATCAAACCACCACGGCGCCCTCAAGGGGTGAAAATGAAAAAAAACAAAACAAAAAAAACTAAATGTCACCCGCCTAAACCGCAAGAAAATGCAGCTGTCGTTTGAAAATATGCTGGAAGACCGCCTCAAGCCCAATGCTTCAGCTAAACAGGATACAGAAACAGAGTGGAGAGCCGTAAAGAACATAATTTACAACACTGCTATGGAAATCCTGGGTCCAACCCCCCGAAAGCATAAAGACTGGTTTGATGAAAATTCCGAAGACATCAACCAATTGCTGGCCGAGAAAAATCTTCTCCTCAAGGCACATTTGAATGACCCGAAGTCAACATAAAAAAAAAGATGCCTTCAAGAACATTCAGAGAGTAGTGCAGCAGAAACTTCGGCACATGCGGGACTCCTGGCTGAGCATCAAAGCTGATGAAATTCAAGGCGTTGCTGACAGACATGATATGAAAAACATCTACGGCACACTGAAAGCGGTCTATGGTCCTACATCACCAGGCATAGTTCCCCTCCTCAGTGCAGATGGGGGAACATTGGTCACCGATAAGAAAGAAATCCTTCAACGCTGGGCAGAGCATTTCAGCAACATCTTAAATGCAACTTCCTTCTTCGATGATGAAAACATCAACTGCCTTCCTCAAGTTCCCATCAATGATACTCTTGATGACCTGCCAACCATAGTGGAAGTAAACAAAGCCATCCAGCAACTCTCCAGCGGCAAGGCACCTGGTCAGGACTCCATCCCGGCAAGAGATATACAAGGCAGGTGGGCCGGTCCTAACAGAGCAGCTTCACCAAGTCTTTACAAACATATGGGTGAACGAGACCATGCCAAAATATTACAAGGACGCGTCAATAGTCCACCTTTACAAAAGTAAAGGAAACCGCCAATCCTGTGACAACCACCGAGGCATCTCCTTGCTTTCAATTGCAGGGAAGATACTCGCCAGAATTCTTCTCAATCGCCTCACGGCCCATCTCGATCAAGGTCTTCTTCCTGAGAGTCAATGTGGCTTCAGAAAAGAACGTGGAACTGTTGACATGATTTTCGCTGCAAGGCAGCTGCAAGAGAAATGTCAGGAACAGAACTGCGAAATGTTCTCCACTTTCATTGACCTTACCAAGGCTTTTGATACAGTCAGCAGAGAAGGACTGTGGAAGATTATGGCAAAATATGGCTGTCCACGAAAGTTTGTCCAAATAGTGCGGCTATTTCATGATGGTATGCAGGCAAGAGTACAGGAAAATGGTGAACTGTCTGAGCCCTTTCCTGTCACCAATGGAGTGAAGCAAGGATGTGTCCTGGCACGAACACTGTTCAGCCTCATGTTTTCAGCTATGTTGACGAATGCCTTCGAGAACAACGACATTGGAATAGACATCAACTACCGCATGGATGGAAAGTTATTCAATCTCAGAAGGCTGAAAGCTAAATCCAAAATTAACAGCGACACCGTCACAGAGCTCCTGTTTGCTGATGATTGCGCTCTATACGCCAACTCAGAGGCGGACATGCAACATAATGTTTCAGCTTTTTCACATGCCTGTGCCAACTTTGGGCTCAATATCAACTTGGAGAAGACTGTAGTTATGTACCAGCCAGCTCCAGGGAATAATCACACTGTGCCGAATATCAAAGTGAATGGTCATAGTCTAAGTGTTGTGGACAAATTCACCTATCTTGGCAGCACTGTGTCACAAGCTGCTACAATTGATGATGAAGTGAATAAAAGAATCTCCAAGGCCAGCGCGGCCTTTGGCAGA